>ML682064.1:1488866-1519054 GCA_007922195.1 Podocnemis expansa
ACTCCCCGCTGGACTGACCCCAGCACCGGATCCTTACCCACCCCTTCATCTTCACCACACTGCAACCCCTCCAGGCTCCTGCTGGACTGATGGCTCCACCGGATCCCTACTCACCCCACTGTCCCTGCCATGTTGCAATCCCCCCAGCCCCCACCGGACTGACAACATCCCCTCCTGGCTGACACACAGACACATGCCAGACAGTGAGCAGACTGGAGAGTAACGGGGATTCCTGAGACAAGGCCACAGCTGGACCCTGAGCAAACGCAGTGCTAGCTGATTGTCAGAGCACGAGCAGCCCTGTTTTGGGAGACCTCAGTATCTCAATCACTGCCTAGTTCCCCAGTGTAAACCAGGGAACAGACCTGCTCACTGCGTCCATAAAAACACGCCCATTGCCCAAGTTTCTGGGACTGACCTTTGAAAGGACGTGAACCAGGGCTGTCGCTGGTGCCAGGCTTATGGGGCTCAAGCCCCGAGTCGCAGTGACCAAGCCCCGGGTCCACCACCACACCCATGGCGACGGCTGCAGAGGTGGCATGCGAGCCACAAGTCTCATGCACCGAGGCCTGGGTCGTCTTCCAGGCCAGCGGCACTCCTGAGGTGAATACAGTCAAGCCCCACTCAGTCCCACTCACCTTGCCCGAGCTGCGGATCCCCTTTAACATGCACAGGAAGATGATGATCCAGGCGACCAGCAAACACAGTGCGAGTGGCCACCTCACCGGGCCCGGGTCGTCGATGCCGGAGCTGTGCATGACCCCCAGCACCTGCTCGCTGCACGGCACAAGCACAGGAGAGAGAGATGCATGAAGCCACCCCGCACTGAACGCAGGATGGTGCCAGGACCAGAAGGGAGAGAGTTAATGGAGTAGGTGTTAAATCCAGCCACCATGCCCTCTTCCAGATCCCTTTACTTCCTTCTGGCTTCACATCTGCCTCCTGCTTCTGCAACAGCTTCCCATTGGGTCACCAGCCCTTCCCACGGGCCTGCACTCGCAGTCCTGCCCCACAGCCTATTTGCCTGGATGGGGACTCAGGTGGCTTGGGGCAGGGACATGGTCTCGGTGAGCTGTCGAAGGTGACGCTGGCAGCATGAGGGATGTTTCCTCTCAGCCCAGGGAGATAATAGCTCACAGCTCCAACTGCCCCCCATTGTAAATCTGACCTAGTACTGGCTAGTCTCTCACGCTCTGTGTGCCCTGCACCAGTGAGTTCCACAGCTCCACACTGAGACTGCCTGGATCTTATCCCAGCACCTTGCTGCTGCCCTCACGGTACCCACTGACTGCAGCCCCCCAGTGCCAAGCTGTCGGAGGCCACCACTAAGACCATGGGGAGGGGAGGCTCCCGGCCAATTCAATTCTGGCCTCTGCAGGAGCTCACAGGCTCTGTGGCTCAGAGGGAGACCACCAGGCAAGCTGGGAATTGTGGTGCACAGGGACAGGTGGTGAATCAAAATCCAGCATGAACACTAGAAGGCAGCTACTCACTTCCAGAAGGCCTCGCTGGCGCTGAACCGACTGGAGTTACCCGAAACATTCTGCAAGACACAGAACGGGCTGGTCACCCTGTGCCCTGAGCAGACGCCTCCTCCCTGTTTCTCATCCCACAGCACCGAGGGGCAGCATTGCAGTCTCTCTACAGGGCTGCTGGGCGTGGAGGAGCCCATTGGGTGTAGAGCTTGGCCAAGATCCCCTCTGACCAGGCGAGGAAGAAGGCTGAGTAGCTCCTGCTGGTGGCCCCACCCCTCCACAGCCAGGGCAGGAGCAAGGCTGCCCCACCAGACCCTGCTCAGAGCCCGTTCCTCCATCGACTCGCTGCACCTCCCCAAATGGCAGCAGGCCCCAGAGCGGACAGGAGCATCTGCACACCACAGCTGGCCAGCCCCGTCTCTTGGATCATCCTCTTCTCCACTCTAGAGCCAACAGCCTCACCCCCAAAGGCTCTGCCTGGCCTGGAAAGACGCACCCTTTTCACCCACCCGCACAGGTGCTAGGAGCAGCAGAGCTGTCCTGGCTGAGGGGAATAACCTCCAGCACCACTGGTGCGGCCCCACAGTAGGAAGAGGTCACACCTGGCAGAGGCGGGCATTCTGCGGGGCATCACAGGACCAGGGCAAGGGGCTCTGGAAGGACATGCCCAGGTAGTAGAAAGTCCAGGCGATGATGACGTTGTAATAGAGCGACACCAGTGAGGAGACCAGCAACATGCCCAGGCCGATCCCTGCGGAGGACAGAGTGAGATGGGGGCAGCTGCAGAGGAGATCCCTACCCACCACTTCGGCCCTGCTCACTCTCACGCCCTGTGGACACAGGCAGGGATTGAACCTGAGCCCCTCAGCATTTGTGGCCTGCACATCTGCTGCCAGCGCCCCTTGTTAATATAGTCTGCACGGCAACAGTGCCACTGTGCCCCGGCCAGAGCTCAGGGCCCCCGCGCTAGGTGCTGCACATACACAGCAGGGTGCTGAGGAGGAAAGGAGGAGAGGACAATGAGCCTAGAGGCCACAGCTAGCTGTTGCCTGCTGTCAAGGACAGGCGATGGCGCCGCCTGCAGGGAGGATCACTCATACTGTGGCGATGCCCTGGGCCCTGCTGTGCTAGGCACTGGCCAGACACGTAACAGCATGACCAGGCCACTGAGGTGTCATAAGAGAAGCCCCAGGTGGGCAGCAGCAGAGCCTCGCGTGACACACCAGTGCCAGCCTGGGAGGCTGGAGAAGACATCTCTGCGGCGGCAGCATGAAGACTGTGCCATGAGGCACGTAGATGCTGCTGACAGCACCAACAGCCATGCACGGGAGCTAGACAAGGCCCTCTGGGTCAATCGGTGTGTGTCCCCCCACTCCCGGTTCTCTTCTGCAGGGTCTGGGCCCAGTTTCAGGTGGCCCGGGGGCCACATCCCCACAGCCTCACCCATCTTCTGTCAGGGGGCTCAAGCCCACATCCCTTTTCTTTCTCCATCCCCCTCACTAGCTGCTGCCTTGCTCCTCATCCAAATCCCTCCTCGCCAGGCAGGCTCCACACCCTCCGAGGGAGTGGGTGCGTCTGGCGCTGCTCGCCATGGAGCCTGCATGGGGCCTGCTCTGACAGATCCACTCAGGCTGACGGCCCACTTTGCCACTGGCTTATCTGGTGTGTTGCCCGCTGAGGTGTCAAACGGGATCATCTGCCTCCTCCTGGGCCAGACAGCAAGAGCTGGAAACCCTGGAGCGTGAATGCCCGGTGAAGAGGTGAGAGGGAGCAGGCACGCGACACACACCGCTGAGCACAGCTTTGGGTGGTGCCAGTCAGCCTCCCAAAGACACTTGCACTGAATGTCATGGTCACAGCAAAGACCCACTGCATGAAATATGGTGCCTAGTGGGGTGGTAGCAGGGGTTTGTGGTGTATCAAGGTGGATGACTGAGGCATTGATTGAGAGTTTTGTCTCCTGGATTTGGAGCACATCCTGCCAAGACACCCTGACCACCAAGTGCTTGTGTGGCAAGAGCTGGAGAGAGTCGATATCTCGGCTGAGTACGATAGCTCTGCTTTAGAAACGTCCTCTGCTGAGACTGAGCCAGAGAGCCACAGCTCAGCACCTGGCAGCTATCAGAGCCGGAAGGACACTCTCCCAGCTAATGCACCGGGTAGGAAGACAGGGGACCGGGGCTCTGCTGCAAGCCATGCCAGAGTCATTTGAGGGACCTTGGATGAGCTCATACAGGGCCTGAGGGTCCCTGGTGCCATAGTCCAAGGGATTTCAGTGGGACCCGCTGGCTATTCTAGGAGGTTGGGCCAGGCCATTGGGCTCTCTGGAGGCGTTCATTATGGGGGCTAGGGAGACTGGATTCTTTAGTGCTTTGAAATCGCCCTGGGATGGAGGAGAGGGGTTGTGTTTGAGGGACTGCTGTGGCAAGGAGAGGGCACTGACCTGGCAGAGTGGCTCAGGAATGTGCAAAGACACCTCAGGGAGTGGATAAAACCTCACAGAGGTTGTGCCAAGGGTGCAGTGAGCTAAAGGACGTTGTGTAGTTCTGCCAGACCTGGAAGGAGAGGCCAAGCTGTTTGAACTGGACCCGCTGGAGAAGCAGGAGGGCTCTAGAGCAGGCGGTGATGTGGTCGGTGCGAGAAGCTGCTGGTTTGTGGCTGACGGGGGGACTATGGCTTGTGTGCGCTGGTTTGTGGGTGATGGGAGGACTACATATGTAGAGGTAAGAAGTGGTTAAATGGGCACAGACACCAGCAGCTGACTCTTCCATGCCCCGCTCGTCCAGGGGAGTGGGACTTGTGCCAGGCACACTCACCTTTCAGCAGGGGGCAGCACTTCCACACGGTGATGGGCCCCGCAGCACCATACTGGCCCAGGCTGAGCTCCATCAGGAAGAGGGGCAGGCCGGTGAAGAGCAGCATGATGAAGTAGGGTATCAGGAACACCCCTGGCGAAGAGAGAATGGACCCTGGTTAGCAAGACACTGGGATGAAACAAGGCAGAAACTCAGACCCTCAGCCACGGGCCGCCAGGCCGAACGGTGCCAGCACCGTGCCGATCAGCTGTGCTGTGTGGTGATCCCCAGACAGCACGTTGGGGACTCTCTGGGGAGCGCACTTGACAGCTCTTCGCTTGTGAGGTTATGCCAAGGGAAGAGGTAGCGCAGAGACCAGCGAGACAAGAGCTGGTGGGAGTGCCAGTGGCTGGAGCTGAATGGCCTTGATGGCAACATGCTGGCTGCCTGATCATGGCTGGGAAACCGGGCAAGGAGACCATTCAGGTCCAGCTCTACGCAAGACACAGGGCTGCTTTGCCCTCTGTGCTGAAGGCATGTTTGATGCAGGGAAATCATGTGTCAAGGCTGAGACATGCGGCTGAGCGGGCTTGCACCTCCCAGAACGCCAGCCAGCCCCACCCTGCTGCTTTGAGCTGAGCCGTCGGGCCCTGACAGCCAAGGACTCTTTCCTTGCTATTGAGAAAGGATCCTGTAGGGGACAAATGGCAGCTTCACAGAGCAGTGCAGAAACCCCACCTCACCCACGGGCTCTGCTAACTACCCGACTCCCACCCATCAGCTCCCAAAATCCAGTGCCCATACCACACCCCCAACCTGTCCTAGCTGCAGCATCACTCCTGCATGGTAGATCACCACCTCATTTTACTGATGGGTAAACTGAGGCACAGAGTAGGGAAGGGACTGGCCCTGGGAGTCAATGGCAAGCGTTCCTATCACCCAGCCCTGCCACTCCTCGACACCCTGTTACTACAGCTATGACCAAAGCTGAGGGACAGTCCTCCATGCAGAGCCAACACAAGGCGTAGGGGTCTCTAAAGACCCACATAAAGCCAACTTTGCGGGATTCTGGTCAGCATGGGCCTCGCTGGGATTTCTGGAGCCAATAAATGTCATGTCAGAAAGATGGGGCAGCTGCAAAGGTAAGCGACAGCAGCTCTGTGATGCAGCAAAATGCTGCTCAACATGGAAAAACAGAGACTAAAACCAGACATATGCTAGTTTGTCCTAAAATAAGATCACTTTCACCGAATATTTCACCCAGTTGAGGAAAATCCACTTGAGAATTGAGCCATCATTTTGTTGGATATGGTGCACTTTCTGCTGAGGAAAAAAATGTCAGATGGGGAGAGGGGATGGAGGAAGACATTTCTCCATTTCAGTCAAACACTCACTCTGACAGTTGTGAAACCTGTGCACGGCTCAACTGTATGAGGGCAATTCCTGCTTGAATAGCAATCCTCAAACGGAGGCATCTTTCATGTGAAGTCACCTGGCTCTCAGCAGCCAGCCCCTCATCAACGGAGATATAGGAGAGCAAGCAGGACTCTCTTTTGTGTCACTGAGAGGGGAATTACCCCTCAGGTTTAGCTTCAGACCATCATCAGCCAGAAGAGAGCAGCAAAAAGCACAACCCATGGTGGGTTTTCAGAACCCAGATGGCATTTGCAGCCTGAGAAACCAGAGTCTTTTGTTAAGTCAAATAAATTGCATCTGGAGCTGAAAGAGCTGCCACAAATATAGACTCCTCCAATGTTATCATTAAAAGCTGCCTTTGGCTAAAGCAGCTCTGGAAAAATGTAACATGTTCATAGCAACATGCACAGATGCTAACAGGCATCAGCTAAACTGCCCTGGTGCTTTAGAAACAGAAAGTTTAACATTGGACTCCACCCAAAGATCCAGACCCACAAGTGTGCTAACCAGGTGCCAAGCTTTAGTTCCACTAATTCACATTTTGGACAATGAATTGATACAGCACACACATAGGTCTGACGTGCTTCTCCACAGTTCCCACCCTGATGGTCCGCTCCAGCCAACAGCATAAAAACCAACGTCATCACATCATTTCTAACATCCTTCATTGATGTGACACTCTTTAGAGACCCAGGTAGGAAAGGGATCCAGCCACTCTTATGATGTCCCACAATGCGAGCCCCTGGCCAGCACCAGCCAGCTGGCTCAATACAGGCCTCCAGATCCTGAATGTGGAGAGCTCGGTTACAAAACGAGCACGGGTACTAATTCACGCAGCCTGCGGTGACACCTAGTGGAGATCACACGCTGCTGTCACTGAAATACGCCGCACAGAGTTGCACGGTGGCCTGTTGGATGGCGCAGCATTGTGGCCAGATTTTTTGCTTCCCTTCCTGCCAGTGCAGCGGGTTCAAATAAGGATGCCGGCGACATCTTTTCACTGCACCATTTACACAGATGGGTTGGTTAGGGTAGGGTTGTGTATACATGCCAGGCAGCAGTAGTGAGTCTGCAGAGATGCTCACTTGTTTCCAGTCCACATGGTGGTGAATGAAGCCACAGTATCTTCCACAATAGGATATTCCCCTTGTCCTGTGAGAAAGTGCAAGTCATGGAAGCGATTGGTGCACTCCTCACTCCCTTTCTTAGCTCTCTTACACTCCTCTCCCTGGCCTCCCCAGGGCTTCCTCTGGTCTCTCCAGTGTGCTGGCGTGGGAATCTCCCTCTTTCCATTGCGTCAGTCACACCACTCCTCTGGCTTCCCATGCCTTCTCCTGCATCTTCACCTTGCCCCGTCACGCTTTGGTGATTCTATGCCTGCCCTCAGGGCCCACCAGGGAATGGGGTCCGAGTGGATAAAGCACACCAGGGTTAACTTCCTCCTCCTGCAAAGGGAGTCATGGGCTGTTTAACAACCCCAGGTGGGCAGGGGGCTGTACATCTCACCCAAGAACAGGCACCGTCCACCGCCCAGCACCCCTCTCCTCCAGCGGACACCACGCTTGGTTTAGAAAAGCCCAATCCACAGCTATCCCAAAAGTATCCTGACATCTCTTTGGAGATCTCCCCATCAGGGCAGTGCCCCCAAATGACCCCACCTAGCTTTTAAGGCTGCAGGAGATCCCAGCCAATGTTTCATGCAGAAAAGCTGGGTGACAGAAGGCCTGTATGCAGTGTTGGTCCTAGGATACAGAGACAAGGTGGCAGTGGAAAACTGAAAGAGGCAGAGGGCTGCTACCTGGGCAGCTTTTACAATGGCCCACTGCTGGTTTTGCCAGGGAGCAGGGTGGAAGAGGAGAAGTAGGAGGCTGGGCATGGAGAGGGGCAAGGCCTCAGAGGAAGAAGTGGCCCACAGGTAGCGCTACGAAGATGGGTGAGGCCTCGTGCCCCCAACTTCTACCAACGTTTGGGCTGTTGCAAGGTGGGAGAGGTCATATCTTCTATTGGACCAACTTCCGTTGATGAGAGAGACGAGCTTTCAAGAGACACAGAGAAGAGATCTGTATAAGCTCAGCAGTGTCTCTCTTCCATCAACAGGAGTTGGTGCAAGGGGAGATATTGGCCCGCTCTCCTTGTCCCTCTAACAGAAAGCCGGTCCATTCCCAAAGATGCACTCCCTAGATCCTTTCAGTTGGCAAGTGTTCAGTCAGGAACTGCTCTGCCAACCGAAACCTGCAGCGCTAAGGTGCAGAAGGAAAGCTTGATCAGACCTGACCCAAATAGGAGATGAGATTCCAAGTCCATCCCATACCAACCAGCCAGCACTGGTTTCCCTTCTCTATTGTGTGCATTGAGGAGGGAATTAATCCTTCTCTGCAAGAAATCTAGCTCTATGAATGACAAGATAATTGCAAGAACCTCCCTCCATTAACACGCACTACAGGCTCCTCAAGGGCATGGCTAATTGCCAAGGCAGGCTGGGCTGCTCCTTTTAAAAAATGGCAAAGAGCCCACAAATGTGCTGTAACACATTTTGCCAAGTTCCAAAGGGGCGCTGTGTTAGTCTAGTTCAGTAACACAAACAAGGGGTCCTGGGGCACTTAAAGACTAACAAATGTATTTATTACAAGAGCTTTTGTGGGAGAAAATCCCACTTCTTCAGATGCTTTGAACATGGGTGAACTTACAGAATGGGAGGAAATAAATGCAGGGAAGTGTAAGTCATGGGAACAGGTCACCGACTTGCATTTATTTCCTCCCATTCTGTAAGGTCCCCCATCTTCAAAACATCTAAGTGGGATTTTCTCCAACGAAAGCTCATGCAGTAAATAAATTTGTTAGTCTTTAAGTGCCTTAGGACTCCTTGTTTGTTTTAACACATTTTGGATCACATGCCAGGCTATGAAGGGTTCCTTCAAGAGCTAATGTGCTTCACAAAGCCCAGGCTGGTCAGTACACACTACAGTGGCAGCCAGAACAAATTAACAGCTCCCCTGGGAAGCCAAAACCACACTGCTTGGAAATAGCTGAAAGATTTGGCGACAGGGCAGCCTTGCAGTAACATCCCTGGTGCACTTGTCTTGCACTACCTCAGATATGTTGCTCTTGCAAAGTTCATACAGCTGGGCATCGGTTTCTCAGTACAGACCCCAGATCTGCCTTGACACACTCATTCAAGAGCCAAGTCAAGTTCAGGGAGTCAGCTCTAGACTCAGCAGCCTCAACATACATCAGAGAGATAAATGCCAGGGACAGGGAGGAATTATTTCAGTTCAGTACCAACGTGGACACAAGAACCCATGGATGAACTGGCCATCAGGATGTTTCAGCTTGAAATTAGGCAAGGTTTCTGACCATTGGAGGAATGAACTTCTGGAACAGCCTTCCAATGAAGGCCAAAAAAGCCTAACAGGCTTCAAGACTGAGTGTGGTGAGTTTATGGAGGGGATGATATGATGCGATAGCTTAGTTTGGCAGTTGACTGATCTTTGACGACTAACAGTAAATATACCCAGTGGCCTCGGATGGTATGTTAGATGGGGAAGGTTCTGAGTTACTACAGAGAATCTCATCCAGGATGTCTGGCTGGTGCGTCTTGCCCCCAGGCTCAGGGTTTAACTGATTGCCACAGAATCACAGAAACTGGAAGGGACCATACGAGGCCATTGAGTCCAGTCCCCTGCACTCATGCCAACACCAAGTTCCCTCCTAAGCCATCCCTGACAGGTGTTTGTCTAACCTGCTCTTAAACACGTCCAATGATGGAGATTTCACAACCTGCCTAGGCAACTTGTTTCACTGGTTAATCACCCTGACAGTTAGGAATAGTTTCCTAACTTCCAACCTAAACCTCCCTTGCTTTGACTTAAGCCCATTGCTTTTTGTCCTATCATCGGAAGTTAAGAGAACAGTTTTTCTCCCTCCTACTTGTAGCAACATTTTAACTACTTAAAAACTGTTATGATGCCCCTCTGTCTGCTATTTCCAGACTAAACAAACCCAGCTCTATCAATCTTGCTTCATAAGTCAAGTGTTCCACAACTTTAATCATTCTTGTTGCTCTTCTCTGGACTTTATCTAGTTTGCCCACATCTTTCCTGAAAAGAGGCACCCAGAACTGGACACTATACTCCAGCTGAAGCCTAACCAGCATGGAGTAGAGCAGAAGAATTACTTCTCATGTCTTACAATACTCCTGTTAACACATTCCTGAATGGTGTTTGCTTTTTTTTGCAAGTGTTACACTGTTGATTCATCTTTAGCTTGTGGTCCACTATGACACCCAGATCGGTTTTCACTGTTCTCCTTCCTAGGCAGTCATTGCCCATTTTGTACGTGTGCAATGGATTGTTCTTTCCTAAGTAGAGCACTTTGCACTTGTCCATATTGAATTTCATCTATGTACCTCAGACCATTTCACCAGTTTGTCCAATCATTTTGAGTTGGTAGCCTATCCTCCAAAGCACTTGGAACCCCTCCCAGCTTGGTACCATCCACAAACTTTAGAAATGTACTCTACGTGCTATCATCTCAATCACTGATGAAAATATTGGACAGAACCAGACCCAAAACTGATCCCTGAGGTATCCTGCTCATTATGCCTTTCCAGCATGACTGTGAACTGTTGATAATTACTCTCTG
Organism: Podocnemis expansa; assembly: GCA_007922195.1. Lineage (NCBI taxonomy): Eukaryota > Metazoa > Chordata > Testudines > Podocnemididae > Podocnemis > Podocnemis expansa. Next base: position 1,499,194 of record ML682064.1, read on the forward strand.
GAAGTGGTCATTCAACCAGTTTTGCACCCATATTACCGTAGCTCCATCTAGGTTTGTATGTCCCTAGTTCATTAGTGAGAATGTGATGTGAGACCATATCAAAAGCCTTACTAAAGTCTAGCTATACCACATCTACTGCTTCCCCTCTATCCACAATGCTTTTTACTCCATCATAGGAAGCTATCAGGTTGGTTTGACATGATTTGTTCTTTACAAATCCATGCTGACTATCAGTTAACACCTTATTCTCTTCTAGATATTTGCTAATAGATCCCTTAATTATTTGCTCCATTATTTTTCCTGGTACAGAAATTAAACTGGCTGGTCTGTAATTGCCTAGGTTGTCCTTATGCCCCACTGATCAGCAAAGAACTTCTTCCAAGACAGACAGGCAGAGGCCCTGTGGGTTTCCACCTTCCTCTCTAGTATGGGGCATGGGTCACTTGCAGGTGGATTCTCTACCTTGAAGTTTTTAGGTTAAACCATTATTATGGGATTTCAATAACTCTGCTATAGATTAGGGGTCTATTACAAGAACGGGTGAGGTTCTGTGGCCTGTGTTGCCCAGGAGATCAGACTAGGTCAACCTGCTGGTCCCTTCCGACTTTAACATCTACAAGACTAACATGTTGTAACCTTTCATTCCAATGTCATGCATGATGCTCCTGATTTCAGGGTTCCATTTAGGGCTGGGAAGAGATTGCCTCAGTTCATAAGGTGAGTTGCCAAGACCCCAAAACATCACTTTCAGAATGTTTATGGACTGTCTGGCAGCAGGTAAGCATGAACCATGTCAAGCCAATCTGATAGCTTTCTTTGATGGGGTAACACCTTGTGGAGGGGAGGAAGCTGTAGATGTGGTGTATCTTGAAGTTAGTAAGGCTTTTGATACCATCTCATATGACTGTCTCAATAAACAAACTAAGCCAGCATAGCCTAGATGGATCCACTATAACATGGGCACATAACTGGCTGGAAAACAGTTCCCAGGGACTTATCAATGGCTCACAGTCAAGCTTCAAGGGCATATTGAGTGGGGTCCTGCAGGAATGAGTCCTGGATCTGGGCCTTACAGAATCATAGATGATTAGGGCTGGAAGGGACTTCAGGAGCTATCTAGTTCAAGTCCATCTAGTTTTGTTCAATACTTTCATCGATGCTTTAGATAGTGGCATAGACAGAGTACACTGATAAAGTCTGCAGATGATACCAAGCTGGTAGGGTTGCAAATGCTTTGCAGGATTGGATTTAAATTCAAAATGATCTGGATAAACTGAAGAAATGATCTGAAGTAAATAGGATGAAATTCAATAAGGACCAATGCAAAGTGTTTCACTTAAGAAAGAACAATCATTTGCACACATGCAAAATGGGAAATGACTGCCTAGGATGGAGCACTGGGGAAAGAAAACTGAGAATTACAGTAGATCAGAAGCTAAATATTATTCAACAGTACATCATTCTGAGATGTACTAGGAGGCCGTTGTAAACAAGACACAAGAAATAATTCTTCTGCTCTATTTCATCCTGATAAGGACTCAGCTGGAGTACTGTGTTGAGATCTGCATGTCACATTTCAGGAAAGATGTGGACAAGTTGGAGAAAGTCCTAAGAAGAGCAAAATAAATGATTAAAGGTCTAGAAAACATGACTTCAGAGAGAAGTCTGAAAAAAAAAATAGGTTTGTTCAGTCTGGAGAAGAGAAGTCTGTGGGGGCTGAGTGGGGAAACATGAGAACAATCTTCAAGGATGAGGATGAAAAATTGTTCTCATTAACCTCTGAGGAGAGGACAAGAAGCAATGGGCTTAAATTGCAGCAAGGGAGATTCAGGCTGAACAGCAGCAAAATCTTTCTGTCAGAGCAGTTAAGCAGTGGAATAAATTGCCAAGGAGGTTGTGGAATCTGTCATGAAGGTTAGACAAACACCTGCCAGGAATGGTCTAGTTAGTGCTACCTTGAGTTCTGGGGACTGAAGCAAATGGTGCACTGAGGTCCTGTCCAGTCCTACATGTCTATGACAGCTGGGCTGTCCTGAAGGATGACAAGGGGAGATGAGGTAATAGGAAATCCCACCAGTAACAGATCTAGAGCAGAGTGAATATAGGTGTGAAATTCAATTTGCTTTGAATTCTGCTCATTCCCTGTGTCCAGAAGTGCATATTAATCTAACCTTAGCACCATGGGGACCTGGGTTCAAACCCTGGGAGCTTGTCTGAATTCTCCAAACTCAGAGGCCACATAGCCTCTTCACCACACAACTCTCCCTCAACTCTACCAGGTTTTCCTCGCTGTGGAAGAAAGGAATAACTTGCTGTCCCCATCTGATATATTCGAGGAGGGAATAAGCACAGAGAGTTTTAGAAACAGCTGCCAAACATGAACTGGAGCTGATGGAGCTATACTCAGGTGAGGGAAAAGTTGGAGGCTCCAAGACTGAACTAGAGGATCTTGCTGGAGAAGGCAAAGAACATCCTCCATGGAGCAGGCAGCTAAAAGTCTCCCACAGTGACACCTTCATTCATCTCCTATCAGATGAAAAACATTACAGGAGCAGGCTTCAAAGCTGCAAATAAACTAACTCTGTCTGTTCCATTGATGTGGCAGCAGAAGCCAACACACAGAGCAATGCACTAGGGAAGACAAAAGATAAGTCAGATCAGCACAAGAGATGTAGGTTATTATTTCCACTGGGTGTCAGAGTCTCAAGTCTTCTCTGCCCTGCAGGCTACAAGCTCCACAGGTCAGGACCATCTTTATATTTGCCTTGGAAAGCACAGACCACCCACAGTAAGAAACTTAGCTGAGAATGCCCTCAAGTAACATACTGTGACCAGTCTAGCGCTTATCTCCTGTTCAATCTAGTACTCAAGAGACTCAAACCATTGATCCAGCTGGCCTGAGAGAGCCTGCAATGCTGACCGAGACTTCCTTACAACTCACAGCCAGCACCCACTGGTCACACAGGATCGATGGTCTGAGTCTCTCGATTACGAGGCTGAGCTGATCAGCGCAGACACCAACTGCCCAACACCCAGTCATCAAACAGCTCCTTTCACTCTGCTCATGCTATCAGCATGTTTCACTGCTCAGGACTGCCCTCCAGTGCTCAGCAATGCAAGAAGAGAAGCTCCTGCCTTTGCCTAAGACTATCAATATAACAGAAAAGATCAAGGGTTCACCTGGTCCCATATCACCTTGCCAACAACTGCCAGTGAGCAGTGGTTTCTTCTGAAACTTCGAACTCCCAGATTGCATCTAATTGTGAACTATGTGCCATGGGAGAAAGTCTTTCCTGACCCTCCTGACTCTCCTTGTCATTGGTTGTCTAACACCATCAGTTTTCCCATCTCCATACAATAGGTCAACTGGGTTAAATCAACAGTCTAGAAGGGCTGGCAATGTAAGGGCATGCAAGACACAAACCAGAGCAGAACAGAAGGCAGTCTGTATAGTGTGGACCTGGCTTTCACAATTGTTGAGCCATTTAAACAAATGGGTTTATGCTTATGAATGAGTCAACTGAAGAGTCTTAAGCCAAACTACATTAAGACACACTTAAACCGATTTAAAGACCATCCCCACTGGGAGCTGCACTGAGATATTAAATATAGGTAATTTGGTTCCAAATGTGCGTGTAGACGAGACATGGTATGATTCTCAGTGACAGCAGACGGTGGAAACACTGACAGCAGTCCATGGGAGCTGGGTCCACGCAAGGAGCAGCGCAATGGAGATATGAAACCAAGAGTGGGTGAGACACCAAGGGAACAGGCCGGAGAGAAGACTGGGTGGACCACAGGAAATGGGTAGCTTAGAGGGACATGGACAAGGGCAGAGCAATGTAAGCAGGGCAGCGGTAATGATGGCTTGGGATAGGAGGAGAATCTTATACTTCATGCAGAAGAGGAGGAAACTTGGTCATGGGGACAGAGAGAGTTGATCTTGCCAGTAGTTTCAGGGTGGATTGCAGCACTGTAGGAGAGACTGAGCCAAAATGAAGATGGGAAATTACCAGAGCAAACAGAGGAGGATGGGCCAGTGGTTAGAGCGCTAGCCTTGGTATGAAGAACAAGGTTTGATTTCTGTTTCACCACTAAGCCTCTGACGTGATGTTGGGCTGCTTGCTTCATTTCTGTGTGCCAGTTCCCTGCCCCCAGGCAGTATAATCAGGAAAGCAGCATTTCACTGCCTTGGGGAGGTGCTGTGGGGAGAACCACACTAGAGGTTAACAGATGCACCTGTTGATACCCTGGTAATGGCAGCTGTCCAGGCACCTCAGCCAGAGAAATAGAGGTGGAGCAGCAGGGAGAAAGCACAGTGAAGATCCCCATTTCCCACTCCACTGGTGTCACTGGGAACTGTGCTGCCAGTCTCAATGTGTGCTGCCTCAGGCCTGGACCTGCAGAGGCTGCTCAGCCTGCCCTGCCCCTTCCCGCCCTACCCCTCTGGGACTGTGGAGAATGTCCTGGCAAAGGCAGCAGAAGTGCTGGGCTCTCCCTGGAAGGGCTGGCCAAGCTGCTCTTCCAGCACCAAGCTTCACGCAACGCCACAAGGGTGCATGAAAGTCTGCGCCACTTCTGTCCACACCTACCCCCCATTCTCCGGCTCTGCAGGAATCCCATGGCTGCGCTGGAGGGGGAACAGAGTCACTTAGCAGCAAACAGGGGGATGCCTTATGTTTAAATAGGACACCAAAAATACGGCCATAATGGAGCCTCCTTGGGGTGTCGCAACTGAAGGTGCTAGATCACAGTGATGGGGAAGCCCTGAACAGAAATTATTCCTCTGGGTGCTCTGCAGGCCAAATTCCAGTTACCCGGAATGCAATCATCCAGTCTAGAGCACCCCCAGATATCAGAGATGGGAGCAGCATTATTCTTACACAGCTGCTGCACCTCATCCCAGCACTGGTGTTTGCAAGCTGAATGGTGTGATTCCTGTCCTTTGCAATCTTCCGTAGAAAGATGCTTCACACTCCTAAAGCACCTTGCATCCAGAGCTTCCCCAGCACTTCACAATGGCAGGCAAGGATCATTAGTCCCATTTCCCACTCAGGGAATGCAGTGAGCTGGACGGCGTGATTCTCAAAGGTGCCGAGCAACGCGAGCACTCACTGCAGTCAATGGGACTAGTAACTGCTCAGCACCTCGGAGTAGAGGCTGTGGGAATGGAGCCCAAGTGTCAGGATTAAGTCAAAGCCCCCAGGACACATCACCACCTCAACTGGCCCTGTAGAAGTGTCGATTGTTAACTAAACAATGCTCTGTGCCAAGAGCACCATCCTTTCCGAGCAGTTCCAGAGGGTTAGTCTGTATATAGCAAAAACAACAGAAGTCCTCTGGCACCTTGAAAACTAACAAATTCCTTCAGGCAAAAGCTTTCGCGGGCTGCAAACTATGCATCTGATGAAGTGGGTTGCAGCCCATGAAAGCTTATGCCCAAAGAAAGTTGTTAGTCTCCAAGGTGCTGCAGGACTTCTGTTGCTCGTTTAGAGCAGCACACCTTTCTTCTGGGACCTGGCAGCTATTCTGCCCCTGCCAGGCCCATCCCTATGTGAGGGTGGGGCCCAGGGCCAATCGGTCTGTGGAGGGCCCCCCTGCCATGCTGGGGGGGGGGGGGGAGCAGGGTGGACTAGCCCAGATGCTAAGCCCCACGCTCCCACCTTTCCCCTAGGCTAGCCACTCTGACCCTGGGCGTAGGGCGAGCCAGCCTGGGGATAGGGCTCCGCTCTCCTGCCCCACCTCTGGCCAACACTCCCTGCCCTCAGGGTGCAACAGCTGACCCAAGGTGGGGTGGAAAGCCCAGAGGCCAGGGTCCATGTTCCTGCCCCATCCCGCTGCCTTTGACTTCCTCCTGAAGGCATCTGGGCAGGGGTGACAGCGATGTGGACCCCATGCTGTCCACTTGCAGCAGGGCAGTGCCAGGCATGTGGAACAGCAGAGCCTGGGGCAGCTGCCCCTCTTGCTCTCCTCTAGGGACGGCTCTGGCACCTGCTACAGTTAGCTTCCTGCAACCTGATGGGTCCATGGATTAGTTCCAGAATAAGAGGGCTGTGATTATGAGACCCCAAGGCAGATGCCCTCATTGAAGGGATCCACTATCTATTTTTCTCTGCTCCAGTCCCTGTTATCATTGAGCAGCCAAGAGACCTGCATCAACTCACCTCCTCCATTGCGGTAGCAGAGATATGGGAAGCGCCAGACATTACCTAGCCCCACGCAATACCCGATGCAGGAGAGCAGGAATTCATACTTCCCACCCCACGTCTCCCTGGTCTGGCTGGGGGCAGGGTCCGGGGTCACGGGCTGGATCTGGAAGGCAGGCTGGGGCTGACTCATGGACTGCAAGTGGTCAGATGCCAGGGTCGCGCCGTTCAGCTGGACTGGACTCCCCTATAGTGGGAGGAGAAGGGGAAAAGGAGTCAGAGACCAGATGAATCCTGTTATCTACACATGCTCCTACGTCTCTGGGGAATGGGTGGGTCTCTCAGCCTGTGAGCATGTTTCTGAGCATTTTTCCCAAAGGTGCCATTCTTGGAAGGCCCAGGCCAGCAGCCTCATCTCACAGCCACTGCCATGGAGGGACACAGGAGGCTGTCACGTTTATCCAAGCCACCTATGGCTTGGGACGTTTACTACTGGACACAGCAGAGTCCAGTGGAGGGATCTGCAGGGAACGAGCCCACGCTGGCTCTCATGTAGAGGAGCCAGATGCAACTACAGAGAGCTGTCCTACTTCTGATGGCTCTGATCCACCCACCTCCCTTGACCAATGCTTGCAGCTGAGCTCCCATCAACATCAGCTCACTTAATAGGGCCACAACTCAGCTCCCTGCCTTCCCTCCCCCATTCACCACTGTGCGCTGCACACTCACCACCCACCCCAGGTGGTTCAGTATTATTTTTTGCATGAGCTTTCGTGGGAGAAGATCCCACTTCCTCAGATGTTTCGAAGATGGGTGAACTTACAGAAAGGAATGAAACTAAATGCAAGGGGGTATAAAACATAGGATCAGGTCATAAAGTAACAGCAAATCAGAGCAGTTTACAGGCTCAAACCATGGGAAGCCTGAAAACTGCTCTGATTTGCTGTTACTTTATGACCTGATCCTATGTTTTACACCCCCTTGCATTTAGTTTCATTCCTTTCTGTAAGTTCACCCATCTTCGAAGCATCTGAGGAAGTGGGATCTTCTCCCATGAAAGCTCATGCAAAAAATAAATCTGTTAGTCTTAAAGTGCCACACAACTGCTTGTTGTTTTTTTACTGGACTAGACTAACACGGCTATCCCTTTGGAAATTGGTTCAGTATTGCCATCCCTGGGTCAGAAACAGGGCAATGAAGCATGCAGCAGTGCAGTGACAAGCCAAAGGTCACACTGCATGGCAGTAGCAGTGTAATCAAACCTAGAAAGCCTGGCTTCCAGGCCCCTGTTTATTAGACAATGCTAACACCTGTCACACATCTCTCAAACAACCAGGATTGTTTTAAGGGAAAGATACTACTGTGTGCGTGGGGGAGGAGGAGGCCCCGACAGCCAAAACGAGAGGGAGCCAGAAATTCTCTCAGCACCTTTTTACTGACTGTCACTGGCAGAGGCTCAGTGGGTGGCTAAAAGCTGATCTGAGGAACACCATGCCGCCAGCCCCCAGTCCTCTGCCACCTGAACTTGTCTTAACTCAGATCACAAGTGCTTTGGGGTAAGCTGTCTCTTGTTCTGCTTTCCTACAGCACCTGAGCAAGGCACCTGGGTGCCTAAGCAATACAAGACAGGTCATTTTAAATAGTTTTAAATCCTGGCACGATTCTCACCATCTCCCCAGCCTCCTCTTCTAATAGGTGTTTTCAGCTTCACCTCCCCGTCTGCTCCGTCTGAAGTAAAACCGTTGGGTAACAGCAGCGAAGCTACTTTCCCAAAGTAACAAGCCCTATTGCTCAAGTCTGTCACCAGCTGCCTGCCTGTCATTTCCACCGGCCTTTGAGGCCACAGGGTCACACTGAAGATGCAACAGCCTCTGCATGCTAGGAAGCAGAAAACAAGTGACAAAATACCATAAGGTTGTGCTGGGCTTCTGCACTCACATACTGGTTCCCTTGAGCTTTTAGTAGGGCTGAGAGTGAATCGCAGGTAATGCAAGTGATTAACACAAAACAAATTAACTAGATTTTAAAAACCAGTCACAACTGATCTGTTTTAATTGCACTGTTAAACAGTAATAGAATACAAATTGAAATTTATTAAAAATATTTGGATGGCTTTCTACATTTTCCAATATATTCATTTCAGTGACAACCTAGAAAACAAAGGGTACAGTGCTCACTTATATATATAATGATTACATTACAAATATTTGCCTTGTAAAAGAGATGACCAAAATTAACACTATTTTCAATTCAACTCATACAAGTCCACTCAGTCCTACTTCTTGTTCAGCCAATCGCTAGGACAAACAAGTTTGTTTACTTTTATGGGAGATGCTGCTGCCCGCTTCTTATTTATAATGTCATCTGCCGGCATGAATGGGCATTGCAAGGTATTTATGTACCAGATATGCTAAACATTTGTATATCTCTTCATGCTTCAATGCACAGGTGCTGAAGTTTTACCTTGTTTTATTCTGAGTACATTATATACAAAAAAAATATTATTCTACATTGAAAAGTTGCTCTTTCAGGATACAGTGATTGCACTACAGTACGTGTATGAGAGGAACTGAAAAATACTACTTCTTTTATTCATCTTTTTTACAGTGCATCTATTTGTAATAAAATTATTGTAAAGTCAGCATTATACACTTTGTATTCTGTGCTTTAACTGGCACAGATGCCCTGGTCATTACAAGCTAGCCAGACTCTAGAAACCCAATCAGGTAGTCACAAACCAAAAAGATGCCACAGTGGTGTTAAAGATGGGTCAATCAATTTAACAGAAGAAAGATGGATTAAGGGTTAATACAATAGTCTAGGACCCAGCCAATCTAGGTTCTAGTCTTAGGGCCCTCACATAGCTGCTAGTAATGCATCTGCTAATCACTTGGTTGCTTGAACTTCAGTATCCCTGGCTGCAAAATGAGGGTGATAAAGACACAGTCCCCACCTCCAAGGTGCTGTGAAGGCTAAGTCATTAATACATGTGAGGCACTCAGATGTTATGGTGACCATGTAAAGGCCCAGATGTGGAATAGTCCATCTTTTTTATTGGTTGAGCAGTCACACATGTTTAGCATGTGGGTCTCACCATATATTCAATGGGTCCCAAGGCCTGATACGCTATTTCTGTACAAAGTTTTTAAGTTGAGCCTGCCTGCCTGCCTTTGAGATAGGGTCAATTTCTGAAAAGAATGGCATGAAGAGGACATTTGTAAGTGGGAGGAGAGGTTGTCCCATCTCAACAAATACCTGGAATTTATTGTCTGTATTATTTTAACACCTAGGAACCCTAGATTGGTATCTGGCCCTGGCCACATCAAAGACGGGACACTGGCCTGGAGGGACCACTGGCCTGACCCAGTCTGGCCGTTCTGTTGTTCTTGGTGAAGGACCAGGAAGTCCATTGTGCTAGGCACCTGCCCCCACAAGCTCACAGTCAAAGACAAGAGATGACAGGAGGATACAGATGGGCACCAGGGGGGCACAATGAGACAACACTTGTCATTGTCAACAGTCTCAGCAAACCTGCAGACTAAACACTGTCAAGTCTTTTTGCAGGCCTCACGGCAAAAGGAGAGTTTTGTGGTGAGACTCAACGGAGGACAGTTTAGGAGGGCCTTGCAGGCATGTGGGGCTGCATGGAAGAAAGAACAAAGGTATTTGTTCGGAAATAACAAGAGGGTGACACAGGCTGATGCTATTGGCCTAGCCCTTTTAACTCCAGAGGCACAGAGCTCATTCAGCAAGCAGTGTGTTCAATACACTCAGGCTGGCACTGTGTGTTTCAGTGTTATTGTGCAGTTATCTCAATTCCATAGCTATCATCTCTGTGTATGATAAACACATCACGGCAGCCTGAGCCACCGCCCTTGGGTGATGTCGCCTTGCAGAAACCCTGATCGCTCGCACTTCTTTTAGCAAGAGGCCTGCACTGAGTCAGCAGCAGGGTTCTCCAGTGGGCTGTACCTCAGACAAGAGCACCCCAAAGAACTGCTGGGGGACAGGAAAGAGAGATGGGAAGTAGGAAATCAGACAGAAGGCTGCCATGAGCCACCCATAACACAAGACTTGCATACTGGAAGAGGATGTGGAACTAAGAATTTGCCATTCCTCATCCTGGCCCCACTACCAGAAGGAGAAACAATAGCCAGTCCACCCTACTCCCTGCCCTCTGCAACCAACTGTACTGTTCATGATGCCACCTGTTTTGAGGACAGGGCCTGTTTCTTTCCTCTGTGGTGCAGCACCACAAGAACAACCACGGGAAAACAGAAAGGGTAGCCCCATCCCAGCAGCTCCATCAGACAGGCCAGCTTTACAGGACTAACACCCATGGAAGTCCTACAGAAGCCCAGCTGCACAAAACCAAATCGCATGTGACAGCAGCTCTGAGCAGCAGACCCCGTTTGCCTCTTGGCTTCTCCGATCCTGTACTGCTAACCCACCCATTACACAAAACCCACAGAACCACGCGCTTAGTCACATAAGGGCTGCTAAGGCGAGAAGGGGAAGTGCCCTGTCTATTTCAGTCTCCTACACAGACACTCCGGCAGCTGCAAACATTTGTCACATCTGCTCAAAGGCATCAGTGTGCTGGCCATGGTGCAAGCGTGTCTGGTGTGCAGGAAATACACCAGGCTCAGTCCTTCTTGCACGCATGCAGCAAGTCAGACTAAGTCCACGAGGTGGGGGAAGAGAGCATGGTGTCTCACCCAGATCAACAGGGAGCACTGCATTCTGGGAGTTATATTCTCTACAAGTCTTACTTCCATCCCCATATTAAGGGAGAAGATAGGTGCAAATCGCTTCCTTTCCTGCAGCAAGTGACACATTTATACACCTGGCAACTTGTCAGCGTAACCACATCAGGTGCACAAAGTGCAGGAAGCTCTATTCAAAACAAGGGATGGGCAAGATATGGGATAGGATTTATGGTCTATGCAATTTTACACTCTTTTATGGGTGGGTTGCGTTTATAAACCACACTAGAACTGGGAGCACAAAAAGAGGAAGGAGCCACTCTAAAGCTACACTCCAAAGATTATAAATTATCTGATTTATGCCCTTTGATCCTGGATTCTTTGCAGTCACATGCAATACGTACTATCTTAAAGGTGCTTCAGGGATTAAAAACACACACAAAATCCCTCCAAGGAAATCCAGAACAAAGGCAATGAGTGGGCCAGATTTGTGTCACAGTCACTCAGGGTATGTCTATGAGGATGGTGGCAAATTTGCTGCTGTCAGCTCGGCAATCTGAGCAGTTCGCAGCAAGTTTGAACTCGCTGCGTTGCTCCTGGAAGTTGGCCCCAGAAGTCCTGGGGGTCAGGGGGTGTAGGGGAAAGACAACTGCAAGGGATTTGCAGTCAGCTTTTTCCTGATGTGTACCAGTGGCTCACAAAGTCCCCGCCAGTTACACAAGGAATTTTACATTCCTTGCGTAACTGGCAGTCAACTGCTACTGAAAAGCCCTCTAGTGTAGACGAGGGCTAAGTTGCAGAACCAGAGTATCTCCATTGAAGCAAAGAGAGCCATCTCTGCAAATCTACCTGTGTAACAAATTGTGATTGGTATCTGCAGCCGTGTTTCTCAACTAGTGCTCCGTGGACATGGTGAAGGTGTTCCACAATTGACCTGGAGGGCTGAACAGGGAGGTGGGGAAGGAGCAATGCAGTGAGCTGAGGAGTGTCTGGGAGATTTAAGATGCTCCAGCCACGTCAAAGCTTCTAGGTGCCCACTGGCATTGAAATCTCTTGGACATAATTTTTGTTTTAAGGCAGTGGTTCCTTACCTGTGGTCTGGGGACCCCCAGGGGTCTGCAGACATGTTGCAGGGGGTCTGCAGAGCCTCTCCCTACTGGGGCTGGAATCCAGCTACAGCCCCGATGCTCCCTGCCAGGGCTGCCTTTCTCGTCCTGTGGCCAGATCCTGACAGGGGGATGGGGCTGCGGTGGCTCCCCGGCAGAGACAAGGGCAGGAGGCCATAGCAGTTGCAGCTCGGCTCCCCAGCTGTGCGGGCCATGGTGGAGGCAGCGCTGCTCACCAGCTGTCCCAGTGGCACCGCCAGAGTGATGCAGGCCAGAGTCCGCCTGCACGGGCCAGATTACATAACCAGCCAGGAGAGGCTGCAAAAAATTTTTTTTGCTAAAAAGGGATCCCCAGCCTGAAAAAGTTTGGGAACCACTTTGTTAAGGTTTTCTTTGACAAACCTCACTCCAAGAACAGAGAAACTCTGTTTGAACATGCGGGTCCAAAATTCCCATTAAAATTTGAGTAATATTTTCAGTTTTAAGTTGTGTGCATAATTGTTCTGCTTCTCTTGTTTAGAAGTAACACGTTATGTTTGTCATATTGCATTTAATTTGTCTTCCTGAATCGTTGTCGTGGGACTGTGTAGCACACAGATATTCGAACATTACAGCTTGTATATATGGGCTTTTTGGAGAAAGTTTTTATCCGGCGTTCCGCATAAAGTAATTAATGTCTTAAGGTGTTCCCCAGTCCGCTAAAGATTAGGAAACCCTGTGCTACAGGCTAACAGGGATGGGGATTCAAAAGAATCCTATCTATTGCAGTAGCTGCAAAATGCAACTGCAAGGGAAGTACCAAGAACAGTTTTGCAGCTCTGAGTGGCCTGGCTTTGAATGAGAGCCTGTCCCCTGTAGGTCACCAGTTCAAGCCAAGCCCTAGAGAGGAGGAACAGGGAAGTTTGGTGCTCAGTGAAAGCAGCTGTGTGGTGGAATGCCTCAGACACATACCTAGATCTCACGGGTGGAGGGGTGGTGATCCCAGCTGGCCTGGAGAAGTCCCCTCTCCCCACTAAAGAGGCTCCTTCCAAGCAACAATCCAGGTGCAAGGAAGGGGGGAAAGTCTGCCCCATGGCAACCAGCCTGCTCCTAGTCTGGGGAAAATCACAGCCCCATCCACAGGCTCCTGGAGAGAAAGAAAGTAAGAGTTCCTGCTGAACTTACCGGCATCTCTGTCACGGGGGGAGGCATTTCCTGCTCTGGGAAATCTCTCTGCCTTACACCCTCCACAGACCATTGTTCAGGGACCAGCTTCATTCCAGGAGTGCAGGTGAATGAAAGGCGCCAGCAGAGAAAGCACCTAGGGCAGCCCTAAGACAGGGTGAGGAAGGAAAAAAGACAGAAATTAGGGAACTTCAGCCCATACCTGCTCACCTGGGGGCCAGGTGAAGCCCCGCCCCTTAACCTCACAGGTCACCTGGGACTCTTCACAGTAACAGAATCCACCCTCCAGGCAAGGCAGCTCTCCCAAACCTTAAAGAGACACCATCCCTTTCTGTGCATGCAGCAGGCATAGCAATAAGCCAGATGTCACACATCAAAAGGCTGAATTACTATTGGACCCTGTGAAGATGGAGAGGAGCAGGTGCTTTATAAAGAAACAAAACGCTGTCCCTGGCCCCAAGGAGCCCGTTTGCTGGCATCTCCGATCTTTGGCAGGGAGCAAGAACACAACTGGCTAATTAGGATTAATTTGTCAGTATCTGTGCAGTATTTACAAATGTGCAATGCTGTCAAAGTGCCAATTACACATCACTTGCCCCCCTAGGGGCAACAGAGCCTCAGGGTGAATGTGTGGAAAGGGACAAAGGTTCAAAGATGTCCTCCCAAGTTAAACTGTGCCATTCACCCACCCCAAAGAAGGACCTGATCCTTCGTTTGTCCCACAGACTGAATCTGACTCCCCCATCTCTATGGCTTGGTGGAAGGGTTCTGCTTTGTATGCAAGAGGTTGCAACCCCCAGGTTCAAGCCACGAATGCCTTGCTCTGCCACCGATTTCCCATCTGACCTTTGGCAAGTCTCTTATCTGTGTGCATCTGTCCTGAATGCATTTGTCCTTTTTGAATCCCTTCAGAATTTTTTGGCCCAATCCTCTAATTTGTCTAAGTTACTCTGTATCCTATCCCTGCCTTTCAGTGTCTTCACCAGACCTCCCCAACTTCGTGTCATCTGCAAACTTGCTGAGGGTGCATCCACCCAATTCTCCAGATCATTAATGAAGCTGTTGAACAAAATGTGTCCCTACTAGACATTGAGCTGTTGATCACTGCCTGTTGAGCCAGATGATCTAGCCAGCTTTCTATCCACCTGATAGTCTGTTCATCAAAACCATACTTCTTCTTTAACTTGCTGGCAAGCATACTAAGGGAGATCATATCAAATGCTTTGCTAAAGTCACTGCTTTCACCATATCCACAGAGCAATGGGCGTCGCTGGTGCTAGGTCCACAGGGCATGGGTCCCAAATCGTCCTGGTCCTGCCCCAAATCCGGTTCTGGCCACCAGCTGCTGGCCGGTAGTGGCAGGAGCTGGATCCGGGCTGGGCTGCCTCCGATGCCTGGCCAGCAGCGCAGCAGCAGGAGCCAGATCCGGCTCTGGGCTGCCTACCTCTTGCCGGCAGCAACAGAGACTGGAGCCAGCTCCTGGCCAATTTCTGGCAGCAACTGCGGCCGGATCAGGCCCACCCAGGCCACCTGCTGCTTACTGGCAGTGACTGTGGCCAGATTGGACCCAGAGCCACATCAGGCCCTGTGGTGGGGCCCAGGCCTGGGCCGCAACACTTGCTTGGAGCCAGTAAGGCTCCTGCGACAGAGCCAGTTATCTCATCACAGAAGGCAATCAGGCTGGTCAGGCATGACTTGCCCTTGGTGAATCCATGCTGAATGGTCTTGATCACCTTCCTCTCTTCCTTCAGTATCTGCTCTATGGATTTCTCTGGGGGCTGAGGTGAGGCTGACCAGTCTGTAGTTACCTGCATCCTTAGATTTGCCTTTTTCCTATCATCTGGGATCTCTCCCAATCACCATGAGTTTTCAATGATAAAGGGTCATGGCTGTACAACTGCATTAGTCAACTCCCTCAGCATCCTTGGATCCACTGTATCCACCCTCTGGACATGTGTATATTCAGCTTTTTCAAATAATCCTGAACCTGTTCTTTCACCACTGAGGTTTGCTCACCTCCTAAACATTCTGTGCTATCCAGTGTATTAGTGTGGAAGCTAAACTTTACTGAGACAGAAGAAGCAAAAAGAGCATTGAGTACTTCAGTTATGTTCACATGGGTCACCAAGTTGCCACCCCTACTCTGTAAGGGCTCCCCACTTTCCCTGATGACCTTCTTGTTACTAACATAGTTACAGAAACCCTTCTTCTTACCCTTCATGTCCCTTTCTAGCAGCAACTCCAATTGTGCTTTTGCCTTCCCGATTTCACTCCTGTATGCTCAAGCAGTATTTTTATATTGCTCCCTAGTCATCTGACCAAGCCTCCGCTTCTTGTAAGCTTCCTTTTTGTGTTTAAACTCACCACAAATTTCTTTGTTAAGCCAAACTAGTCACTTTCCACATACGCTATTTTTTCCTGTGCATTGGGATGGTTTCTTTTGGGGCCCTCAGTAAGGTTTCTTTAAAATATAACATTCTCTTTGACTCCTTTTTCCTCATATTAGCTTTCCAGGAATCCAGCCCATCAGCTCCATGAGAGAGTCAAAGTCTGGTTTTCTGAAGTCCAGAGTTTATATTCTGCTGCTCTCCCTCCTCCCTTTTGGTAAGATCATGAACTTGATCGTCTCATGGTCACAGCTGCCCAGATTGTGACCAACTTCTATTTCCCCTACCAATTCTTCCGTGGTACCATGTAGAAGGTCAAGAGGAGAATGGCTCCTAGGTAGTTCCTCCAGCACTTGGACCAAGAATGCTCCAAAATTTTCCTCAGTTGTCTGTGCACTGCTGTATTACTTTCACAGCAGATGTCAGGGTGATTGAAGTTTTCCATAAAACCAGGGCCTGTGATCTTGAAACTTTCATTAGCTGTCTGAAGAAAGTCTCATCTACCCCATTTTTTGGGTCTGGTGGTCTATCGCAAACACCCACCACAACATCTCTCTTGTTGATCTTGTGGCCAAACTTAACCCAGAGACTCTCAACAGGCCTTTCTACAGTTTTGTATTGGAGTGCTAAGCTGTCATATTGTTCTTTTACATATTGTGCTATTCCTCCACTTTTTTCTCCCCTGCCTGTCCTTCCCAAACAGTGTATAACTGTCTGTGACAGTGCTCCAGTCATGTGAGTTACTCCACCAAGTCTCTGTGAGTCCAATCACATAATTCCTTGACTCTTTGGATAATTGCCCTGTCCTACCTCACCTTCATACATATGTTGTGACAATAAAATGTGTTCAAGATTTTGAGGTGCTCAGATGTTATAATAACAGGGGGCACATAAGTACTTTCAAGAGATGAGTTCAGCCTCAAGGTCTTACACACTAGTGAATGGACTAATGGATAGGGTGTGGAGAGCTATTTCTAAATGGACTGTTCATAATAGTTCTGACCTCAGAAAGCTAATGAAATGGTTTATAACTTTTAAGCCGATCTAAGCATGGGTGGAAGCTCTCAAGCAGAATCTATTTAGCCGCCCAAGAGGTATAATACCCTTATCTTCAGAGGCAAGGCACGTGTCTCAGTTGAGACCTCCTTTATAAAACCTCACACTAAGCTACTCTTTCCTCTGAGATGCATCTTAATACCAACGTAACTAAAAACATTATATTAAAAGGACATTGAGATTCTCATGGGGAATCATTTATGCATGTGAGAAAGAGTCCATGAAAAGCATTTATACACAAGATGCACAATGAGTCCGGTGTCCTAAAGAGCCATTGCTTAATCCTCTGCTCTTACATGGCTATACAAAACAGTGTATGCAGGTAAATAACACATGTTCATGGATTTGTAGACAGTATCAATGGGGCAAATATCTTCTACTTTTGGGTACTTACACTGCAACCTGAATGCAATGCTTGGCAGATTTTTATATTAATAGTTTAAATGGATCGTATCACTGTTTGTTTTTAAAAATTAAATTGGTAGCTATTAAAATGTTCACAGTTGTGGGAAATTATGAGGGATATCAGATAATAATTATTTGACCACAGCAGATGTAGACATTAAAAAGTTATAGCTCTATAGTTGTTCAGACACAAATTGTCAACATTACTTGGGCAAAATATACATAGTAAAATATTTTTAAATCAAAGCTTAATAGGTTTTCAAGCAGTGTTTTTCTTACTTTACCTAATTATAAACTGTGATTATCATCAACGGAGATAGTTTTTCATCTGTTTGTGTATGTTCAGTGAAATTCACATTTATCAGCATTTACTGATACAAATTTAATCCCACCAAGCCTACTTAACACCCTTTTAACAAAGTTCTTTGAATGGAATTTCCTATGGTTTGATGTTGTTTTAATAGAAAAAATACAGAAAGGCAACACATCACCATGCCCCTCACAAGATCTTTAGGAAGAAGAACATTTCCTATATGCCATAGCAACACCCATGTTTGTTTTTTTTTTACTCCAGAGAGAGTTTACATAAAGGCTGAGACAGAACCCTGTCTCATTCTCTGTGCCATTCTCAGGATAGACAGTGAATGAGATGAGAGTTACTGGGAAGCCCCTGCCTTACTATATGCACATCACATAAGCCACTCAGGTACTATATACACACCCAAATATGCAGACAGAAAGGGTTCCATGAATGAGACATGGCATGCACCAGATGAGGTAGGTCTCCCATGCACACCACACCAAATGTGCATTAGTGAATGTGCATCTTTAAAATATACATTATATAAAGCGGGGCCCCACTCTGTCCACTTTTCTGCCCTGGACTGCACATGTCCTTTGTCAAATGTGCATGGCCTGGTGTATACTTACAAGGCCCACAGACACTTACCTGAGGGAAAACAGATGACAGAATGTAACACTTTTGATTACATCCACCAATTATTTGTTGCCTCTCCTTCTCTCTTACATTTTTTTCCTGTGGAAGTAAAATGAAAATAAACTTTAGAATAAAGATTCAGAATTTTTGAGTCTCAGCTACTGAATGCTTCTGCTCCCCCTGTCTTGAGGCAGCAGCTCCAAAGATTTGCTTCCTGGTGCAAATTCAAATTAAAAATAAGGCACAAATTTTGAAGAGCTAGAGTGATTAATCACTGATACAAACTACTAGGGCAAGTGGTGAATTCTCCATCTCTTGAAGTCTCCAAATCTCATTCTAGGAGAGGGCTCAACCGCTATATACTTTTGTGTGATGTGTTTGCTTTTCTCTTTGAGTTCTAACTTATTATTCTCATTTCTAGATGGATGGATAACAAATCAAAGCTTTAAAGAGAAACTGCAGAAATGGAATTCATATGCAGATTTGACTGGGTCAATTTAGGGCTGAATAGAGACTATGGGATTTTTTTCCCCATTACAATAGGTAATTTTGCTTTCCTCCCACTCCCAGCATATTGCTGTTCTCCACTGTCTGAATTTATACAACTGCTTTGATTTGCTGTAATAGTCTGACCTTATCCTATGACTTATACTTCCCTGCATTTATTTTGCTCCCATTCTGTATGTTCCCCGTCTTCAAGTGTCTGATGAAGTGGAATTTTCTCCCACGGAAGCTCATGTGATAACTGTCAGCGGAGGTGGCAGCCATGATGGCCACCCCGCCCCACACGTAGCCCCCTGGATTATGCTCCCTGATGGGCCTCCATCTCCGGGCCATCCAGCACAAGGGGAAAGAGTGTTAAGTATCAATCTTCCCTGATGGGCCTCAGTCTCCTGTGTGAGTTTCTTCCTCCCTAGCTTTGTGTCAACAAGGAAGGGGGTGAGTTCCTATCCCCCCTGAACAGTTTCTCGGCACCCCCATCACCACGAAGGAGGGGTCATTGTCTGGGGTCCCAGTTTTATCATTGGTCCTGACCAGGATCCCACTCCTAATTGGCTATTTTTACTCTGGCTGGGCAAAATTCTATTAAAACCCCGTCTCAGCTAGCTTGTTGTTCTCCCACCCTCGGATGCTAAAGGGCACGTCGCGACCCGGTCGGACTGATCCCCCGACTGAGACAGGGAGTACCCGCCCCCGAGACCCTCTTTTTTTTTTGGGGGTGTACACGGATTGCCGGCCGAACAATTAAGTGCTGAGATGCTGCAGCTGGTCTGCCTCCTCGCTTTGGGTTCTACTGCGGTCCTGGGACAGGTATTATAAATCGATATAGGCCTCCTACCTTCTCTTAATCATTCTACTTGGTACCATTTATATATAGGCTGTGATTGTAGCTTCTTCATCTGAGTTTTGCATAGTTTGTGTAGTTGCTATTATTTTCTCTGTATCCTCCATAATCTTTTTATGATATAGTTGTTTAAGGTCTAGCATAGTTTTGTGTTGTTAATTTGCCAGGTGTTTTGTTAGTCATTTGTATTTTGCATCCTTCTTACTGTATAATTGTTCATTACTCTGCTTCTGCTCTAAACTGCTGGCCCCAAACTTCCCCAGTGTACACAGGGGGAGGGGGGGGGTTATTTTCTCTCATCTGACTTTTTTTTTATTCTGCCACCCACCCTTCTTGGCTAGCAAGGAGGAATGGCTTCCAGCCATTGGTAAATATGCGTCGGGTGGGCTGGTCAGTGCCTATACCGATGTTGAGGCAGTAAAAGGCCAGAAAAGTCCTTGACTTATTATGGCCACCCTCTTGTAGGTCATTAATCCATACTGTTATTTAACTATAAGTACTTTGGTAGGTTGTAAGTGTTTTGCATAGACTTACACGCTTTATCCTGTTGTTTGGCTGGAGCTGTTTTACAGGTGCTTTATATAGACTCTTGCTCCACACTGTTACTTG
>ML682064.1:1529054-1636148 GCA_007922195.1 Podocnemis expansa
CCCCCCATCTGCCCCCATCACCCCCCAGCTCAGCCCCCATCTGCCCCCACCCCAGCGCAGCCCCCATGTGTCCCCCCATCACCCCCCAGCAACTCCCCTGCCCCTCCTGTGACCACTGGAATGTGGTGGAACGCCACTCCGAGGCCGCCTTTTTTCGATGCCCACCGTCTCGGCCCCCTAAAAATAGAATGTGGAACTGGAACGCTGCGTTCCAGGGCCTGCTATTTTTAAATGGTGGGCCCCCGGAATGCAGCGTTCTAGCTCCGTGTTCGATTTTTAGGGGCCCCAGAACACTGAGCCCCTAAAGATAGCGGGCCCCGGAACGGTGTTCTGGGGTGTTCAGCGTTACTTTAACCCCCTACCCCCATGCATTGTCTGGGCTCTCCCCAGCACACCTTGGGCTCAGCTCCTCAACTCTATGAGCATCACCTGAAGAGCCCAGCCCCAAACCCCTCCCCTTCCAGGCCCCACCTCAACCTGGGGCCTGCTGCCTCCAGCCCAGCAGCGCCACCCGGACCCCGGGCCTACCACCCCCACTTCCCCAGCTGTGCCGCCAGTGAGTGCAGGAGCAGCCGGCTCACGCTGGGTGGGTCTTGGGGGCTGGGGTTGGGGGGGCCCACCAGCACGGGAGCGTTCTGGGGCCCCCCAGATTATCCTTTAACCTCTGCATGGGGGCCATATCAGGGGAACCTGTCACAGAGGGCTCTTCCTGTTGTTTGTGCCGCTGTATAAAGGCCTGTCTCTTTCTTTCCAACACTTGGTAGATGGGCGCCATGAGCGCGTCATGTTTGACAAGATCACTTCCAGGATCCAGAAGCTCTGCTATGGACTCAATGCCGACTTCGTCGATCCTGTGAGTTGATTTGTTTCCTACAGTGGTCACCATTGTAAAGCCGCCATTTGTCATCAGGTGCCACCATGTTCTTTCCCCTTAATGGGGGAGATGGTGGTGTAGCCCATCCTCTACCTGTGAACTCTTCACACCTATTTTTTTTTTTAACAGGAGCCACAGTATCCTTTACTTTGTTTCATAATTTGATTATTCTAGAGATCTGTGTTTAGCTTTCTTTCTCACAGGTGCAAGTCTGAGACAGATCTGTTTTTACTTTTTAGAAAATCCTTCCAGTGGATCCCTCAGATGTGGTTTGAAGTGATGGTGCTCTTTGTATTAGCAAGCTCCCTGGTGTTTCATCTTTAATATCTTACCTCTCTTCAGTAAGATAGTATAGTAAGCACCAGGCTTTTTAAAAAATGTCCTTTTTACATCTCCCTTTGTATTTTTGTCCATGCCAGTCTGAAAAAAAAGTACCAGTTTTTTGTTGTTGCAACACAAGTGTTCTTTCTCTCTCTTAATAAAACTGCCCTGTTCTTTTGAGCCAGCGGGGTGTGGATATTGACCCTTATCCCACAAGCAGCTCCCCCCAAGTGCCCATGCAGGGACCCATATTAGACCATCCATGTGTAGTAAATTGCAGGATTAGGGCCACAGATCCTAAAATCTTGGATTACAGAGGCCCTGTCCTTATGCATTTCTGTAACACGCTTAGGAGGCTGTTGGTGCAATAGAAATAATAAGTATTTCTCAGCCATGAGTCTCAAAGAACTTTACAGAGAGGCAGGGGTATCATCCCTGTTTTACAGTTGGAGAAAGTGAAGCATGTAGAGTCGTATTGTCTTGCTCCCTGCCAGTGGAAGAGCAAGGAATAGAATCTAGGTGTCTGGATTCCTAGTACAGCACTTAGTAACTGTGTTTCATAATAATGAAGTTAGTTTTTCATGACAGACTATTATTTAGTTGTTATTACTACTGTGATATGCCTAGCAGTCCCAGTTACAGGCTAGGACCCCTCTGTGTTAGGCGCTGTATTAACACAGAAGGAAAACATAAGTCCTGTCCCCAGACAGTGTTTGAAGATGACAGTCTGACACAGCCAGTGCATATAAACACGTTAGATATGTGTAGAAATTGCCATATTAGGTAAGATCCATGGTTTAGTTAGCACTGTCCTGTCTGATGGTGACCAGCACCAGTTGGCTCAGACGAAAGTGTAGGAAACTGTTGACTGGGTATATATGAGAGAGTCTCCTCTTATTCCCTAATAGTTAGCAATTGGTTTAAGAGGATTTTATATCCTTTCAAAACTCTTTTAGAATGAGCTATTTAAATGTAACATCATGTGCTTGATCAGGCATATGACAAGTTAGTATGCTGTTTGGGTATTTGAAAATTCCTGAGCAAGTACAGATTTGGACACAGGATTCCTCCTTTGGTGGTACCACTTCAACAGGGCATGTTATTGTTGAGGAAACTGTCGAATTGCATGTGAGGACTTGTGCGTGATCACATGATTCCTATCTCATTCCTATACTCCCCCCCCCGCCCTAAGCTGGAATTAGGTTTGCAACTTTAAGGCCTGGTGCTTTTGCTCTTGTCAGGGCACCTCAGCAGATAAAGCTCAATTGTTTATTACCTGCTTTTTAAAGTGAAGCACATATTGTAATAACTCTTCTTGCAAACAGAAAATAGGATGCAAACTGTTGGAAAATGGGGTTCTTCTAATCTAGACTGAAGCTCTAAGCATGGTCTTGCCCTGTAAGGTAAGTAGCTAATTGTAGAATTTTAATTTTTCCAGGCTCAGATCACCATGAAGGTGATCCAGGGACTCTACAGTGGTGTCACCACGGTTGAACTGGATACGCTGGCCGCTGAGACAGCTGCAACTCTCACTACCAAACACCCTGACTATGCTATCCTAGCAGCAAGGATTGCAGTCTCCAACTTGCACAAGGAAACCAAGAAAGTGTTCAGTGGTGAGTGTGTCTGTAGGAACTTGAATAACAACTTGCATCCGTTGTTGAGGAGGGAGTCGGTGAGGGGTTGGAGCATCAGAGGGTATGATTGTGGCAAATCTGTTCTTAAAGAGGAGTGTTGAAGTATTGAGTCCATCTATCCAAGACATTTAGTTGAAATACGTAGTTTTGCACACATTACAGAGAAAGCTAGGTAACCTATCTGGTTAGAAGTGTGGCTCTGCATAGTTTCTAATGCAGCACTTCACTGTTAAAATTAGAATGTCCTCACTTTTGTTTTCAAGTGCTGAAATAAAAACAGCTCTGCAAGGATGAAACTTTAGATGGATGAGGCCTATCTGACATCTGTCTGTTTACATCAGGGCGCTCTGTGTTCCTAAAATTTTCTTTCATAAAAACAAATTATTTTGGGACTAGCACATTCTGAACAGTATATATTACCTGTCATTAGACAGGTAGAACCACCGAACATGTGTTTATTGAAGATACTGTGTGTGGGTGAAGGGAAGTGGTCCAGGCAAGTTAAGCACCTGTAATTATAGTTTTCAGATTATGTATAGTCTGTGAATGGTTTTTATTTGACTCATCTTTCCATTTCCTTTGTAGATGTGATGGAAGATTTGTACAACTATGTAAACCCTCATAATGGCAGACACTCCCCGATGGTCTGCAAGGAAACTCTAGACATTGTTTTGGCCAACAAAGATGTATGTAGTACTTCATAGGGTCTAATGTTCCTAAAACCTGGTCTACCTTAGACCGTTTTGTCACCCACAGTCAGCTTTCCGTGGTACACACTGCAATTGCTCCCCTGCTGACAAAACTGTCCTGCTTTTTTTTTGACCAAATAAAACCACCTTGATGAGAGATGGTTTAGTTAGGGCCATGCAGAATCGGAGTAAAAACTGCATCCCCCTTACCCTTGCTGTGGGGCTGTCTTGTCAGTTTCTGCCTGGGGCCTGCAGCAATGGGGTCATGTTGAGGGCAGATGCACAGAAACCAAAGGCACTGTTACATTGGTAACATGAAGCTTTGTGAGGCTGATGTTAAGAGGGTTGTTGGTGTTCTTGGTCTAAATGCTTAATCTGTCTCTGAATTGTTTCATCTTTCAGCGGCTGAACTCTGCCATCATCTATGATAGAGACTTCTCCTACAACTACTTTGGCTTTAAGGTAAAGAACAGATTTCTTGTGAGAGTGAAGATTGCTGTTAGTTTTTTCAAAATTGTTAACAACCTAAGGACCCCCCTCCCCAACAGTAATTAGTTATATTGCTGTAGAAATTAAAGAAAAGATATTGTTGGGACTGTAGTCATGAAGAAGAAGCAAGGAGTCCTGTGGGAGTTAGACTAACAAATTTATTTATCGCATGAGCGCTCTCATTCTGTAAGTTCCCCCGTCTTCAGAGTGTCTGATGAAGAGGGATTTTCTCCACAAAAGCTCGTGTGATAAGTGAATTTGTTAGTCTTTAAGTGCCACAGGACTCCTTGCTTCTTTTGCTGAAGTAGACTAACGTGGCTGCTCCTCTGGAACTTGTGGTCATGAATAAGGCCTGCAAAAGGCAGTGGGCAAGTTAATGAGCTGTGTGGGCTTTTCACTATGATTTCTTCAATTCCCAGGGGGTTGGACTCGATGATCTCATGAGGTCCCTTCCAGCCCTATGAATTGATTGATTGATTGATTGATTTCTTGGCCTTTGTTTTTATGTGGTAGCTGAGGGGTATGCCACTGTCCTCTGAAGACTTCACTATACAATTTTTATGTAACAGAAGTTCTGTTTTTGTCAGTCTCAAGAGATCCCTTAATACACTTTTAAATCCTGTTAGTTTATGGTTAGTTTGCGTTTGCACAGAAGAGAATATTGATACAAAGCTTTGCAGGAGGACATAATCTTGTGCTGTGAGTAATCTTGTGTTACCACCTAGGCTCTTGGCTCAAAGCCTGGATGGCAGCCAGGCTCGGAGCTGGGAGTCTGGTTTCAGCCAGGAGCCTTGATGGCAGCTGAGCTCATAGCCGGGATGCTGTGCTCTCGGTCCCCTATGCTCCCCCTCTTGAGTGCAAGTGCTCTTGGTGAGGATGTGCTCCACCAACAGAAAGAAGGCAGATTTTCATGTCAACTTAACTTAGTTCAATTTAAGTTTGTAGTGTAAACATGCCCACAGTGAGGGACTTGCATATTTAATTGACTGCTTCATTTTGTGTTTGGGATCAGGAGGCAGGTCCAACGTAATCTGAAATTAGTGGAGGGGAATACAGGAGGAAAGGATGAACATGTATAAGAGCAGTACAACAGTTGAAGCCCACAGCCTCTGTTTTCAGTGGGCTCCAAAACCTGTGTGCCAAACAGTTTCTCTCCATAGAAGAAAAGTGAGTGCTGAAGGAGATGTGGAATCTTTATTCTCTGCCCTGAAATACCTGCAAATTTCCCTGTGCGAGACGCAGTCTCTTTGACTGCAGGTGTATGCATTATGACATCAGGGCTCACGGCAGTGGTTCATTCCACTCTAGCATTTGGTCTGTAAGTTCCCATTAGCAGAAACTCTGGATGCTAGGCTGGATTCTGCTTTGCACATGCTATTTTCTCAAGGACCAACTGAATCCAAACACGTCAGTTCTTCGTATTCTGAAGAAAAGCTACACAATTGTCCCCTGTGTGTCCTCACCTTTGTGCTTTCTTCTGTGTGGCTGCGCAGACCTCCCTCCATAGCTAGCTCACCTTGCTTTCATCTTTTTTGGATCTCCCCTTAAACACACACTTTTTCAGGGAGCTGTCTCGGGGCCAATCCTGTGAGATGTCCACTGAAGTCTTAGGAGATGAGGGTGCTTTTCATCTTATGGGAGTGCACACTTAAACGCTAGTTGTGCCCTCATTGAGGTGCTAACAAACCCAGCCACCTAGCCCAGACCTGTGCAGAGGAGTCACCATCCCAATAGCACTGGCATCCCTGTGGCATCCCCCTTCTTCCAGCTATGTGGACTTAAGGAAAAGGATGCGCGGGAAGTAGCCAGCCAGAGACTCAAGACCGTAGAGCAGCTACTGCAGCAGTGTAAAAGCAGGTACCCAGACACTGATGATGCCATCCGTGTTTTCTACACTTCTGGCTAGATGTCCTCTCCCTGTGCTGATTTGTCATTTGCTCCAACCCCCTCCTTTACCGTAGTCTGGTGGTTTTCAAACTTTTTTTCTTGGAACTCAGCTCTCAACCCATCAGCAGTGTGGCGGCCCCTCTGCCAAAAAAAAAAAAAAAGGTGTCCGCTACCTGAAAATTGAGGGGAGAGGGAGAGATGGGAGCACCAGGCCAAAAGAAGTGTAGAGCAGTTCTTTCTGCAGTGTTACCGGGGGTCCCACCACAGCCACCATGGAAAGGAGCCATTCTGGGGGACTTATTGGGGCTGGGGTGGGGATCCCCAGACATGCTGCGGAAAGAAGCCACATGGAGCACTCCCCCTCCCTGATGGGTCTGGGAAAAAGCTACTCTCCTGGGCGGCCTTGGGGAGAAGCTGCAAGAGTAGGCCCTCTCTTCAGTGTGAATGCAAGCGGGGTGGCAGTGGCAGGAAATATGAAGGGACCTTGGCCTGCCACTACCAAGCACACCTTTTAAATTTGCTGCCACTGCTACCTCCTCTTCCCCAAGCAGGGCTGGGGAAGAAGCCCCAGAGAAGCCTGAGCATGGGCTCAGTGAGAAGCCCTGCCTGGGGACTGAAGGTGGGGAGAAGCCCCAGCTCAGCCCTGGCTAGGGGGAGAAGCCCTCACCCCAAAGCAGTGCCCCCAGTGCATGAGGCAGTGCCAGTATGGCTTGGGGCAGCTGCCCCCATCCCAGAGCAGCTTTGGCTAGGTGGGACAGCTGCCCTTGCCCTGGAGCACCTTTGGCCAGGCACGGGTCAGCCGCACCCACCTGGAGCAGCTCCTGCCA
Organism: Podocnemis expansa; assembly: GCA_007922195.1. NCBI lineage: Eukaryota > Metazoa > Chordata > Testudines > Podocnemididae > Podocnemis > Podocnemis expansa. The sequence goes on from ML682064.1 coordinate 1,535,779, forward strand.
GCTGGCCAATGAACACTGGACGGCTGCCCCCACCTAGGAGCTGTGCCAGGTTGGCAGGGGAGCCTGGGGCATTGCTGGCCAAGTGGGGGGGTATGGTGCAGAAGCCCCTGCCTAGAACAGCGCCAGCGCCATGACCCAGCACCTGCATGTCTGTGATCTAGTACTGAGTCGCAAACTGGACTTCGAAAACTACTGCCTTAGCCTGTCGCTGCACCTGCCCCTTGCACTTTCCTCTTTCCCCTTCCCTTGTTTACCCATTTACTTTATCCCCACTTAACTCACCCTCTTTGTGGCTCCCCATCCCTCACTCCTCTGAAAAATATAGATCCATTGCAAGCCAAACCTCACCATGCAGTCACTTCATGTTGTCTGTGTTGACTGCAGACTCTTCAGGCAGAGACCTTGCTGACTTAGGATTGTGTAGCATCTAGTGCCTCGGGTGCTGTAACATAACAAGATTGAAGACGAGCAGAGTACCAAACTTGTGTTTAGGAAACCTGTTGTTGGAAAAGCCAGGCTTCCAGAGTGTTGGGTTTTGGTCCCATAGTTTTGTGCATTGATCAATACAGTTTTTAAACTGCAATCCACGTGACTGTTAACTGAGAGGCTTTTCTTCTCCCCCCCGCCCCGGTTCCCCAGACTCTAGAGCGCTCCTATCTGCTGAAAATTAACTCGAAAGGTAAGAACTGACTGTTTGTGTTTGATGTATTCTCTGTGGGGGCTGAATGGGGCTAGGTTGCTTCCTTCACAGTTTTTGACTTTCAAAGAGGGCACATCATGTTTGTAATCTGCTTGTTCACATCAGAAAGATTTTTCAACTGCTCCCCCCCCCACTCCCTCCCTCTCCAAAAGTCTTTCAGTAAGAAATTACCGTTTCTTTGTAGAGGGTGCAGGAAAGCTTGCAGCTGTTCTAAAGACAGTATTGAGTTATAAAGCTGCATTAAGTTTAGTTGGGTATGTGGTTTTTGTTTTTGTTTTTTAAACTAATGAGGGCATGAGGTACAACACATGGATCCTATAAACAGAGACCACTCAAGCAGCAGGACACCCAAAATGTGTTAGCTTCCAGTAGCTGGATACCAAATCTTAGTAATCACAGTGCAGGAAGCCTATTTGTGATCTCCCTGTTTGCTGTTTGAGTATTTGTAATAATGCTGAGGTTGACATGACTGTAATGCCATCAGTTTCAAGTGTTGCATCATCTTATGTGTTCAATTTCATGGGCATCAGAAGAGTGAGAGATTGATTATTGTAAAGTACCTAGAATCCTGAAAATGGTTAGACTCAGATTCTAGTAATTTCGGTATAGGTTAAAAATTTGAAGCCTGGAATTCTGACTGTTCAGATTTATTTGGTGGCCTATTTTAGTCCCTCCTTTTTGCATGATTTCCATCTGACAGAATTGACCTTATATGGAATGCTTATGTTCTTGTTTTCTCCCTCGTGATGTCTAGTTGCCGAGCGCCCCCAACACATGCTGATGAGAGTATCGGTGGGAATCCACAAAAATGACATTGATGCTGCGATTGAAACCTACAACCTCCTGTCTGAGAAGTGGTTTACCCATGCATCTCCCACGCTTTTCAATGCCGGAACCAACCGGCCTCAGCTGTCCAGGTACCTCAGGATGTCAGGCTTGGCTGATGCTATAAGCAGATGAGGGTGCTAGGCAGGAGGTGTTTTCTGCTCAAACGAAATGTCCTGTGACAACTTGAAAATGGGCAGCTTCATTTTGGCAAACCCCTAATTAAAATAATCTGTAATTTACACAGTAAGCAGCTTTAAATGACATTGTCCCAAATATGGCCCCAATATTTTTTTTTTTTACTAGCATTTGAAGAAAAAAATCTTTTACAGAAGTCTTAGGCCAATAAAAGTATTTCCACAATTATCTTTTTAATTCCTAAAGAAATTGTTATTTAAACACTTCCTTTGTTTACAAGTGCATGAGAACCTGAAAGTGTATTTCATTAAAAGCAAAGTAAAATTAATTATGGCTGTTAATTGTTCATTGTTCAGTCTGAGATGCTTAAAGTAGCATGCTATGTAAATGGTGAGATAGATTTGATTTAAAAATTTTTTGTTTTAGTATCAGTGCTACTTGTAACTTAGGTTAAAGAAATTAGCTTTTAAAAAACCATGATGATTACCCTCACACATACGCATTAGTTTCTTAAAAAGTGAGCTTTACAATGTACTGCCAATCACATGCCTCACTTCACTTACCAGATTTAACCCTCACCCCCACCCCAAAATTGCCAGATAATTCTCTGCAAGTTTCTGCATTCCTTCTGTGGTGGTGTTCAGTTTGATTTTTGAATTTTCTGACGTCCACATCCATTTGTTTCCCTTCAGCTGTTTCCTGCTATGTATGAAGGATGATAGCATTGAAGGAATCTATGACACACTAAAGCACTGCGCATTGATCTCCAAATCTGCTGGTGGAATTGGGGTTGCTGTGAGCTGTATCCGAGCCACTGGCAGCTACATTGCTGGGGTGAGTGTGTAAATGGCACGCCATGCTGATTTGTACCTTCAGGTATCAGGAAGCGTCTCAGCTTAAACCACATTGCCAAATCAGGACTGCTGCTACAGAGTCAGTGTACACAGAGCCAGTAGCTTGCACCTTCTTTCTGTGGTGTTATGGAGCCAGATAAAGTAGCATTCCTGTTAAAGTTCTTCAGTTTCAGAGTGATGTATATTCATTTAAAAAAAAAATAAAAAAATTGTCAGATGCAAACAATGTTTCATCAGAACATTGTACTTTATTTTTTACAAATTACTAATCGAGAGCAGATACCTCGGGACTCCCGCTATTTGATTTCTGTAAGTTATGCATGAGCAATAATGTCTCTTGTAAGTCTCCATGTAATTCTTTGACTATTTTAACACAAATTTAAAGCAAAGAACATTCAAAATATGGCTTATGCAAACAAATATTTATTAGAGCCCTTTTTAGCTGACAATGAGCACTACTTTCATGTTATATTGCAAAAATTGGTTCTTTTGTAGCCAGCTTTTGTCTGCAGTAGGCAAGAAATAGTTTTCTTGTGTCTCATTAGTGGTTTGTCTAAGACCAGTCAGCTACCAGGGAGTGACTGTTTTCATGTCTTTGCAGACAAATGGAAATTCCAATGGGCTTGTCCCAATGCTGAGAGTCTACAATAACACTGCCCGGTATGTGGATCAAGGTGGTAACAAGGTATGTCGTTTTCCAGCTGGGGGAACTGTGGGGGTGGAAACTTGAACTGAACGTCTCAATAAACTAGCTGTGGAGGGATTGACTGTTAGCACTGATGATCCGGAAGGCTAGCTTTACATGGCATGGACTAAAACCAGTTTCCTGTTTTCACCTCAGGGTTCTCCATTCATTACACACACCACAGTGCAAATTTCACTTTTACTGTCTGTCCTCTGAAAGGAGTGTCACAGAGGTTAAGGTAGGAAGATCCCCCTCACTGCATATCACAGGCCACCACCATCACCCAGGGTCCTCACGCTAAACCAAGCAACCAAAATTAGACCATAGGAGGCTCAACTAGTATGTGCCACAGGCAGCACATAGGAAAGACTGGGATGCACCGATGCATGAGGTCCCTGCAGCGGCAGGGAAACACCTGAGGTACACCCAAGTAATCATGGCAAGTGACTTGCTCACACATGCTGAAGAGGAAGACAGCGCCCCTCCCAAACTCACTGCCAAGCTGACTGGAGGAGAAGTTCCCCAGTTGGACTCTGAGCATGTGAGCAAGAACCAGGCAGCAAAGCACCTGAGTGAGTGTGTGTGCTTGGTGCCACTTCAGAGCCTCGGCCCATTCTGTCCAGTGTCTCATTGCCAACTGTGACTGTCCTTTGTGCTTCAGGGGAGAGAAGTAAACAACAAAAACCCTCCCAGAGGATACTGGTGGGGGAAAAGATCCCTTCCTGACCCTGCATGTGGCTTGCTGAAGCCCTGCAGCATGAGCTTTTAGGAGCATAACACGCAAAATGGGAAGGAATCCCAGGACTGTTGAGGTCTGTCCCACACTATCACAAATAAGCACATCATGCAGTTACAATCATAAATTTGCACAGCTCTCTCAAAACTAAGTTGCTGGCCCTTACAATGTCTGTTGGAAGGCTACAAGTTCTGTTTCTGTAAAATACACCTGTAAGATGAGTCACCTCCACTTGTTTGTAAATGGTCTTGAAGGGCCTAACATTGACCTAAAATTGTCCAGAAAGAGTCCTGCAAAAATTGAAGCACACCTATGTATTCTCCCTGCACATATTCCAGAAGTCAGTGGAAAGCTTGACCAGGCAAAGGAGTCTTTCACATGCCAAGCTCTTGTTGAGCACCAGAGTTGAGGAAAGTTGAGGTGAATTGTGCACAGCTGGTGCTGTGTTTACATAACAGCTGTGTGATCATCACTATCTATTATCTCTGCGTGTCCAATTCTGAGGTTGGCTCTGGTTTTTTCAACAGAGACCCGGGGCCTTTGCCATCTACCTAGAGCCATGGCACTTGGACGTTTTTGAGTTTCTTGACCTGAAGAAGAACACCGGGAAGGAGGAGCAGCGAGCCAGGGACCTCTTCTTTGCCCTCTGGATTCCTGATCTCTTCATGAAACGGGTGGAGACTAACCAGGTGAGGAGATATGTTAGTGCAGGACAGAGTCTGTTAATGAAACAATAGCATTATTCCAGAGTCTGCAGCATGACCCTGGGATGGAATTTGAGATATGCAGGAGAGTTGTCAACTTAGCAACAAAAGAACTACCTGAAACAACTGCTGCAAAGCAGCTTAACCATTCAGATAAACCATAGAGTGCTTTGGGTGAGCTACCGATTATACCTTTGCTCAGCCTTGGAAAACTCTTTCCTTACCCTCTTGTTCTCAGATTAATTTTGATTTCTGGACATTTGTTTTAAATGCTGAAAAGTTGCATTAAGCAAAACATTGAACTCTTAGTAAACAGCCTCTCTGATACACGTGCTCCAAAGTGGGTTCTGTTTTGAGGGGTAAGCAGTCATTTAGGACTGAATGTTATCCTTAAAGGGCTGGCTTAAGTGTATGGATAATTTTAACTTCTGCTAGTTTGCATAACTCTTCCCTTTCCCGTGAAATTGCAGGGTTAGCCCCATGTTTTTGGAGGCGGGAAAATGAATTTGTTCGTTGTTTTCACAGTAGTACTCTGTGTAGGTTGGAAAGTTATCACTACTTGTCTGTTATCCCATCTCTGTCAACAGAATGGAAGTCGGCTATCTAAGGATCTTCTGTATCTCTTTCGTAGGACTGGTCCTTGATGTGTCCAAATGAGTGTCCTGGCCTAGATGAGGTTTGGGGAGAGGAGTTTGAGAAACTGTATGAGAGGTATGAAGAATGGACAGAATTGTGAGCCATCCGGGCTAGCTATACCTTCCATGTGTTGAGCTGCCATCTCTCTGTAAATGGGTGGCTCTGTCTGCATTTGGTAGCCAGGAACCAAATTTCAGAAGCCAGGTGCTGTCTCATTACTATGTCTCTGTTAGTCTGATTTACCATGTTACTAATAAGGATGGAGAGAGGGGCTGTCTGTTTATCCCGAAGTGTCAAATACTGTCCAAGATGGGAACAAGCCTGAGCAATGATTTCGGTTTGTGAAAGGCAAACAGATAGAAATCTCAGTAAGGGGATTAGTGGGTCAGTGCTGAACTAGCCTCATTTTATAGAGTGCACTGATCTGCTTCATGCGGGTGGGAGCAATCCTAGCATCCTACCCTGGCTCACCTGACTGGCCAGTTCAAATCTAGCTTGGATCTCAGGTGAAAGGAACTGGGTGCCCATTTAAGGTGTCTGTGTTCTTGGCAATCAGTCCCTTTCATAAAGTAGTTGAGGCCAACACTTGCTTTGTGTTACAGGTATGAGAAGGAGGGCCGTGCCCGCAAGGTGGTGAAGGCCCAACAGCTCTGGTATGCCATCATAGAATCTCAGACCGAGACTGGAACCCCTTATATGCTCTATAAGGACTCTTGTAATAGGAAGAGCAACCAGCAGAACCTGGGAACCATCAAGTGCAGCAACCTGTGCACAGAAATAGTGGAGTACACCAGCAAAGATGAGGTGGGTTGGGGAAGTGGGGTTTACCTGAGCTCCAGTGGGGAAGCTGTGCTTGCTCCTGGTATGGACGTTCAGAATAAAAATCTAACTTTGAGTGAAGGGAAGATCTGTCTTTTAGATTTCTTCCTGTTGACCTCATTTTCCCCCTTTGAGGTTCTGGACATCATGGCCAGGAAATCTTCAAGACAGACAGCTAGGGAAATTGCATGACATGTTGAATTTAGGAAGCCATCAGGTGTATCTATGGCTTTTTTGTAGCCTGTTCAGGTTTTCCTGTAAGTGTTGGGTGTAAGTGCTCAGTGGGGATGTGCACTGTTCTGTTTGCACCTGCTCTGGATACCAGGAGGGTGGGTGGAACCTGTGGTCACTGTGGGGAGCGGGGTTTACCTCAGTGCTTTAGTGGACCTTATGCATCCAGTTTTCTTTGGGCTCAAGAGGGAATCATTACTGAAGTCTTTGGGATCTTGGGGTAAAGTGGAGCCCTAAACAGGACACTGCATAAACAGGAGCTACACAATGCATTTGCTTTCTGTCACTGGAGTGGGGGTGGTTCGTCTAGGCCCTGGAGCAGCAGGGTCCCTAGTGAAACAGAGAATGAGGGAAGGAACCAGTGCCAGACACAGTTTTGGGCATGGCATGTCCCTGGTGGGTCATCAGCAGGGGTCTAATGTGAGACCACAAGGCCTAAAAGCAGGAGCTGAGCTGAAGGAAACTGCTTGCTTAGCTCAAATGCTTTAGCACATTCCTAAACCTTGGTGGTCCAGCCACTGTCTAAGCCCAATTTATGCTACGCATAGTTGGTTAGATTCTCCAGGGCTGAAGTGATAGTGTTCAAAATGAGTAAGGAGAGGCAGCTGGCATAACAGGTGCTGGGATCTACCGTTCTCCTGTTGTGGCAAAGCAAGGTGATAGAGGAAGTGGTTGGAGTCAGGGTCTGGATAGCCAGGAGAGGTAAGGCCTTCAGTAGATAAAGTGAGCAGAGCTTCCAGTGTGCTGAGGGATAGCAGCAAATCTGCAGGCTTTCTTCCACCTTCTTCTGAGGCGCCTGGTGCTGCCAACTGTCAAAGGGTTCAGTGACCAGAGATCTGATGCTCTATGGCAATGGGTCCCAGCCTTTGTGGCTCAAGGGCTGCAAATATTTTTACAGCCAAAAGGGCCATCAGTCTGTCAGCTCATAAAACAATGCATTGACGTTTACACCTTTAAGGACTACAAATTGCTACATATCCCAAGTAAACGTTTTGATTCAACTGTGCTCATGTTTACATTCAGTAATTTACAGTTGCAAGTTACACACAACAAGCAAGGAGTCCTGTGGCACTTAAAGACTAACAAATTTATTTATCGCATGAGCTTTCATGGGAGAAACTTTGGAGCTAAGTTATGCATAGTATGTGCCACACTCACAGACAAAGCACTAGTGTCCTTACACACTGAAGCATGTGGCTTGGCAGCTAAGACATGGTAGGTAGCCTGCTAAGTGCTGGCCAAACTGGAAGGTACAGATTTTTCGAGTCCTGCCCTTCCTCCACCAGCAGCCCCCTACCAGCCTCCGACCCCCACCCGCGTTGCAGTCCGACAGAAGGAATTCAGTGAGGAGGATGCCTCCTTGTCAATTCCCCGTCCCCCTGGCTGCAGCAAGGAAACTGCACATGTTCTGCAGCCCCTTATGCTCCACCTGGGTCCCTGGGCAGTGACTCCATTCTGTAGCCAGGGGGACAAAAAAATAGCCACTCCCTTCCCTCTGGCTTCATCAGGAACACAGCGTCTGTGGACTGAAGGAGAACACTTTGCCATGCTCTCTGTCACAGCCAGGGGAGGGGGGCACTGATGTCCTGGCCCCTTGCATGCAGCAGGGAGTTTGCACCGGCTTTGTGACCCCATGGCAACATGCTCCACTTGGGTCCTTAGGCCATGGCTCCCTTCTGCAGTCAGCAGGAGAGGTATGGAGGCCACTTTGAAAGGCCCCGAGGACATTGGGTTGGGAACCACTGGATAATGGCATTCTCTGTGTTCCTATGAAGCTTTGGTCTGGAGACAATTGACCTACTGGCAGTTTTTGGAGTGTGGGATAGATTATCTGAGGCAGATGTTCACCTATCTCTGCCAGTTGCATTGAGGTGCGTGTTACGCCGAACTGCGTTCATTTCCTTTGGTAGAGAATATGCTGCAGAGGTGGAGGCTCTGTTCATCTGTGTGCTGACATTGGTTGACACCTCTTCTCTGCTGTTGTTCCAGGTTGCAGTTTGTAACTTGGCCTCCATAGCCCTGAACATGTATGTCACACCAGAGCACACCTATGACTTCAAGAAGCTGGCTGAGGTCACCAAAGTCATAGTTCGAAACTTGAACAAAATAATTGACATCAACTTCTACCCTGTGCCAGAGGTAGGTGGGGAAGGTGCAGTGCTGGAGTGTAGAGGACTGAGAACAGAACTGCTGTTTACAGCTGACAAAATTAAAGTTTAAACAAAATTCATCCTGTTACTGCATGTTATAAAACTGTCTGGAGTTCTGCGTCTGGCTGTTAATTATTGGTTTCTGCAAATAGGACTGTGGTAATAAAATAGTCATCTATCCTGCTGCAGCAATGGTCCATCCTTGGTTGCCTGACTCAGTGGAAGCCTTGCTGAGTGTCCTGGAACTTGGCAAATTCCAGCTGTGAAGGATTTTTAGCTGGAGCAGATTGCAGTGGTGTAGATCTCCCCCAAGAACACTTTGGGTGGCTTGCAATAGACAGTCCCGTTACTGATGAGTTTATAGTGTAAGGAAGATAGGAAGAATGGAAAGAGTGCCTTGGGAAGACCAAAGGAAGTAGTAATCAGTATTTGGTTTTACTTATTGCTCACCATTCTTGTGGGCCTCACTGAAGACCCTTGTGGGAGGGATTTGGAGGTGGAGAGGGTGGTAGCTTACTTCAGAGGCACTGGGGATGTTTCCAGTTCAGAGTGGCATGGAAATGGTTAAGGGGGAGAGAGTCTGATGGGTGGTACAGTAAGAGACTGTAGCTAAGATCCAAGCTGGAGTGGAGTTATGCACAGCTTTGAAGGACAGGATGAGGACCAAGTTTCTCAAAAGCGACTGGTGGTTTTTGGATACGCAACTGGAGACTCCTCAAAAGGGTTTGATTTTCAGGAATTGCTGACAGTCCTTTGGGAACCAGTTTCTTTAAGGGGTCCAAAGTCAGGCACTCAGTCACTTGTCGTTCTTGAAAAACGTGGCCTGGGCCCTATGCACGTGAGGTAACAAAGTAGTAGGAGAGGGAATTAAAAAAGGGTTTTGCTATGGCAGAACCGATGGACAAGGAAGGGAAAACTATCAGATGTTTTGTGTGAACTGAGGGAAGGCGGTTACTGCCACAGGAGTGAGTGGATGTGTTGTCAGGGTCATGTGGTTCTCATTACTAACTTCCATTGTTCTCCCTACTCCAACGCAGGCTGAGGTCTCCAACAAACGCCATCGTCCCGTTGGCATTGGAGTGCAAGGTCTGGCAGATGCATTCATCCTGATGAGATACCCCTTTGAAAGCCCTGAAGCCCAGCTCTTGAACCAGCAGATCTTTGAGACCATTTATTATGGTGCTTTGGAATCCAGCTGTGAACTCGCTAAGGAGCATGGGCCATATGAAACGTATGAAGGCTGCCCTGTCAGCAAAGGAGTAAGTAACGGTCAGGTCGCCAGTAGAGTGGAGCTAGTGTGAGGGCGCTCACAGTGGCTAGCTGGTCTCAGTGCTACACGAGTAACCATTAGATTAGCTGCTCACTATCCACTACGGAAAATGTGTGTAAGGGGGCCTGCAAATTTTGATATGGCATCTTAACTCTGTGAAGTGTTGCTGACAGTATTGACTGGTCTTTTTTCTTTGGTTGCTTTACCCTGGGGTCTGCAAAACACAGATGATGAGCCACCCATATACAAAGAGCACTTTGTCTAATGCAGGCCCTGCTTCTCTTCTTTTAGATCCTTCAGTATGACATGTGGGGTGTCACCCCTACCGATCTGTGGGATTGGACAGCTTTAAAACAGAAGATTGCCAAGTGAGTAAATGTCTCCGCTGACATTGCTCAATCTGTGTTAAATACAAACATCATTTTGTGACAGTAGAGATTACAGTTTTAATTGCATTAAATGTGCTGCATTCTTTTAAAAGTGATTGTGTAAAAATGGCACTAGCTTACCTAACAGACCAGCTTTTAGTGACAGGTATTTACTGTCTCCCATTCCTATTAACCCTAGAGATCCAGTGCAATGAAGGCTGAGCAAGCTGGACTTTTCTGGTTTGTGTATTGCCTAAAAATTGCTTATTCAGTTCCAGTGATTTACAGGTCACTGCATCTACATGGGTGCGTGATGGAAAGAACCCAGTCTGATTGTAGGAACAGAGGCTGCGTTTGCAACCAACAGGGAAACAAGCCATCTAAATTGAAAAAACAACAGAAGTCCTGTGGTACCTTAAAGACAGACAAATTTCTTTGGACATAAGCTTTCATGGGCTGCAAACCACTTTGTCAGATGCATGGGTTGCAGCCCACGAAAGCTTATGCCCAAAGAAATTTGTTAGTCTTGGAGGTGCCAGAGGGCTTTAGTTGTTTTTGCTGTATGCAAACTAAAATGGCTACCCTTTTGGAACTCGTCTAAATTGATCACGGTGGATCCAGGAATCATGACAAGACAAATGTAAATGTTTACAATGCTTTAAGATTCATATGCAGGGGTTTAACTTTCAGCTTTCCTTCAGCAAATCTTTCCCACTGTTAAGTTCAAAGACGAGCTGTGTTTGTCCAGCTTAGAGGTTTTTTTTCCTGGAGATGCTCCTGATCATCTTAGAAACAAGTCCTTGAAGGAAATTCTCCTCACACTCCCTTATGGGGAAGGCAATGTATTTTTCACTCAGTGTTTGTCTATCAATCCACTTTGATCTTTTGTCCATGACTGAGACATCTGGGAAGCTCTGGTGAGTGGGAGAATGGCTGTGGTTGAGTTATGCTTCTATCATACCAGAATTGAACCCTGAGCTTGTGTTTCCTGTCTAGATGTGAAGTGTTGAAGTCAGGCTGTTGAGATGTGGATTTAAAAGGGGCTGAACTGGAGTCAAAGGGTGCTGCTGAATTTGCTTGCCCTTTCTCTGTCTATGACAGGGTTCCTTGCTTTGAACCCTGATTCCTCTCTTTCCAAACAGTGCTTAGGGTTGTGCTCGCTAGTGGGATTTGTCTTGCAGATGCTGGTGTCTGTCTCTAGCTGGCTGAAGCATTAACCTCTGATTGTTCTTGCCTTTCTGCATTAGATATGGTGTTAGAAACAGCCTACTCATTTCTCCAATGCCAACTGCATCTACAGCTCAGATCTTGGGCAATAATGAGTCCATTGAGCCCTACACCAGTAACATCTACACACGCAGAGTACTCTCAGGAGAATTTCAGGTAAAGGGGCTGGGACAGATGGGGTAATGTTGACTTTTGACAGCCAGCAATGTTCAGTAAGACAGAAGCAGCACATTGTATTATTCAATTCACTTAGTCCCATATGTTCCTCTCCCATTCAAAAACATGCAATGGAAGACCAACAAGTAAGCCAGACTGTTCACAGAGATGGATGGAGTTACACTGGATGTAGCTTGACTTCCCTGGGATATGCAAAAGGGCCCTTAATTACAAATGAAATAACTGCTGGCTCTGCTAGAAGGTCCTCACGAGACCTCAAAATTAGTTGTCAAAAGCGGATGAGGAAGGGACACCTAGGTCTTGGGGAAAGTTCAGAGGCCACAGGGCTCATTGAGGAAGTGTCAGGACGCAGGATTTGTGGGTGGAAGGGGTATACTGAAGTGTATCGACAGGACATGTACCAAGTGCTAGGGGATTGGTTGTGCAGGAAAGGGCGGCACTAAATTTAGAAAGAGATTTAGGGATAGAGCAGGGGAGTAGCAGCATTGGCTAGCACCTTAGAATGTAACGTTTGGTTCATGTTGCTTTTTGGGGACCAGCCTTATGTAGGTTGGGGTGTCTCCTGCTGGGAGGGTTCTGCCTGCCACAGAGCAGGGTGCTCTAAGGGCTCTGCTCCTTACAGATTGCGAATCCACACTTGTTGAAAGATCTGACAGAAAGAGGCTTGTGGAATGAGGAGATGAAAAACCAAATCATCGCCCACAGTGGCTCTGTCCAGGTATGTGAGGGGGTTGGGCTGAATGTGGTGGCGAAGGCAGCAGGGCAAACATTCCCAGTGGCAGACAGGTGTGCCCAAGGAGAAGGGCGGGAATGGCAGCCAGGATGTATTTCCCGCTGCTCTGCCTTTGCAGCTTCTATAATGAAGGGAGAGTTGGGATGTTGGGTGCCAGCTCTGCCAAAGCAGAGTGCCTCTCTGTGAGAAGCACTGGAAGATTTTTCTGACCCCTGTGGTAACTTGTGATTTCTGAAGTCTGCTGAAATGAACATTATGGATGTTTTCACTGTTAATACACTTTGCTACTGATCAGTAGAACGGTTACTAGGTGTACAGGTCGTTCCCCCTAAGCTGTCTCAGAGAATTAGAGCTCTGGCTAGTTGAGTTTGTAAAAGAGGAGAACTTCAGAGCAACAGGTAGGCTTATGAACCTGCTGCATAGGTATAGGTGCATGTATGTGAAAAGAGACATCTGCATGGGTGCAGCAAACAATGTCCTTATGTTTGAAATGTCTTTCCCTGCAAGATGCCCTGCTAGTAACTCAAGGCAAAGGGAAATGAAAAGTGGCTAGTTCATTTCCCTGTCTTGTCCTGATTGGGTAAGTGGTTCTTGCCGTGAAGGTCTGGCTAAATAGTGTCTCGTGTGTCCCAAAAAGGAAGCTGCTTGTTGTTGGTTGGTTTCTTTTCTTTTTTTTTTTTTTTGGATAGTAAAATGCATGTTTAAGGACATGTATTTAGAGGCTATATGGAATCAGTCATGGCTGGCTGTTGCAGTGAGGTTTGGGTTTAGTTAGCGCAGCTTGTGTGATGTTGCTTTTGTTACCTGGCTGTTAGCAATGGTGATGAGCCAGCCCTGTTTCTTTCAGAACATCCCAGAGATTCCTGATGACCTGAAGCAGCTCTATAAGACAGTCTGGGAAATATCCCAAAAGACCATCCTCAAAATGGCAGCTGACAGAGGCGCTTTCATCGATCAGAGCCAGTCTCTGAACATCCATATCGCAGAACCTAACTATGGCAAACTCACCAGCATGCATTTCTATGGGTGGAAGCAGGTATGTGGGAGGGGTGCATGGGAGAGCCTACGTGGTAGTTGGTAGCATTTGGATTTGGTCAGATTCTGCAGGTTGGCTCGGTGTCTGTTTCCTTTTCATTGCCAACGGTGGTATTTCTGCCTTTCTGAGTATCTCTGCCCAGGTCCCCCTAAAATGTTAGGTCAACCCAGAGACATCACTCATGCCCCTGAGCAAAGATCTACACCCCTGAGTGCTGCAGTTAAGTCAGCTTAACCCCAGACATGGATATTACTAGCATCAACAAAAGAACTCTCCCTTCAACCTAGCTCCCGTCTCTCAGGCAGGTAGAACTTCTGTACTGACAGAAGGAGCCCTCCCAGTTGTATAGATAGTGTCTGCACAGAAGCAGCATAGTGTGCTGCATCTGTAACATTTCAGGTGTAAACAAGCCTTGAGGATAAGAAATTGGATGGTGGGGGCATGCCTAGCACTGTTCCCATCTGTGGAGCCAAGCACAGGACCCACAGATGATTAGCTGACACTGTGGGGTGGGTACATCCTGTTGGGAGTGTTGACGAGAATGGAGTCACTTGGGTTATGGGAAGCCTGTCTCAATAGCCAGAGCTCAGGCTGAGCGCTCTCATGTTAGAATTCCTCGACTCATGTGCTTTCACTTTGCAGGGTCTGAAGACAGGCATGTACTACCTAAGGACAAAACCAGCGGCCAAGCCCATCCAGTTCACCCTGAACAAGGAGAAGCTCAGAGAGAGAGAGAAAACATCCAGGGAAGAGGAGGAGAAGGAGAGAAACAAAGCAGCCATGGTGTGCTCCCTGGAGAACCGAGACGAGTGCCTGATGTGCGGCTCCTAAAAGACCCGCCCTTCAGTGCCACCAAAACTGCTCCCTCTGGCTTGATCTCTTCTAGGGTAGATAGTTCCAGTTTTACTTAGTGCGTAAGGTCTTGCTGGGACTGAGAAGGGGGGTGGCCAGGGAGTAGTGTACATCGCTTTCCCTGTCCCTGTGTTGGGGCCTGTACACACACACACACACGTAAGAAGTTTGTATGTATCATTTTTGCAGATAATTACTTCCTGGAAACTAGGTGCTTTTGTATAGTCTTGCTTTAACCACTGTAGATAGGATTTTCCTTAACATGGACAGGAAAAATGCTATTGCCACTTACCCTAAGGGTGTGCTTGATGCACCTCAGCATTTTTCTACTGCGCTTTCTATGGATCCTGATAAAGGAATGTTCTTTGCCACAGTACCAGGGCAATGAGGAAAACATCCCTGTTCTTTTTGTTGTGACCAGGGGACTGTTTTGTTAGGCTGAGGAGTTTGGCTCACCCCAAAAGTGTTTGTGCACCTGTTAAAGCAGCCCCTCCCAAGGAGCTCCTGGTTCCCTGAAGATGCTGGGAGTCAAACATGCCGTGTGTATGCTTCACATGCAGCCGCTTTCACCATCCAGCCAGAGGGAGGGCAGAGAGTGGCACTTGAGAAAAGTTGCCCTTTTCTTTGTTACCAGGAAACAAAAGCTGCTACTGGTCAGTTTCCAAGTAATCAGCTTCTGTGTCCTACTGGGAGGGATCACTGCTGAATGGCACCTGCTGTCTGTCTTCAAGAGCCAAATCCATTCTGCTGACCTAATTGATCATTCTAAAATAAATGTTTTTAACTTTCTGTAGACTTAACTCCCCTTACTAAAGCAGTGGGACTTCAGAGAATGTGGAGTTCTTGCACAAATTCAGTGAATGTCCATCCTGCACATAACTCTTTAAACTAGGTGGATACAGTAAGAAAATAGACTCACAGACTTTAAGGCAGGGGTCTCAAACTCGTATCACTACGAGGGCCACATGAAGACTGTTATCCCGAGGGCCACACCACTGAAACCTTTTCATACTATGATATTGCAAATATCAATAAAGATGGTGTCATTGGGGGCTGCAGGAAATAACTTTAGGGGCTGCGAGTTTGAGACCTCTGCTTTAAGGTCAGAAGGGATGATTATGATCATTTAGGCTGATCTTTTGCACAACACAGGCCACAGAACCTCACCCGCCTATTCCTGTAATAGACCCTAACCTATGACTGAGTTACCATAGTCCTCAAATCTTGGTTTTAAAGACTTTAAGGTGCAGAGAATTGACCTGTGCCCTGTCCTACAGAGGAAGGTGGTGACAGTAATCTCAGAGTGTTAACGGGAGTATCTCCATAATATTAAAAAGGGTTGTAGCCATGCTGGTCTCAAGATATTGCAGAGATGGGGTTAGGGAATATCTTTTATTGGGTCATAGTCTAGTGGGAGAGAAGCTTTTGAAGTTATGCAGGACTGGAAAACACCAGGTGGAACAGCTTGTTCAGGGTAAGTAGTTTAACACATTTCAAGGAACCATTCAAGATGAGGTGGCCAGATAACACTTGCCCAGTCACATGTATCACCTGTGCGTGGATGCTGTCTCCAAAGTGATCACTCTGCCGTCACTCCTCTTCCTTAATGGAAACCTGTACACTACCTTCAAAAGACAAGCTGGGGATCTTAAATTTATAACTTGGCCAGGCTGTAAAATCACAGACTAAACGGACACATTGGATATATGGCTTATTACAATGATCTAGAATCCACTAAGCTGTATGTCAACTTTTCCTCCCTCCTTTCCCCCCTTATCCTTGGAGAAAGGTTGAAATGTGTGAACTATTTATGCTAGTTCCAGGGGGTGGCAATGGAAAAGATAAGCTATTTTAAAAAATTCCTTCAATAACCAAGTCTTTTGAGAGCTGCATGGTGTAGCCTCTTGGTGAGGAGAGCTGGAGCAAGGTGCCTGGTGCAAGATCTGGTGGGGAAGTGGGCAGAGCCAGACACAGGCTGCATGCAGGGTCCCCCATTTGCAGGGAGGGCCTAGAGCTCGGAGCCAGAATGGGGCAGCCCAAGAGCAGCTTGTGGCTCTGGAGCCTGCAGGCTGCATACCTTAGTCTGTTTTTCCTTGTGTTTACATTTCCCAGACCTGAAGAAGAGCTCTGCATAAACCCCAAAACTCTTTCCACCAACCAGAGTTGGGATGGTGTTCAGAACAGAGGAGGCAAGGAGGCATAGAGCTAGTCAGTAGCTGGGATGCTGTTGGTTCCCTCTTACTCCTTTCTGCCGTGGTGCTTCCTAGCTGTCCTGCTGTTGATCATTGCTCTCTGGTTATGATAAGCTTGTGCCTAGCTGCCGTTGGATCTTTTGGCTTTAAACACTGACTACAGCAGCTGTCATGGCCGTGATTCGCTCCACAATCTAGCTGCTATGTGACTCGCACCCTCGTTAGTGCTAAGCTGACCCTGCTCTGCTTCTCAGGCTGATGGCAAAAGAAGTGACATTTTGGGTTAAGATGCTATCTAGTGACCAGTTCCTAATCCTTTGCTGGATCCTGGCTGGGAAGCTTATTATTTTGCTTGTGCCTTTGCCTGAGTGAACATCTGTGTTTGTGTCCTGGGTAGTATGAAGCCCGGTGTGCAGTCGGTGCCCTCACATGGACCCAGTCAGACACCTGAGGTGGAGTCGTCCTCCCTACAGGATGAGGGAGCAGTGAGGGCAGTTACAGGATCCATTGCAGGATGGGAGGTGAGGTCTCATCACAGTTGGTGATTCCTTCTCTGCAGGATCCCTTTCCCCTCCACCAACACCTTTGTGTCTCTGAGCCAGCCACTGCAATCCACCTGCCTGAGCCTGGTCCTCCTGTCTCCTAAATTCAGTGCCCCTCCACCATCTTCTCACCAGCCATGCTCACCTGATCAGAGGGGCACCAAGCTTCCAGTTCTTTCCCTTTTTGCTGCTGCTGCTGCCGCAATTCCAGGCTGATGCATGTTTCCCTGGTGAGCTTGTAAACCAAGTGGGTTTCTTTTTACTCTTCACATTTCTGGAATCCATTTCAGTAATCTCCCAAGGTACTTCTGTGGCCATGTCAGCCTCATGATCTATGATGTATTTATCCTCGCAATACCCCTGGGAGGGAGGGCAGTGCAGTATCCTCATTATATGGGCAGGGAACTGAGGCACAGAAGCTAAGTGATGTGCCAGAAGTCACTCTGGAAGACTGGTGGTCCAGGAGCCTGAGCTTGTGCTTCTTGATTGCCAAGTGTATGCACTAATCACTGGGACATCCCTCTTGGTGCTTCTTGACCCAGATGTTCTCTGCTGGAAAGAAGTTTGGAGTCAAGCAAGGAAAAGCAATAAAACTTAAAATGGAAACAGTGTTATGCAGACTGCTCCTGAGTAATCTGATTTTGTGAAGCTACTATGGTGCTGTCATTTCCCCTAATCCTGGTGCCTTTGTCCTCTCTTTCCCCCTGCAGCTCCTTTCCCTAGTTCTGGTGCCTAATTCAGATCATATTCTGCATGCACACAAGTTCCAAAGGGGAAGTCATGTTGGTTTAGTCCAGCAAAACAAACAAGGAGTCCTGTAGTACTTAAAGACTAGCAAATTTTATTGCATGAGTTTTTGTAGGAGAAAATCCCACTTTGGGGTCCGGTCTGATGTGAGTGAGCACAGACTGGGTATGTCTATGCTATGGGCTTAAGTCAATTTAAGGAGGCTTGAAACTTGGGAAATGGATTCAATTTTAATTAGTATGGCTTGTGTTACAGTAGCATCTGGAACCCTCAGTGGTGATCAGGGCCCCCATGTGCTTGGTGCTGTACAGATGGTCCTAGACCCAAAGATCTTATCATTTAAATAGGGAAGATTGACAAAGAGTGGGAGGGGAAAGAGGCACAGAGAGGAAGTGACATGCCCAGGGATACTTGCTGGGTCTGTGGCAGAGACAGTGTAATGCCCACTCACTGCTGCTCCAGTTTCCAGTCCTGGTGGTGCTCTAAGTGCAGTGCCAGGAGATGAAAAGGTTCAGCTGAGACTTGTGGGTAACTGACATGCTTCAGTGATCCCACCCAGCATCTGCTGTCAAATGCTGGTCAAGAAGGCCCTGGATATCTCCTCATAGGAGTTGTGATTTCCAACTGATAGGGGTAGACAAAACTAGCTCACAGCTAGGTGCCAGCAATTTTACTTTTGGTCACCAGAGAGAGCTCCTTCATTACATTTCTACTTTGAAGCTAGGTGACAGGCTACTAAAACTGGTCACAATGGTGGCTAGAAACAGACGGGTCAAGGCCTGGCTGACACCACACAGCAGAGTTCTCCTTGTAGGTGTGAGTTCTGCATCTGAGCACAGCAGAGCCTCAAAACATGGCCCTCCAGGTCTAGAAGCACCAGGCTATCCTCCAGGGATCATTCTGCTGGATGAGCGCCTGGGAGCTGTCGCAGGGGAATAGGAAAGGGAAATAAAGGCATCACTTGGGAGGGGGTTTTTCTCTCTCCCTCTCTCTCTCTCACACACGCATGCAGGAGGTAGCAGTGCTCAAATGCTTCTGCAATCTAATCTGGCAACATATGGGATGGGACATAACATCCCTATACGTACCTACTTCTGCCATTTTTTAGTGCCCCCCCATGCTCCACTGACTCCCCTATCTGTGCACACGTTTATCCCTGGTATAGAAAGTTGTCAGCGCTGATTTATGGCTGTAGGGCCATAAAGGTGAATGGTATGTTTGGTACCTCCAACTCCCAGTCTTCAAAAATTGTGAGTCAGACACCCAAATACACAAAAGTGTTGGTCTTCATGCATTTCATTCTGGGCCAATTGATGGGCAAAGTTCTTCCCCAGGGTATTTCCAACCAAATCGGAAGTAGGAAGTCAGGCTGGTTGGATGAGGAAGCTCCCAAAGACCATGTGTGTTGAATAAAAATTTAAATCTTATTTCACTGAGCTGTGAAGCCACGTGTGTCTCAAACCAAGTTGATGGGGTAGGGGCGATCTTTCTGTTCTGTGTTTGCACGGTATTTAGCACAGTGGGATTGTGCCCCATGACTTGGGTGCCTAGGAGTTATGGTGATGCAAATAATAAATAACATAACCATGACTTTTTCCCTCTATCCCCTCCTTTCACTTGTTGCATCACATCTAAAAATCAAGTCCTGCTCCTGCAAACACAGGGACCCCACTGAACTGACATGGGTAGAGTTACTCTGTTGTGGAATTGACAGGTAGCAACAAAGCCAGCCCAGAGCTTGGGGGAGTAACATCAGATTAGGTCAGAAGATTTGGTTAAAGTCTTGCAGCTTTTCCTGTGTGTTTCTCTGTAGTGAATCTTCCACAACCCACCAGTCCCTCATCACAAATGACACTAGAACCCAGTTTATTCGCTGTGCGTGTCCCCTGCACCTATTCAGTGTGGCTGCAACAGGAGATACGAGCCAGTGGGTTTCTCCTCCCAGCAGGGTTCACACAGTGGCCGGTCACTGTTAGATTTATATGACACTCCAAAGCACATCATAGCTCACACGGATTGGTCTAGGCTGTATGTAGCACTAAATTTCCTTTATGTACTCACCAAAATCAAGGCACAGGAAAGCTACAGGCAACTTTTTCCAGGACTGGCACCAGGAGCCCAGCAAGTGTAAACCTGTGTCTGGAAATGCCAGGTGCTGGATATTTATAATCCCTGTTGCCATTTCACACTGGAGTTTCATACTAGCCTGCGAGTCCCAGGTGAGGCTGGTTTTTAGGATAATGAATAGACATTGGTCTCTAGAGATCAGCAGTTAAATTAACTCATTCTCATACCTGAAGTAGGGATAGTTCATAGTTGTATAGCTTCACAGAAGCCATAATCCACCAGGGTACTTCTGCATGTAGAAGCATAGAAGATCAGGGTCAGAAGGGTCACTACTCCAACTCTCTGCTCAAAGCAGGACCAACCCCAACTAGATCTGATATACCAACTTGCTGAAATTTAAATATGAGTGGTCCTTTTAATAACAATGGAAATATTTGCATGCATGAAGTTAAGCGCAGGGTTAAAGGAAAGGAAACACATATCCCATAATCCCTTGCTGCTCCAAAGTAGCTCCTCTGACAAGTGGGGAAACTCAGAAGGCACAAAAAACAGAGGTTATAGAGCCAGAAATCAGGCAGGGCTTCCACACCCATATCACAGACTTACATCAAGTTTGTGACTAATATTCAGTCTAACCAGTGATTGGGTAAGAGGTTTACCAGGTGGCCACAATTCCACAGTCAATAAAGAAGACAAGTTTGGTTAAAATCTTCTCTGTGTACAAAAGGGAAACTAAGGCAAGCATTAGAACTAAAAACACAACACACTTCAAATAGAAAAGATAGAAAGTAGAGAAGGAGTGATATAAACTAGATGCTATGAGGTTGAGAAAATTGATAAGCAAAGCTAAAGATATCAGGGAAAAATTCAGGTCTGCCAGGGTGAGCTTTTAAAATACAACAGGGTCAAAATAAATATTAGCAATGGAATAAGCACGTGGCTAGATGGGGGTGGTAAAATGAATAAAGTACACAAAGCAGAAGTGTTCAATAAATATTTCTGTGCTTTATTTAGAAAGAAGATGGATGATGGACTCGTCACATGAGGATGAAGAAGTGCTTCTCAGTCCATGCTGAACTAAGGAGGGATGATGGGAGATGGGACTAATGCACTTCTCTTGGTTTATTCAACACCAATGAGATGCAACTGCAAGATTTTTCTCCTGTAGGCAAGGGATGAGGGTGGGGAGGGAGGAATTTAAAAGAGAAAATCTGCCACAGAAAGGAGCAGTGAACAGGAAAAAGGGTGCTCAGCCTCAAACAGCCAAGACAGGTTCACCGAAGGGGAGACAATAACAAGTCTTACTGCTCCCAAAGTGGCACAGCCCG
Source organism: Podocnemis expansa (assembly GCA_007922195.1). Lineage (NCBI taxonomy): Eukaryota > Metazoa > Chordata > Testudines > Podocnemididae > Podocnemis > Podocnemis expansa. The sequence goes on from ML682064.1 coordinate 1,556,796, forward strand.
GCCTCAGAGCAGCATGCCTCATGTCCTAGGAAGACTGCCTAAACTCCAGGTCATCCTTTCTTTTCTTTAATTTCCCACAGACTCCTCTCTCCTTTATGGGAAGAAAGGAGATTTCCATTTTTGTTAGGCCTTGTCTACGCTACACAGTTTTGTCAACAAAAGCCAGTTTTCCTCCACAAACCAGTGGAGCTGTACACACGAGAGAGCCCCTTCTGCTGATGTAACCCACCTGCTGTGCTGACAAAATAAAACTCACTTGGTGAGTGGCACAGGTGGGTTGGTGACAAACTTAGAGCCGTGCATCCTCAATGTAGACGCTGCATTTGGTTATGTCGCCTTAATTGGCCTCCAGGAGGTGTCCCACAATGCCTGTCCCGACTGCCCTGGTAAGTAGTTTGAACACCATTGACCAGCAGTCAGGTACATTGGCATCCGCCCTGCCTTTTGACAGCCAGGGAATTTTTGAAATTTCCTCTTCCTGTTTGCTCACCTTGAGGAGCTCACAGGGCATCTTCCCAGCTAACCGTGGGAACTCCCTGCAGCAAACGTCATCCCACCTGAACCACACGGGAGCTGTTGGGTCTCCTGGGTCTGTGAGGGGAGAAAGTTGTGCTGTCCCACCTCTGCTCCAGCCACAGGGACTTTGATATCTATTGGCAAATTGCTTGTGGCACTTGAGAGGAGGCATAAAAGGGTCATGAAGTAGTACCATGCTAAGATCAAGGAACTGCAGCAGACCTGTCAGGAGTGAAGCGAGCCAAACTGTTGCTCCGGTGCTGTGCCACAGATCTGCCACTTCCAACAACCTGCCCACCATTCTTGGTGGGACCCCACCTCAACTGCCAAGAGCCCTGTCGATACTTCAGAGGGACTGGAGGCAGAGTCCAGTGACTTCAACCCCAATGACAAAGTGGTAGATGAAGAAGTGGAGCTGGGGTAGGATGTGGAACAGGTTACGGGGTCATACGGTGGTCCAGCGAGTCAGGATTTCTTTTTGACTCAGGAAAGGTCTAGCCAGCCCCAGCACTCCAGCTCTAAAGTTCCTCAAGCAGGGGATGCAAGGTCTTTTGCTTTGATACTGCACAGTGAGAGGAGATTGTACTTTGTTATATGGTAAAGGAGAAATAAAGGATAAAAATTAAATGAGCCTATGCAGCTATGCAGAAGGGGGCTGGCAAATATTGAGATGTTCAGGGAATTCTCCATAATGATCTCTAGGAAACTTCCCTGTAGCCATCCTGAAATACTCTGCTGATGGTTTCTTGCAAGAACTGCCCTGTTTCTCCCTCTGCTGTAGAAAACTTTAGTGCAGCACTGGGCAAATATTTCTGCAGGAACCAAAGCATCTCACTGATGAGCTGCCATACAGAGATGATTTGAAGTCACTTGCATGCAGGAGATGCATCCTGTGTTACCTTAGGAGTATGCTATTGGTTACAATGATCTGAGCATCTGTAAAAGGGGGCCAATATTCATAATACTTTGCTTGAGTACATCTAGTGACCTTCTTCATAAATCACCCAAACACTTTGTTCCTTCTTGCCCACTTCCCCTTCCAAACCTCACCCCCCCGCTGAATATTTTGGACCCACATCAAGCTGTGTGCTAGCAAAGGGAGAGTGAGAAAGATGTGTGTGTAACTTTTGTGATTCACTGTTGCGAGTGAACTCATAGTACTGTCTCTGTTCATTGTTTCTTTGGCTTCTGCAGATGCATCCTTGAGGATCCACTCCTCCGCACCGGTGGAGTGTCTCCATCAGCTAAGTCAGCCAACCAGGAGGAGTGAGGAGAGTCTGTTTTGTGAAGTACTGCAGTCAAGAAATGCAATAGGTAGAGAAATAAGAGTGTGGAGGGAGATAATCAACAACAGATTTGGACTGGATAAAGGAGTTTGAGGCACAGGTAGATATCCTACTATCCTATCTAGACCCCCTCACTGCAATTTTAGACCATTGTGCCTTGTTCTGTCATCTGCCACTATTGAGAATAGCCTAGCTCCATCCTCTGTGGGACCCTCCTTCAGGTAGCTAAAGGTTGTTATCAAATCCCCATCACTCTTCTTTTCTTCAGACAAAGTTAGCACATTTCCCTCTGTTTCTCTTCATAAGCTCCTGTTCCCTGATCATTTTTGTGGCTCTCTTCTGGGCTCTCTCCAATTTGTCCTTGTCTTTCCTGTAGTTGAGGTGCCAAAAATTGGACACAAGACTCCAAATGTGGCCTCACCACTGCAAACAGAGGGGAATAATCACATCACTCCATCTGCTGGCAATGTTCCTACTAATGCAGCCCAATATCCTGTTAGCCTTCTTGGCAATAAGGGCATCCTGCTGATGCATGTCAAGGTTCTTGTTCAATGTAACCCCCAGGTCTTTTTCTGCCGAACTGCTGCCTAACCAGTCAGGCCCCAGTCTGTAACAGTGCATGGGATTCTTCCATCCTAAGTGCAGGACTCTGCATGTGTCCTTGGTGAACCTCATCAGATTTCTTTTGACCCATTCCTTCAGTTTTTCTAGGTCACTCTGTATCCTGTCTCTACCTTCCAGCATATCTACCACTCCCCCATCTTACTGTCCTCCATGAACTTGCTGAGAGTGCAGTCTACCACATTATCCTAATGAAGACGCTGAACAAAACTAGTCCAAGGACTGGTGCCTGGGTCACTTTGCTTGTTACTGGCTTCCAGCTAGACATCGAAGAGATGATCACTACCCATTGAGCCTGAAGATCTAGTCAGCTTTTAGTCTGCCTTATAGTCCATTCATCAAAGCCATACTTCTTTAACCTGCTGACAAGAATAGTGAGGGAGACCATATCAAAACCTTTGCTAGAGTCACAGTATATCACACCCACCGCTCTCCCCATACCCATAGAGCCATTCCTCTCATCACAGAAGGCAGTCCAGTTAGTCAGGCATGACTTCGTGTGGTGAATCCATACTTACTATTCCCGATCACCTTCCTCTCTTCCAAATGCCTCAAAATGGATTCCTCGAGAGTCTGCTCCTTTCCAGGGACTGATGTGAGGCTGACCAGTCTGTAGTTCCCTGAATCCTCTTTCTTCCTTTTTTTTGAAGATAAGTGCTATATTTACCTTTTCGCAGTTGTCCAGGACATCAGCTGATCATCACAAGTTTTCACACCTTTGAACACAACATTGCAGAGCCACTTCTAGGCTGCTCTACCAGAGACAGAGGTGGAAGCTGGAGGAAGCAGCCCCAGAATCAGGGATCTTCTGTTCTCTGCTCCTCCCCATTGCTGAACCCAGTAGGTACAGGATCCAGCAGACAATCTAGCCATTGGCATTCATTCTCACTGTGTGTACCCAGCTGGTGTTCCTGGATCCCTCCCTCCCACCACAGTGGGTTGTCATTCACAGGAGAAGGTTTGAGCCATGCATCATTCCAATTATAAACACTGACTCGACTTCTGCATCGTCATATTGTCTATTAGGGACTTGGGCAGTCTTCCTCCCTAGCTCTGTGGTAGACACCCGAGTTGGCTCTTTGATGTCATGTTATTTTTTAAATCTTTCTCATGTGCAGGTCTGAGAGGGGAAAGCAGTGCATTCTGCAGGACACATACCCGGGCTTCAGCACAATGAGGAACTTCTGGTCTGTTTGATAGCAAACTCTGAACCCACCTAGTAAGTGAAAGACAGTTGTATATCCATGGTGTTGCAAACGGTTTGAATGGATTGGCCCATCATGTAGGCCAGAAGAAATGTGTGCTTCTGCTGTCACCACTTTTCTGGCATGCGAGAACTGCCACAGGCTATGTGCTGTAGCATCAGCGGCTGTCACCTTCTGTATTCTAGTGGTTTACCATGCAGGAACTTTATCCTGATTAACAAACAATCTCGACACACGACGGAAAGTTAGGTTCCCAGACTCTGTCATGGGCTGAAGTGCTTTGCGGAGTCAGTTTCCAGCTGAATCTGCATTACAAAAGGGATAGGGAGTAATCATCTGCTCTGGTTCTCTCTAAGGCTATACTTACCCATGGAATTTAGTTCAAATTAATGAGGATTAATCTGAACCAATTTAGTGCATGGCTACACTGGCTTTCATTACTTTGAACTAAGGCAGTCATTAGTTCGAACTAAGAATTTCGATCTAACGGAATGGAACCTCGTTAATTCGAACTAACAGTTAGTTCGAATTAACGTGATTTGCCTTTCCTCCTCCCAGGGTGCCTTCCTCTTTCTATGGGTAGGGGCATGGTCTTTCTTGGCTGCCATGTTGCCACACCTCCACGGTGCCCCTTTCCTAAATTGAACTAGCAAGTCCTGTCCATGGACATGATAGTTCAATTTTGGGTTTCTAGTTGGGCCATATTAGTTTGAATTAACTTAGTTCGAATTAGCCATTGTTAGTTTGAATTAATTAATTTGAATTAAGTTAATTCAAATTAAACTTCCTAAGTGTAGACATAGCCTAAATGACCTGTCAGTGTCAGGTAAACAGAGTGGTGGGGTCAGATTTTGGAGAGGTTTTTTCTGCCTCCTGGCATAAGTGGGTTCAGGCTGCCATTGGGATGTAGTCTCTTGTAGCAGAACTGCCCTGGTCACCTAACTAAGCAACCCCATGTGTCTGATCCCTTTTTAACCTCTCCCAAGGAACTGCGGTGCCATAATCCTACACAAAAAATGTATATGCATATTTGTGGCAAAGCAAATGGCTGCCATCTAGTGGCACATAAGAATAATCTCTTGTAACATTGGTAAGACTGTTGGTTCAGTAAGGTCATTGTTATCTTGGCAGCAAATGGCTTCCTGCATGCAGCTACTAGGGTGCAGAGATCACAAACAGCAAATCAAATCATAGGGCTGGAGGGGACCTCGTGAGATCATCAAGTCCACCCCCCTGGGAATTGAACCCAGGACCTTCTGCATGTTAAGCAGAGGTGTTAGCCACTACACTATTTGCAGCCTGACTCAATTTCAGATTGCCAAATAGAGCAAAAAAGTTGGCCAGAAGCTTCAACCAACTGCGATAGACAAAGCAGAAAGTGTACGGACCCATTTGCTAGGACAGGATCACAAGTCGCCTTCCTCACTTTTAGCCTCTAGACTTTCATGGCTCTAAACTGAAGAGGAAAATGAGACAAGAACGTCATTCCAAAATGTTAGGATCTGATGCCCCCAAAACTCAGTCTTTGCAATCCACATCCTGTGGATTACATTCCTTTGCCCAAAAGGGACATAATTATGTTGTGAATAGTCTGAAGAATTTAAATTTACAGAGGAGCTTTACCCCATGGGTTCCCAAAGTTCTTTGCTAACTTCCAAGTCAGCTAGAAATTTTATCTAGAAAGATCCAGAATTTATTTAAAGACTTCAAGTGATGGATAATTCCCAATAGCCCATGGTAAGTTGCTCCAATGGTTAACTCCAGAGGCATCGCTGGCACCTGGCACTTAGGGCACATGCCTCGAGTCCCAGTGCCAGTGCCCCGAGTCTCTGGGGCAGCCCCTGCCTCTCCGAGCCAGTTTCCAGCTGGAGATCCAGGGTCCGGCTGCCCGTGATAGCGCTTTCCTCTCCCAGGCCAGGCTGCCCAGGGTGGTGCCCGCCTCTCCTGGCCCTGTCCCCCGCCGGGAATTCAGGGCCAGGCTGGCGGTGAGAGGAGCCCAAGGCTGGGTCCGGCCTGGGTGAGGAATTGGGGCTGCAGGCGTGAGGCCAAAGCCAGGGGGTATGGCCCATGCCCCGGGTCTTCCCTGGGGCAGCAATGCTCCTGGTTAATTCCCCTCACTGGTAAAAATGTGCTGTCTGCTTCCGGTCTGACTCTGTCAGGCTTTGGGTTTCATGCTGGAGAAGTGTGAATGGGAATCATAAAATATTATGGATGTAAGGAACCTCAGGAGGTATCTAGTCCAACCCCCTGCATGCAGCAGGACCAACCCCAACTAAATCACCCCAGCCAGGGCTTTTGTCAAGCCAGGCCTTAAAACGTCTAAGGATGGAGATTCCACCATCTCCCTAGGTAACCTGGGTCAAATCCAGGTGAGCACTGGTCACTGATAACATCCCTTGACTCCTACAAGGACTAATTGCAAAGTGACACTTCTGCTGCACTCTTCTCCTGAAACATGTCATGTATGAGATGTCCAGCACTGTCTGCATTCTTCCCATGTGGTCCGAGCACAAATTCACTCAGGAGTGTGATTTTAAGGGGATCTATGCACAGGTGATATCCATGGTTGCTGTGTTCGTGGTTAAATGAATGTGGTTCCTCTGAGTTCATTTTTTGGCGCCATCGCTGTCCCATGCCACCCCCAGCCAAGTGATCAGACAACTGCCGTTCTTCTGCCTGTGGCACTGTGTTCCTATGTCAGGCTTCTGCCTCATCAGTCTTCATGGGCAGCTCCATCAGTTGCTTAAAAGATGGGAGGCCACTGGCAGAGAGACCCTTCGCATTGAGCATTATCTGAACAACAAAGCTGGTCCCGATAATCCAGGAGACCTGTGGAGCAATGCAACATGTCTCCCACCAGCCCACGAGAGGGCTGCGCGAGAGCCACTAAGGCGCTGCCTCAACTTCCCCTTTCCATTGATCTTATCCAAAGCCAGGAATACGCTTGGCCAGATCATCAGGGCTGAGTGATGGTGTCTGGAGTGCAGGAACTATTCAGGGAAGCTGGCAGTCTGCCCTCCACCAAGGAAGCTCTGGCAGTCTCAGCTAGAGATGGACTAGTTCTTTCCTCCGAGCCTTCGCCTGCCAGGAAGAAGCTGGTTCTGGAGCACAAGTTGATGGCTGAGGTGTGTCCAACCCACTCAGAAAGGGTGGCTCAGTGGTTAGAGTACTAACCTCAAGTTCCAGGAGTCTCTTCCATGTGACCCTGGGCACTGCACATAGCCTCTCTGTGCCTCAGTTGCCCATCTGTACAATGGGTATGGGCACACAGCCCTCTCTGGCAGGACTGTTGTGAGCTCCTACAGTGGTTGGGACCATGCCAGTCTTGTTCCACCCACCCTTCTCTTCACTGGTGCTTGGGAGAGGATATGTTACTTTTTGGGCAGGAGTCAAGGCAACTTTGAATTAAGGAGCACTTGATAGCTCATTTCTCCCACCCCCAACAGCTCCCAGGAGCAACTAACTGCATCCTTGCCTATATCCAAGAACAATAGAGCAGCACAATGATACTGCTGGAAGGATCAGCTGTGAAAGAGTTAACAAGGTTGACAAGGGAATTGTGATCTTTAGGTTTCAGAATTAATCCCCCTCTGATTCAAATGAGAACAGCTCCCGTCAATCCTAGTGTTCAAATATAGCTATTCAGGCCTGCCTGTAAAGGCCTACACTTTTAAAGAATTGCCTGCCGCTGGACTCTAGATTTCTGTTGACACTGGGTGTAGCAAGCCAAGAATTGAGGGGGAGCCCTTAACACCTCGGCCTGTTATTTCAGGCTCTCTGAAGATGCAGACGGACAATATGGCATCAGATTCACATTTTGAATGTTAGTGTCACACCCAGAAAACCTGGAGCTTTTATTTAATGGAAGCTAAGAGGTTGAATCACAATCCATGGCATAATCACACAGCCGCGTAATTGCATTATACAGAACCCAGCAATCACATTGCCTCATCCAACTGTACAGAGAGAGCAGAGATAGAGCCAAAATTCCTGATTTCTAAGAAGACAGTCCCCTATTGTTTGAACTGAAGATATTGCCTATGACAGACAACTGAGCATTTCTGATTTCTTCCACCAGAGGATAGTAGGGAATTTACAGCCCTTTCAGAGTATTAGCATGGGTATATTACATTGATACACTTCCAAACTGAAGGATTTGCAAACTATCCATTCAGCACTATGGAAATGCAGCCACTGTTGTGATGGAGGGTGGCAAGCAACTATACACAGCATGGGTGGAGTTGTTTATGTGTGTGCACGCGTGCAATGTGGGCCAAGGACAGCAGGATCGTTCTTTCATCATACGAAAGTGCCAGGGAATCTTTAATGTACACTCAGGACAAACAAACAAGGAGGCCTGTGGCCCTTTGAAAGACTAACACATTTATTTATTGCATGAGCTTTCATGGGAGAAAATCCCACTTTGTCAGATGCTTTGCCACAGGACTCCTTGTTTGTTTTACTGAACTAGACTAACTCTGCTGCCCCTTTGGAACTTGTCAGGATCAACATATCAAAGAACCAGATACCGCCCTATATTACGTAGCTCTCTGAAACATAACCACCTCAGTCCTGCTGAGATTGGGGTGGGGCAGGGGGAGAGATTTCAGGAACTTTACGGCTAGACAATCAAAGGTGAGCAGCCTTTCTAACATGACAAGCTCAAGCAAAATGGAAAGGGATGGAAATGATGGATTTGAAGTTGCTGAAATTCTTCTTTCTGACCACTAGATGTAGCTCTTACTCCATGCTTGGGCATTTGTGTCTGGAGCAAAGTGAAGGCAGATTTTGAACTGCAAAAAAACTTTGACAGGCCAGATCATCTTTCTGCTCATTTCCATTTCAGAGTTTGTCTTTTTTTGGAAGGCTAGTTAATGGGCCATAAATCATAGAAAAATAATATCAGAGGAGGCAGTATTAAAGGGTTTGTTACTTTGCAGTCATTAATTAATATGAGGATTGAATGATTGATTGATTTGATAAACTCATAGTGTTTCAGTCAGGGTGTTTGCTGCCCCCCTCCCCTCCCGGTCTTTGCTCTTATTACTCATAGACCTCAGTTCCCTATCTGCAAAATGGGGAGAATAGCCCTGACCTCCAAGAGCTGTATAAGGATAAATGCAAGACAAATTGTGAAGAGCCTTAGCCAGAATTGGCAACACTACTGTCATAACCAGGGTGACAGATAGTGCCAGATTTGGGCACAAGCCAAGTAAGCCATGGCTTAGGGCCTATCATTATATGGGGCCTCTAAATATGTCAGAGATAACTAAGAAGATTTATTATAATTGCAATTGATAATGCAAATAAGGATTTTTGCATGATATATGTTTTATTTAGTTGTTTTTCTTTTAATCTTTGCCTATGCATGTATGCAACTATAATAGTTTATCATTTATTTTTTCATTACCCTTTCTGTTATAACGTAATACTCTTTTTTCTTCTTCTTTTTTATGGCATGGGGCCTCTGAATCTTGAGATAGTTTAGGGCCTCAGCGTGTCTTAATCTGGCCCTGGCAACAGAGGATTATGTCACAGACACTCCAGGATTCCTGTGGTTGGCTAGGGTTTTAAGTTTCACATCTGAATTGTGCAGCTGGTCCTAAGCTCTGCCTGGCCCACATTTAGATTGTAGCAGAACAGCTGTTTTTTAAAACAGACCTAGGTCCACACAGCCATCCGCAACACTGGGAGAGTTTGCCTCCTGATACACATTTGAGCATGCCAGCCCTGATCCCTGGCATCCTGCAAGGAGCGCAGATGGTCACAAGTAGCTGGTAGCATGGGCTATAGTTTGAAGCATAAAGTGGCTTCCAATCCAACCTTGCCCCAGAGCATTTGCTTCTTGGACTGATGTTTTCCAGGCTCTGTCTCGGCCTCAGCCTCGGTTCAAAGGTGAATCACTGGTGGGAAGTTCCAAAGGGGTAGCCGTGTTAGTCCAGTTCAGCAAAACAAATGAGGAATCTGGTAAAACAAACAAGGAGTCCTGTGGCACTTTTAAAGACTAACTGATTTATTTATTGAATGAACTTTCATGGGGGAAAATCCCACTTCATCAGATACTTTGCAGATGGGGGAACTTACAGAACAGGAGGAAAGTAAATGCAGGGAAGTGTAAATCATACAATCAGGTCACACTGTAGCAGCAAATCAAAGCAGTTATTAAGGTTCAAACACTGGGGAACAGCTTATAGAGGAAAGTGAGGTCAAACCACCTGTTGTCATGGGAAAAGAATCCATAGTCTTTATTCAGTCCTGACTGCACAAAGTCAAATTTGCATATGAATTCCAATTCTGGACTTTGAAAGACTAATAAATTTATTTATCACATGAGTGTTCATGGGAGAAAATCCCACATTGTCAGACACTTGCAGATGGGGAACAGTTTTGTGTTCAGTTTTGGGGTACCCACTACAAAAAGGACAGGGACATGCTAGAGAGAGTTCAGAGGAGGGCAACCAAAATGATTAAAGGGCTGGAGCACAAGCCCTATGAGGAAAGACTGAAAGCATTAGGCTTATTTAGTCTGCAGAAGAGAAGATTGAGGGGGGATTTGACAGCAACCTTCAACTACTTGAAGGGATGCTCCCAGGAAGATGGAGCTCGACTGTTCTCAGTAGTAACAGAGGACAGAACAAGGAGCAATGGTCTCAAGTTGCGGTTAGGGAGGTCGAGGCTGGATATTAGAAAAAACTTTTTTACTAGGCGAGTGGTGAAGCATTAGAATGAGCTGCCTAGGGAGGTGGTGGAGTCTCCATCTTTGGAGGTGTTTAAGGCCCGGCTGGACAAAACCATGACTGGGATGGTTTAGCGGGAGTGGTCCTGCCTCTGGCAGGGGGTTGGACTAGATGACCTATGAGGTCCCTTCCAACCCTAGGATTCTATGATTCATAAAGAATGGGAGGAAAATAAATGCAGGTAAGTGTAAGTCATGGGATCTGGTCAGACTGTAACAGCAAATCAAAGCAGTTGTTAGGATTCAAACGGTGGAGTACAGCATCTAGGAGGAAAGTGAGTTGGGGACAAGGAAAGCAAAATTACCTGTTGTAATGGGAAAAGAACCCTAGTCTTTATTCAGGCCTGAATTCATGGAGTTAAATTTACATATGAATTTGGTTTGTGAAAAGTTTGGGTAAAATCTTCTCCGGTTCCTCCCCATCCCTTGTGCAGAGCTGGGCTTAACAGGCACAAACAGAGCCCAGGATATGCAAAATGGTTTCTTGGGAAGCAAGCTGAGATGTGCAATGGGAAGCCAGCTGTGATGTTTTAAAAGGCTTTGCTGCTGAACAGCCCCTGTGATGTTCTTGGTGCAGGAAGCCCGTCACAGGGAGGGGAGTGGGGACGGTACTCCAGTCATGCTTAGCTTCTAGACCACCCCTTGGGGCCGAAGAGGGTTGAGCCAAAGCTACAGCAGTTCCACTCTGCTCTCGCTGATGCTAACGTCTTGGCACAAATTTTTTGAAGGTGCAGTTGACAGGACTGAGGCTGAGGCCCAGTTTATTTAGGCTGTCAGGTCCTTGGGCCAAGAGCTGCGTGGGATCCCAACTGGGTGCAACAACGATAACATAAAATATTCAGTTTTATGCCGTGCTGCCCCATCTAGATTCCAAGGCTGGAAAAGGCCACCGTGATCATCTGGTCTGACCTGATAACACAGGCTTCAGGCCTTCCTGGAATTAGTTCTGGCCTGAGCAAGAGCTGAGCTTTGAGAAAAAATATCCAGTCTTGATCTGAACATCGATAGGTGTGGAGAATCCTCATGGCTTATCACTGCACAAGTGATAGTGGAAACCAAGGGGGTTATCTAAGCCCCTGGTTTTCAACCTGTGGTTTGTGGACCACTGGTGGTCTGCAAGGATACTGCAGGTGGTCTGCGGAGTGGAAAAAAGATAATTACTGCCGGTAAATGTACTGTGACGAGTGCAATATGTTTGTGAATGAGCATAATAAATTATTAGAAATAGATGCACTTTTCATACCCCTTGATATACAAGTTTGACTCCCGTAAGCCACAGGCTATGTTAAAAATCTTTAAAATGGCTTGCTCATGCAGTAGTCCTCAAAAGCATTTGCTAACAATGTAGTGGTCCACATAAAGGAAAGGGTGGGGAATCGCTGATCTAAGCCATGCCCTGCAGTATCCGGGTGTCCCCTGAAGAAACCCTCTGATCGCTGACTGGCAGAAGAGGGATGAGGTGGGATCACAGCCTAGGGCTGGCCATGCAGGCCATCAGCCATGCTTCAGGGAAGACTACTTGGTTTATACGTGCTGTGATTATGTCTGCCTCAGTGAGTGGGCCCCAATGCTGGCCTTCTCTGTAACAAACCTCTCTGCTCCTCACAGCGTCTGAAAGAGCACCGAGCCCTCTCTCAGGCACCACGCTGCCCCAACCCCAATAAAGGGCAGCTGCATGTCCTACCACATAGGGAAAGGGATTCATTTAGTGGCAAGACTCTCCTCCAGCTTTGCTAATTACTCCATGCAGGAACTCAGGCAAGTCCTGGCCTTGTGCCTCAGTTTTCCCTCTGTACAATGGTGAGGGTAATAAACTCCCTTTCTTGTACCCTGGCTCTGTCTTTTCTATTTGCGAGCCCCACAGGCACCATCACTCTCGGTGTGTGTGAAGCTCCTAGCACAAGAGGCACAGATCTCAGGAGCTCCCTGCATGCCGTAGTAATCCAAATGCTGGTAGATCTCGGTTTCCCTAACGTCTAAGATAGTCCCTGGACCACTGTGATTTGTCCCAACATGTGGCAGGGCCGTAACTAGGACGGGGCGACCTGTGCTTTGTCCTGGGTGCCATATTTTAGAGGGTGATTTCAGTCGAGTGGCTCCATTTTACTGCTTGATTTGAGGGCATGTTTCATGCTCCTCATCCTGAGGCGTGCCCTGGGCACCAAAATACCTAGTTCTGGCACTGCCAGGTGGGCAAGGCATATCTCCCTTCATCTTGCTGAGTTGAGACTTTGGATGCCCAAACCAAGGGGCAGATTTCCATTGCTATAACCTGGGGGGAGAGGACAGGGATCTTATTCTGAGGCTTTCATTAGCTCAGTCCCAGCAGCAGCGACTGGCATCGTTCCCACTGAAACATTGCTATACATCTGGGAGCAGGAGTATGTGGGGCCAGCTCTGAATCAGTGAAAAGCTGTTTCTGCTTGGAAATGTAAATAAAAGCTACTTTCCCCAGAAGCTGCCCTGATGGCTTTTGTTTCTTTGTTCTGATACTTTTGGGTATAAAGCTAGCTGAAACCAGCCCGCTATCTACCTCCACAGCTGCATCTGTCTGGGAGAGAGGAATGCAAGATGGAGACCAGGCCATTTAGAGACATGCTAATTACAGGGGGAGAGGCAGAGTTCGAGCCCTATCTATACAGCTCTGGTTGTAAAAATAGGGTCTGTGATTAGCTCTGATGGTGTGTGAGAGACATACTTCAGCTCCTTCTCCTTGCCCGTTAAAAGCCATTTCTCTGTACTATATAAGGGCTCTGACTCTGGTCTCACTCCCAGACTGTAGGTGAGTTACTCCTGATTCACATGGCAGCGAGTTGAGGCCCTGTCCATCTACTGCTTTGTCCTGCTTGTCAACTTCATTCTCCTTTGTGTGCTTTGGTCCCTCACAAACACCCTGTCTGTTACAAGCAGGGTATGTCTATACAGACAGCGGCAAATTGGCCGCTGTCAATTTGGGCTTCTGGGAGCAGATTGTGATGAGTAGGAACTCGCCACGCCACTCCCGGAAGCTGACCCTGGAAGTCCTGGGGCTCAGGGGGTGTAGGGGAAAGCTGACCACAAGCGATTTGCAGTCAGCTTTCCCCTAATGTGTAACGGCAGCTTAGAAAGTCACTGCCATTTACACAAGGAGTTTTATGATCCTTGTGTAAACAGCAGTTGACTGCTGCTGAAAAAGCCCTATGTATAGACTAGGGTCCAGACGTCTGGCTACAGCACTCAGACCTAGTCCTCACTGCTAAAGCAGTGTGTACCCCAGTGTAGCTAACACCTGGGAGCTATTTGGATCTGAAATGGAGGGAGCCCACAGATCTGAGCCATTAGTTTTACTGTGAAGTCAACCCGAGGCAGGGCTACAGTGCTGACCTCACCCAGTGCTAGAACTAGGTATTTTGGCACCTGGGGCAAGCAGCATGAAATGCGTCCTCAAATCGAGTGCTGAAATGGAGCCACTTGGCTGAAATCACCCTCTAAAATATGGTGGGGCTGTCACCCCATCCTAGTTATGGCCCTGCCCTCATCTAGTTTACCGCATGGGAAAACTAAGTTCCAAAGGGGCAGCCGTGTTAGTCTAATAAAGCAAAAAAAGCAAGGATTCTTATGGCACTTAAAGACTAACAGATTTATTTATTGCATGAGCTTTTGTGGGAGAATATCCCACTTCGTCAGACACTTTGAAGAGGGAGAACGTACAGAATTGGATGAAAATAAATGCAGGGGAGCGTAAGACATGGGATCAATGGGACATCAAGACTTCAAAGAGAAACAGCCAAAATCAAACTAATATGCAAATTAGATTGTGTGAAAGCAGGGCTGAATCGTGACTATGGATTCTTTTCACATTATAAGAGGTAATTTGACTTCACCCTCCCTCTGTGTGCTGTTTCCTTGAGTTTGAATCCTTACAAATGCTCTGATTTGCTGTTGCAGTATGACCTGATCCCATGTCTTACACTCCCCTGCATTTATTTTCATCCAGTTCTGTAAGTTCTCCCTCTTCAAAGCATCTGACGATGTTGGATATTCTCCCATGAAAGCTCATGCGATAAATAAATCTGTTAGTCTTTAAGTGCCAAAAGACTCCAATAGTAAAACTAAAGTCCTGTGTCTTCATTGCAGTTTTACCCCAGGATAGCTCACTCATGTTTATTACCCAGATGTAAAAAACACACCTTTTTAACAGTGAAGCTAAGGCCTCAGATGTCACCTCTCTGTCCCCATTGTGCAGGGTTATGAGACAATGTTTGGAAGGCCAAAAGTATAACGGGACCTAGAAAAGAATTAGATAAGTTCATGGAGGATAGGTGCACTGCTGGCTACTAGCCAGGACGATGGGTTCACTACCCCATGCCCTAGGTGTCCCTAAACCTCTGACTGCCCGAAGCCAGCATTGGGTGACAGAGGATGGATCACTTGTTAAAGACGCTCTCTCTGTTCACTCCCTCTGAAGCTCCTGGCCCTGTCCAATGTCAGGAGACAGGATGCTGGGCTGGATGACTTTTGGTTTGACCTGATATGGCTGTTCTTGTGTTAAAGTGTGAGATGCTTTAGGTAGGAATTTTCGGGGCGGGGGGCATGGCAGAGGTGGAGATGATGGTAATGGCTTACTTGGGGTTGCCACCTAGGCTCACGGCCAGAAAAGGAAAGGCCCACATGGGGTTAATGTGGGGTGCAGGAGCAGAGTGTGTGCAGGTTGTGTGTGTGTTTTGGGGGAAAGTGGCTGTGGGTGGCAGGTGTGAGCTAGAGGTCTGTGTGTGGGTGTGATATGTTATGTGTTACTGGATGAGTTGGAGCAGAGTAGGATACGTTTATGGGGTTGGGGTAGGATATGTGTGTCTGCAGTGGGATTTGACTCCGGGGAGGCATGGGTGTTTGGACATGTTTGGCAATGGGGCAGTGTGGCTGTGTGTTTTGAAATGTGTAGGGGCTGGGGTGAGTCACTATGGGTGTATGTGGGGGGCACAGGATTTTTGTGGTTTGAGGCTGGAGTGGGTTGCTCATTGGTTTGACAGAACTTAGGATTTATTTTGTACTAATTTAAAGGGACAATATCAATGTTTATTTTTAAGCATTTTTTTCCCTTTCACTTTCTATCAACTTAAATTTTCATAGTTGTGCAAAATTAGGGGTTTTAAGCATTTTAAAAGAAATGTTTATGGATCTTGATTTATACAGTTGTGGGAAATTATGGAGGGGGCTGGACAATGGTGGTGTGTGTTGGGGTCAGACAATATTTAATGACAGTAGACATGGAGATTCAAAAGGTTTAAGTTTCATAAGCATGAAAACACAACTCATTGACATTGGCTGTCAAAATATAGCAAGTAAATACCCAAACTCCAAGCAGCACCTTTGTCTAGCTGCATATTTCAAAGCTTTTTGAGAGACGTATTTGGCGTCTATCATGTGTGTATAGTGGTGTTGATGCTTCAGAGCCTGGCCTCAAGGCTATCCTGTAATTTTACAGTCCCGTCCACCAGCAGCCCAAGCCAGCTGACCTGTGGTGCTCCGGTTTTTTGTTGCAGTGTAAACATACCCTTAGGATCTAAACAACCTGTCAGAGTCAGCTCCAGGGTCCATACGAGACATTAGTCTTTTGCTTGGCCCTGCTTGATTGAAGCAGTGTTGTGGATCTGGAATCTAGCTGTGCAGAGCAGGGTGAGATCACAAATATATTGAACCCACACCACCCAAACCATTCCCCTTGCCCAGGGAGCTGGCAGTATGTCCTTCACATGCTGCGTGAGTTGCAGTACAGGCTGCCTGAGTTTTTCCTGCCCTTGAATCCTGGCTCAACACCAATCAGTTCCTTGCCACGCCGCATGCTGGTGAAGGCTCATTCTGGGGGAAGACATAGGCCTCAAGACCAGCCTTAGTGACACCATCCGGTGACCCACAACCAAGGAGGGCAAAGTCATTGGGCCCCCTTCTGATCTCACGAACCGTCCGTCTCCCCCCATGTAGGTCAAGAGTAATTCCATTGAAGTCAATGGGCTAAATTCTCTGCCAGTGGAAATTGGGACAGAGCCTGTGCCAGTTACCCGCAGAGAATTCAGTTTGATGGCGTGACACGAGCATGCCATCACCATCAGTGACAGGAGACCCGGGGCCACGCTTTCTCCATCACACATAAATAGGGCATTTAGCAGGGAACCAACTTGGCCTGACTGCCAGCCAGGTGTGGATGTCAGACTGACTCCCTGGCATCATTGCCAAGGCCTGAGAACCAAAAGGGCCCCATTTCTGGCTGTGACTGAGGTAGCAAGCAGGACCCCTCCAAGTCATCCATTCATTGATGTGAGTGGAGTAACATCAGGGACGAGTTTGATCCCATCAGGTGGGAATCTCACGACTGCCCTAGACCTACACCCTCTTTGTGGATGGGCCCCACCAGTGACTTCTAGGGAGGGATGCTCCCACCCCTGTTGGTAGAAATTGGCACCAGTGGCCTGTAGCATAAAAGGAGCTGAAAACCGGACAATGTATGTATGGGCCTTGGGCTAATTTTTCTTGCCTGAGCTACAAACAAAACAGAGTTAAAAGCATCTAAAGTTTTTTCCAGCCTGCTCCCCTCCTGGGGGGTTCTGCTCTGGCTGCGAGTCCAATTAGCATTAACGAGATGGACGGTAAACATGGCACCAGGCCACAGTAGGGTTGATTAGCACTGGCCAGGGAGGCCTGAGGCCGGGGCTGGCCTGGACGCAGGTGAGCCAATTAGCAGGTTGTTGTAACAGTTGCCAGTTCCGCTGGGAGATTTTACATCAGTTTCCACTTTAAAAAACATAACAAGGTCAGAGCTAAGTGCTTCCCTGGGGTCTCCGGGCCATCTCTCGGACGCTTTACAGACAGACACCTCTGGTGTATTTTCTTATGTCAACACCGAGCTGCCCTTGGGAGCATTGGGGCTGTGTGCGATGAAGGGAACTTTACTAGAGGGGCAGGATGGGAGTGAGGTTTGCTAAGAGTTTGGTTCAGATACCTGGGCCAGGTGCTGTAGGCCATAGTAGGCTTTGGCACCCTTGGCCCTGTTTTTTGCCTCTCCCTACACTATAGCAGCTTGCCTGTCTCGTAATTAATCCCGTGCCTGCCCTCTTCCCCCCTCATCTGTGTCCCTGCTGCTTTGCTCAGGCACCGTAGCCTCTATGACTCAGACACGTCCCATAAAATCATTGCACCAGCTGCAGCCAGGGCCTCTCATGATGTGTTGGGGCAGACAGTGCAGAGGATTCTGGGGCATATCATAGACCCATAGGGTTGGAAGGGACCTCATGAGGTCATCTCGTCCAACTCCCTGCTAAAAGCAGGACCCCTCTCACTTAATCATCCCAGCCAGGGTACTGTCTAACCAGAGCATAAATATCTCCAAAGATGCAGATTCCACCACCTCTTGAAGCAACCCCTTCCAGTGCTTCACCACCCTCCTAGTGAGAAAGTTTTTCCTAATGTCAAACCTCAGCCTGCCCAGCTGCAACTTGAAACCATTGCTCCTTGTCCTGTCCTCTGTTACTACTGAGAACAGCCGAGCTCCCTCCTCTCCGGAGCACCCCTTCAAGTAGTTGAAGGCGGCTATCAAATCTCCCCTCAGCCGTCTCTTCTGCAGGCTAAATAAGCCTAGTTCCTTCAATCTCTCCTCATAAATCATGTGCCCCAGCCCCCTAGTTATTTTCATTACCCTCCACTGGACTCTTCCTAACTTCTAATTTTAATATCCAAGGCCCAAAGGCTCCCACTTTGTTGGATTCAAACAGGGTGCTGGGGAGTAGCTGGCAAAGTGTGGCTGTGGCCTGGCCTGTCTGGGTGTGACTGTGGTGGCCCAAGTCCAAGCCCAGCAATAGCCCTGGGACATGCACCTGGTTTTTGCAGGTGTTGTCTCACAGACACAACAGGTCAGTAAGTGATGCCAGCATGTCATTCAGGACAGACAGCGTGGTGTCCTTGCTCCCCACAGCAGCACAGCCCTGACTGATTCTCCCACATCTGCCGATCGGTGTAGGAGAGGCAGGGGCTGTTTGGCTCCCCCCCACCAGCTCTGCCCCTGCAGCACCCATTGCTCTGCCAGCTTGCATCCACATGCAACACGGCTGATGCCCTCCTGCTTGGCCTGCAGCAACCCTGGCTGTTCCAGGGCTCAAATGTTTTCAGCAAGCTCCCAAGTGGCAATTGCTAACCTACTAACTTCCCACTGTTGTGCCATTTGCACCAGGGCACTGCAGCCTGAACATTTTGTGTCCCAGTGCTGCACCATTTTCAGGGTGCACCTCCAAGTGCACCACAGGGCTGTGCTATTTGCATGGACCCCATTTACGTCACAGTGCCACATCGCTGACTCATGGTTTTTTGCCTTCGTCAGGCTGTGACAGCAGAAGTGCAGCACCAAGCCACTTGTCTTGCCATTTGCCTCATCCCATGTGTTGCAGTTTTGGGCCAGGAGAGTACCATGCCATGGCATTTGCCTAGCAGTGTCCCGCTGTTTGAGTTACTGCATTGTGAGATCTTTGCTGCAGCTTTGTGTCGTGGCCACGTGTGTCACCAGGCTGCACTGGTTGTGCTAGGCTGTCTCACAGTGTCACAGTTACATGTCACTGGCGGTGCTGTGTAGTGGTATACCTTCAGACTGGCCGGAGAAAGGAGCCGTTTTCTGTAGCATTGTGCCACTCCATCGCCATTCTGAAGTACTGTATTTTGTAACATCCAGTTGATTTCATTCAGATTTCACCTCAGGAAAAAAAAAAGGGGGGTGGGGAAGTTCCATCAATGTCAAACTATCCCATTTCAATATATAAAAAATGAAACATATCAATTTTTCATTTTAAAACCATTTTTAGTTTAGAAGCTTTTTGTACTTTGTGTGATGTTGTGCAGCATAAATATAATATAGACTAAAAAGACACAATCAGAGCAAACTGTTTTGACTGACCTGAAACACTTTTTTTTTTTTTTGCCTGGGAATATTCCTTCTCAGCTAATTGAGAATGTTCTAGTGCAGAGCGAAGCCAGGTTTTGAAATCTCAGATGCTTTGCAAAGGGGAATTTCCACCCCCCACTGCGCCATTTGCAACATAGCTACCAGCCAATGTTGTGTTGGTGTTGTGAAGTTGTGAGGTATGATGCAAACCACAAGTTCCTGGCATCCCATGTGGTCAGAACGCCAATGCGTGTGCTGTTGTCTGGCTCCTATTAGCCGTTGGGGCCCATTGTCAGTTGGGAACCTGGTCCAAATTCTGAAAACTTCACTTCATCCTCCCTTAGGCCAAAGCCACACTGGACTCCACCGAGGGACTCCAAATTTACACTTATCTGATGGGGAACTGAAGATGGTCCATTGGGGGCAAACAGGAGTAAGCAGATGCAGAGATAACAGGGCAGGAGCTTCTCCCTTATGAATAATTTCCTACAAACTGTGCATGGGGGAGAATTTTCCATGGTCTCACCAGGGCCAGCAGAAAAGCCTGTTTGCTAAATAGATGAGCCAAATCTAAACTTTTCTGAAGTTTGTAAGAGTTAGGTTAACTTTCTTTTCCCTGAGGCCTGTGCAGTTTCTGGAGCTGAAAGTGCTGGGATATGATAAACAAATCTGTTTTGGTGACATCTCCTACTCAAGCTGCTTCGTTCAGAAAGCTCCTGTAAAAATCACATGCACATTGAAACATCAGGGTGTGTTCCCAAAGGTTCTTTTGGCCTTTGGTACTTCGCAGTTTCTTGTACAGTGCTTTCTATGCAGCACACAGGCTCTCTTGGGAGTTTCAGCAGGGCAAAGAAATGTCAGAAACTGGGTCAAACCTTTATTTTGGCAGATAGAAAAATGTAGTACTTCCAAACTGGCCAGGTGGGAGAGTGGGTTAATCAGCTCTGCCCTTTCCTCTGCCTTCATGTTATTTTTAGGCCACAAGTGAGGTGAATTGGTTTGGTCTCAGTCTACTGGCTGATTTGCATGCATCATAAAATTGCTGTTTGCTGTTGTACTGTTGGTCTGTCTGCCTAGTATCTGAATTCTTCTATTCAGGAAATTTCGAGTGGTGCTGGGGCCCTGGTCTGGCAGAACAGAGACAGGCTAGAACTGCAGGCATATGGGGCTGGTTAGAGCAGTGTGTGTGTGTGTGTGTGTGTGTGTGATGCTGTCACACAATCTGTCAGTGCTGCAGCTCACTGAAATCAGTGTCGGCAGACACACCGTAGCTGAGCCCTCAGGGCCTGATCCTGTTCTCATTTGATCAATGACCAAACTCCCATTGACATCAGCAGGGCAGGATCAAGACCTGGAGCACATAAATGATTTGCACTTCTACAGAGACCCCTGCTTGCAGGTGGGACTTTGGCGTGAACTGAAAAGCACAACCAGGTCTCACTGTGGGGATTTGACCTTAGGATCTGTAATGCTAGGGTTAGGATGTCCGGAAGAGCATTATTCTGTGTTGTGACAGCCCCTCTGTGTCCTGTGAACAGCTCTGCAGCCAGGGTTTCCTGGCTACCCCATCAGCAGCTGCTCCCCAAAGCTCCTCACCCTGGGACAGTTTCATCATGCACAGTGTCAGTTTGTTGTAACCCCTCTCTCAGAAAGGGTGACCCCAACCCAGCCAAAGAAATGACATGCAACATCTTTGCCTCTTTAAAAATCCCATCCCTTTCCTTTGCTGGGCAACACATCTTTCACTGGATTCTTTGCACCGTTTCCTGCTGTACCGCAGGCACCTGTCAAGTGTGCTGACAGCTGATGGCAGGCTGACAGCCTGAGCCTTGGGATTGTCCAGCAGCAGAAGAGTTAAGCTGTTGATTGCTTTTGGACACTAGACCCAAGGGCCAGATTAAAAATTGGAAAGTTAGACACTGGCTAATGGGCAAACTGCCCAGGGGTTAATTATTTGGCTGCAATCAGTTCCTAGGTGGCCACTCAGTTTACTGCTAACGAGGACCCTGCTATTAAAGATTGCATGTAAACAAAGGAGAGTTTTATTTTTCCTTGGGGGCCCATTTAATAAACAGTGGACAAACTCAGGGATCTCCAGTGACCCTTGAAGCAAACAGTCTATGGATAATGTGTCAGCACCCAGGAATAACAAGAGTGAAAAACAAGCAAATAAAAATTTAAAGGGCCCGTGACTGATTCTTTGTACATGGAGTCAGGGCCTAAGGAGAAAAAAAAAAAAACAAAAAAAAACCCCAAAACCCCAAAACAGGAATATATCAGTTTTACAGATTTGATTGTGTAAAAATGTTGACTACCCCCTATTCCCAAATGACACATGCACCCCAAATATGTAAGGTGTGCCCTGGCAGGGAATTTGGGGCAGCTCGGAGAGGGCAGTGTTAACCTGATTTTGCCAAAGTGCATTGGAGCCCCTGTGGGTGTTATGAGCCATCACTCTGATTCTTCTCTCAGTTACACCAGTGCAAATCCGGAGAAACCACTGAACTCAGTGGGGAGACTGATGTAAGA
The DNA here is from genome assembly GCA_007922195.1 of Podocnemis expansa. Taxonomy (NCBI): domain Eukaryota; kingdom Metazoa; phylum Chordata; order Testudines; family Podocnemididae; genus Podocnemis; species Podocnemis expansa. The sequence goes on from ML682064.1 coordinate 1,578,591, forward strand.
GGCTTGAGAATCAAGCTGGCAGGTCTCTGTGCTGGTTTCTAACAGGCACCTGTGTTCACATCCAAGCTTGGATACCTGCAGTGTGAGCTGTCTGCCACATGATGGACCTGTTGACCAGCAGAAGAGGTTTCAGTGGAAAAAACCAGGGGTTGTTTATCTGCCTTTTCCCTAGTAGCTGACATTTAAGTGACATGCACATTGGAACAAAAGCATTTTCCAATCTCCGGCCCCTATTTGCTGCTGGGCCAGATTCTGACACCCTTCCTTGCACCAGAGAGTATCTCATTAGAACCACTGAGACCAATTGCAGAGTAACATAACTCTCAGCGTGTGTCAGGAGACCAGGATCTGGCTTTATGATGCAAACTCTTACCCCCTGCCCAGCACCCACACTGGTTTACTTCCTGGCATTTGGGGTAAAATAGTGAGACACATAATTTAATAATAATAAAATCAATAGCTAACACTTGCTTTTATAATCATAATTTTTATTGCATCAGAAAAATAATTAATTACCAGTTTTAAGGGCTGTATCTTGTTCTCACTGAAATCAATGTGAATTTTTACAGTGTCTTCAATGGGAGTGAGAAACCCAGTACAGTTGTGAATATAAAATGACAGTGAGGCCTACTGAACCATTTTTTGCAGCCTGCCTCCATAATACACATCTTTCTGTTCCTTTTCTCCTCTATTTAACTTTACTGTTGAGGCAGCATAATATAATGGATGAAATACTGACCTAGAGATTACAGCTGTGCAAAAATTTTTGGGCAATTTTTTTTTCTAAAAATTGCACCTGTGGGTCAATTGAAACGTTTTGCAACCAAAATGGAATTTCCCATCTCCTTTTTTTGATTTGGCTACTGAAATGGAAGATTAATTATTTGCACAGCTCTGCTGGTGACCTGGTTTGGTCTGCAGCTCTGCTACTGCCCTACCATTGGCAAATCACATCACAGCTCTGTGACTCAGTTTCCCCAATCTAATGAGCTTCCCCTTCTCTGAAAAGTTTTTTGACATGTCTGGATGAAATTCACCATGCATGAGCTAAGTAAAATGACCAGATGTCCTGATTTTATAGGGACAGTCCCAATATATATTTTGTTCTTATATGGGTGTCTATTGCCCCTTACCCCCCATCCTGGTTTTACAAAGTTGCAATCTGGTCTGTAAAGTTAAGATTGTAATTATTTATCGATACAGCCCCTGAACCATGGTACTGATAGCTACAGAGCTGCTGGGTTACCACAGGCACAGGAAGGAGTCTTGAGAAATTCCCCAAAACGCCTAGGACTAAAAACTAGAGGTGATGCATAACTGCAGTTCTCACAGTTTTTTAATATGTGACCCCTTTCACGCAACTAACCTATGAGAGCGACCCCATCCTGTAAATTAAAAATGCATTTTTTCATTTTAAACATGATTTTAAATGCTAAATTTATAACCTTATTGTTTAAAATGAATTTACCTTGTCTCAACATTTTTAAATTAAGCTTAAAACATATTTTACTGAATTCTGGTTGTTGGCTGAAATGTTATTTTTTAAATAGCTACTGAATAATCGGGGGGGGGGGGCATATAAAGCTTGTCAATCTCACTTTTCACAGCAGATTTACCACCCATTGCCATTCTTATTTCTGCACTGCCCCTGGCGGCGCCAACTGCCTTCAGATCTGGGCAGTTGGTGACCCCCACATAATAATTTTAAGATCCCTTGGGGGTTGTGACCCCCAGTTTGAGAATCTCTCACATAAAGCATAGACCAATCTTATGAAAAGTGTGGACAGAGGACTGGGAACAGTGTCTGGTCCAGGACAGGGAGCAGCAGAAGGAGTAACATAACAATTTTGTATGAATTGTTAGTTTTTGCCTGGGCAGAGGTCCAGGCCTCATTGTGCTGTTTTCTGTTTGTGTCATTTCCAACACCTGCAGGCTGGAGTGTCGTTGTGTACAGACGTACACCCCTGCTTTGGTGCAAACCCTCATTTGCGCTTGCTCAAACAGAATATTTCCACCCACATGTGGTTAACCTCATTCCTAAGTGTGTATTCACACCAGTGTGTGCATGATAGGCTGTGTGAAAGCTACCTCTCTTTGCAAAAGTCCCTGGCTGGGGAGCTGTGAGATCTATAGAAACAACTGGGCCTAAAAATAGAGAGCTATAAAGGTATGTATGACTTTATAAGATGCCACAGTGACCTTTAATATTAAAGGTTGGTGGGAGGAGGGGAGAGAAAAAAATTAATAAACCAAAGGGGCTATTGTTATAATTCAAGTACGTAAAGGAAGATGTGGAACTGGAAATGAATTCGTGTGTCAGATATTAGGCCTAATTGATGGGCAAAATAATGAGATGGATGAATTATGCTGCTCACTTCTCCCTTTCTGGGTTTCCTAAAAAGAGACTTTGGAAAAAAAAATTATCCATCACCAGCTGCCTCTCATCCCTCATCCCACCTTACATCCTAGCCCGTCTTGTCTCATCTCATCCTGCCTGAGCCCATGGCAGGGTTAACCCACCCTGAAGAACTTTCTTCCAGGCTGACACTGGCTGGTCTGGCTTTTGTTTAAGGGACTCTGATTTCACCTTGAGTGCTCAGCGTCATCACATGCTCACAGCATCCAGTCTCAGCCTGACGGGGGGATATTTAATTACCAGCATAACACAAGCACGTAAGATAAGAACATAAGTGCAGCCAGACTGGGTCAAACCAATGGTCCAGCTAGTCCAGTATTCTGTCTTCTGACAGTGGTCAATACCAGATATGTAAGTGGGAATGGACAGAAGAGATTAATTATTGAATGACCCATCCCCTGTCATCCAGTGTCTAGGCCTGACCCCGTACCATATTCCCATCTGTGATTGTGTTATTTTCTGCCTCAGTTTTTCTTTCCTGCTATCACATCTCACTCTCACAATTGTTCATCAGGTCCCAAAGTCAATCCTATTACATCCACCCACACCTGCTTTGTCTAAGGAGAAAGGATTCAACCAGATGACCACCTTGATCAGAGCATATTTAACAAGGGTCTAAATAACAGGTGTCCTGATCAACTTGCTATTCATATTACTCACTCATAACTAACCAGTGATCCAGTGTGCCAAACCCATCAACTAAAGCCATATTTCACGTCTTTTCTATCTTGCCTCTCCTCCACTTTGAATCCTTTGTCAAGAACAGGATAATTGAAGGCCCCTTGTATCAGTATTGAGAGTAAAATTAACCTCTTCCTTTTCATCAAAGACATTTTCTTCTGAAAATAAGTTGATTCCAAGAGGAGAGAGACTTTGACAAGAGCTGACTAAGTTTGTTTTGCATAATCACTCAATCGCGGTTTAACTATAACTGCTTGCTTTCATTTCTTGTTTCTTGTGTTTATTTAATAAACATTCCATTTGAACGAATGTTTTTGGGTTTTTGCCAAGTAACTGAGTCAAACCAAGGGCTTTGTTTAAAAATAACCCAGAACCTGCCTGTCACTGTTTAATGTTGGACAGTCAAAGAGTTTATAAACACCTTAAATTCTTTAGGCCTTTAAGAGCAGTATCAGTACAACAGATCATGAATTTAGGGGATGCCATATGAGATCCCCAACCCTGTCTTCTAGCTCCCTTTATGTCCTTTCTCCAACAGCAGGCAAAGCAAGATGTTTCAAAGGAAGATAAAGTGGCCAATAATCATAGAAGATTGGGATTGGGAGAGAGTTCAGGAGGTCATCTAGTTCAATCCCTTGCTTAAAGCAGAACCACCCCAAACTAAATCATCCTAGCCAGGGCTTTGTCAAGCTGGGCCTTGAAAACCCCCAAGGCTATGTCCACACATACATTATTATTTAGAAATAAGTTATTTCAAAATGAGTTATTTCAAAATAAAGTCCTTATTTCGAAATAAGTTAATTTGAATTAAGAAAATATTAATTCAAATTAAGGGAAAGCCTGCTTTTGAAACAGCTGTTATTTTGAAATGGTTATTTCGAAATAAGGCCATTTGGATATGTTGTTTCAAAACAGTTGTTTAGAAACAATGGCGTTGTTTCAAAACAACATGTCCAAACGGCATTATTTCGAAATAACCATTTCGAAATAACAGCCATTTCGAAATGAATGGGGCTTAAGCTGTTTCGAAATGACGGTTCTTATTTTGAAATGACAGAGCCTGTCATTTCAAAATAAGAAAACATTGTGTAGACATTCAGTTTTTTATTTTGAAACAACCAGTGTTGTTTTGAAATAAAAGACTCATGTGGACATACCCTAAGGATGGAGATTCCATCACCTCCCTAGGTAACCCCTTCCAGGGCTTCGCCACCCTCCTAGGGAAAAAGTTTTTCTTAATGTCCAACCTCCACTTCCCGCATTGCAACTTGAGACCATTGCTCCTTATCCGGACATCTGCCACCACTGAAAATAGCCTAGCCCCATCCTCCCTGGAACCCTCTTTCAGTCAGTTAAAGGTTGCTATCAAATCCCCCTTCAGTCTTCTCTTCTGCAGACTAAACAAGCCTAGTTCCTTCAGCCTCCCCTCATAAGTCATGTGGCCGAGCCCCCTAATCTTTGTTGTTGCCCTCCATTGGACTCTCTCTAATTTGTCCACATCCTTCTTGTAGTTGGGGGCCTAAAACTGGACACAATACTCCAAATGTGGACTCACTAGTGCCGAATAAAGGGGAATAATTCATCCCTCCATCTGCAGGCAACATACCTACTAATGCAGCCCAGTATGCCATTAGTCTTCTTGGCAGTAAGGACACTTTGTTGACTTATATGCAGCTTCTTGTCCACTGTAACCCCCAGGTCCTTTTCTGCAGAACGGCTGCCCAGCCAGTTGGTCCCCAGCCTGTAGCAGTGCCTGGGATTCTTTCGTCCTTAGCGAAGGACTCTGCACTTGACCTTGTTGAACCTCTTCAGATTTCTTTTGGCCCAGTCCTGCAATTTTTTTTTTAGGTCACTCTGCATCCTATCCCTACCTCTAGTATATCTACCACTCTTCCAGGTTAGTGTCATCTGCAAACTTGGTGAGGGTGCTACCCACCCCACCTTCCAGATCATTAATGAAGAAAAAAACAGGCCCCAGGACTAACTCCTGAGGCACTCCATTTGTTATCAGCTGCCAACCACAAATCAAGACATTGACCACTCCCTGCCGAGTCCAGTGATCTAGCCAGCTTTCTATCCACCAAATAGTCCATCCAACCAAGCAACCGACCCATACTTCTGTACTTGCTGATCATAATACTGTGGGAGGCTGTATAATTGCAGGTACGTTTCCTGTGTCAGAGGAGACTTCAGGAGACATTGCTGGCCCTGTAAAGAGAGGCAATGTGTGCTAATTAGCAGTTATTGCATTGCTTCTAACTGGGCCTCAGGTGTAGTTTATTGACTGGAAAGAAACTGCTGTATGGGCTGGACCACATTGCCCACATTAACTAACAATTACCAGTCAATGGGTGAAGTCCTGTGGTCTATACTATGCAGGGGGTCAGAGGAGATGATCCAGATGGGCCGTCCTGGCCTTAAAATCGGTGATGTTCTGATTCAGATTGGGCCTGGCACAACTTCTACTGAATCCAGGGGGAGTCTTTCCACTGATGTCAGTACAGTTTGGTTGGGTCGGTAGCACTTTGTTTGCTACAAGGTGGGGTGCCTGAGTTACCCTTGCTGCAAGTACCCAGACTTTGCATATCCGGATGTTTTGGTATATGGAAGGTCATGCCTTACGTGGCCTTACTGGGGCAGAACTTGTACTTAATTTCTCTGCCTGACTATCTGGCTTGGCTTCCCTCCCATCCCATGCTGCTTGGTGCATTCTCCTGGCACAATTAAACAGAGAAAGGAACGATCTCTTTTAGGGAACGAATGACAGCAATGTGTGTTATCAAGGGACAACACCTTCATAAACAAGTTTGGCAGAGGTAATGGAATAAGATGCAAGAAAGAAACAATGAAAGAGAGAGAGCCATTGTCATTTGGTGAGAGTAAATTGGTGAACAAAGCATGAAATTCTCTCCTCTCTCTCATGGACTCTAAGGTCATAAGGGACCAATACGATCATCTAGTCTGCCCTCCTGCACAATGCAGGCCACAAAACCTCATCCACCCATTTCTGTAATAAACCTTTAACCTATGACTAAAGCAATGAGAGTCCTGTGGTACCTTCAACAGTAACAAATTTCCTTGTTAGAGGCAAACTTCTTCTTGCATCTGATGAAGTGGGTTGGAGCCCATTAAAGCTTATGCCTGAAGAAATTTGTTAGTCTTTAAAATGCCACAGGACTCTTGTTGTTTCTGTTGTACGCAAAGAAACATGGCTATCTGTCTAGAGATTGTAGCCTATGACTATGTTATTGTAATCCTCAAATCATGATTTAAAGACTTTAAAGTACAGAGAATCTGCTAGCAAGTGAGCCATGCCCCATGCTACAGAAGAAGGTAAAAAGCCCCCAGAGCCTTCACCAATCTGCCCTGTGGGAAAGTCCCTTTCCAACCCCAGATATGGCAATTAGTTAAACCCTGAGCATATGGGGAAGACTCACCAGCCAGACACCAAAGAAAGAGTTCTCTGTAATAACTCAGACCATACCCCATCTAATGTCCATTCTCAGGTCAGTGGCATAGCCACCACCAGTAGTTAAAAATCAGTCAATTGCCAAACTAGGCCATCCCATCATACCATCCCCTCCTAGATTTATCAAGCTCAGTTTTGAAGGCACTTATGTTTTATTCCCCCACAGCTCCACTTGGAAGGCTATACCAGAAATTTACTCCTCTGATGGTGAGAAACCTGCATCTAATTTCAAGCTTAAATTTCCTGATGGACAGTTTGTATTCATTTGTTCTTGTGCCCACATTGGTGCTGTACTCAAATAATTCCTCCCTTGTCCTGATATTTATCCCTCTGATGTTTTTCTAGAGAACAATCATCTCTCTCCTCAACCTTCTTTTGGTTAGGCCAAACAAGCCAAGCTTGAGTCTCCTCTCATAAGGCAGCTTTTCCCTTCCAGGAATCATCCTTTTAGCCCTTCTCTTTACCTAGTCCAGTTTGAGTTCATCTCTCTTAAACATGGGGGACCAGAACTTACTCTCCATCCATCCATTCATCTGGCACATCTTTCAGGTTCAATTAAATAATAAAACAGTTTCTTTTAGGACTAGTTCTCTCTTTGTTAACAAGGTGGGTTTTAATTCGTAATCTGTCTGCTGGTTAAAGCCAGGTGGTGCAGGGGGAGCCTCAGTGCCTATCTTTGCTAATAATAGGGGAAAGCACTTCCTCTGCTCCCTTACCTAAGTAAGTTGTATGCTCCTTCCTCACTGCTATTTCAGTCCACTGTAACTACCCCATGGAGCTGAGGGCAGGAAGGTTAGAAAGCAAGGCGGGTGTGACAGTGATGACTTCCATCTTCTCTAGCCATCTAGGCTGATAGATCAGTGAAGGGACAGCACCTGGCACACTCTGTGTTACACAGGCAATAAACCACAGCATCAACTGGGAGAATTTCATAAAGTCAAAAGTACATAAGAATGAAATTCTCAATAATAATAATAATGATATTAAAAGTGCACTGCTCTGCATGGCTTTTTTTTTTCTGGTCTGTCAGAAACCCTGCAAAGTGATTTCCAGTACACTGAATGCATCAGGGTGGCAAGGGATAGCCTAACAATTTGTTCTTCATCAACATACACATGGCTGGAATATTGGCAGAGAGGGTGACTGCTTGCTCAGGAAGGATAGGCAGGGAGAAAAGGGAAGAAGTGATGCTTTATATAATAAAAATGAAAATCCCACTTAATCTGGTGCTTGAAGATGTTCTTCATGGAATTGGCTTCCATGAAAACTCCTGTGATAAATAAATTTGTTAGTCTTTAAAAGTGCCATAGGACTCCTTGTTTAAAATGGGCAATGAGTGCTTGGGAAGAAGCACTGCAGAAAGGGATCTGGGAGTCACAAGCTAAGCATGAGTTAACAGGGTAACACTGTGGCAAAAAGGAAAAAGGAAAAAAAAGCAAATATTCTTGGCTGTTTCAGTAGGAGTGTTGTAAGCAAGACATGAGGAGTAATTATTCACCTCTACTCAGAACTGATTAGGCCTCAGCTGGAGTACTGTGTCCCATTTTGGGTGCAACATTTCAGGAAAGATGTGGACAAGTTGGAGAAAGTCCAGGGAAGAGCAACAAGGAACGATTAAAGGTCTAAAAACCATAAGCTATTAGGGAAGACTGAAAAAAAAAACCCCTGTGTTTGTTTAGTCTGGAAAAGTATAAGAGGGGACAGGAGAACAGTTTTCAAGTACAGGGAGAATCTAGATAATGCTTGGTCCTACCACATGTGCAGGTGACTCATTAACATGACCTCATGAGGTCCCTTCTAGTCCCATGATTCTATGATGCTATGCAATAGACTTATCCTTCCACCTTGACAAACCCAAATACCTAGGAGGTAGTCTCTGATTTATTATGTTTCAGCATCTGATTTCAGGCTTTGAAGCTTCTCTGTGCTTTGGAAACCATTCTCCACACCCCATTTGTTCTGAATGATCCTCTGGGGCATTGCAGAAAAATGTTGTATACATATCCTTGGTTAGGAGGGGGCCTGCAGACATGAGTTAGTTGCACCATTCCTGGACATCTCAGATGTTTCACTGCTGCACTGGCCTAAGAAGTCAATTATTTATCCGATGGGGGAATTGTCAGCAATCATTATAACTGTAGTTCCAATTAGTGAGAACTGACTGTGCTCGGTAATCTGCTCGAAGAAGGTTTTTATGAGTGTCTTGTGGTTAGGTAATTTATTAGGTATCTAATAAAAACTAGTAATTAGTAACTAGATACCTACTAGAACTAATTACCTAACTGGGGCATTAATCTCAGCCTAATTGCCTCAGCTAATTACTTACCAACTTACTAATTAGTTGCTAGTAGCTAATTGCACTCAGCTAATTACCCACCTAGGGCATTACACTCAGCCTTTGAGGCTAGACTGGGAACTTGACTGGCATTCCCGGGTGACTAAAGGCAGGCCCTGGAGAGCCTGCATACAGCTAACCATGTGAGCGGAGCCTTGCAGGGACCGTGTGACTGGGAAAGAGCCAGCTGAAGGGCTGCAGGCTGGAGTTGAGGCCACCTCACAGTGGCTTTGTTCAGTAGAAGGGGAGATGGCAATTTTGACTCCCTGGGACTGACCCAGAGTCCCCAATTTCAAAAAGAAAGGTTGAGCACCAAGGTTCTGCTGTACCCGTGAGGTTTGAGCCTGGCAGGAACTGGGGGATGGCCAGGTCTTGAGGCCACCAAAGCCCCATCTGGCTGAAAAGGAGAGCTGTGGGCCTTCTGGTGAGGGAGCCCAGCCCGTCACCCCAAGCTCCACCCCTACTGCCAAGACACAGTCTACACCCTGGGGCATGGGCTTGAGTGGGACTGGTTGGAGTCTTGTTTATTTCACATCCCTGGTTTCTTTGCCTGTTCCTTTCCCTGTATTTTCATTAACTTGCATCCTTTCCAAGCATAAAGTGTTGCGTTTTTCATTTACTGACTCAGGGAATGGGAATAGCTTATAGGCTACAGGGGCTGTTATTGGTACTGGATTCCTGGCAATTAAGAACACAGGGCCAGGGGTCCTAAGTGAGGAGCTTCACTGAATCCCCAAGAAGGGAGAAATAAAAAAGTCTCTTCAATGCTGAGGTTTGTAGTGTCCCAGAAAAGGGGCTAAATAAGTATAAAGCAGAGGCCAACATTGCCATGTGTATGTGTCTGGGAATTCCTCAGGATTCAGAGTCTTGATGATATATTTGCATCCATAAAATAACCATCGGGCAGGTGGTATGTGCCATTTTGAAGGAACCACAACATGGACCTGTAAGTACCTCTTTGCCGAGAGACAGGCAGCATTAATTAGAAGGTCATTGTTGTGGGCAGGGGGTCCTATGAGCAATTCACCCTGCTTCCTTGGATCTCAGTGCCAGATGCTTTCCTAAAATCAGTCCTTTTTTTGGACAGTAACCTGTATTCTGTATCAACTTCTATTCTATTCTATTCTATTCTATTCTATAGAGGCTCCATTGTCCTTCAAACTAGATGAAGTCATTTCAACAGATGGTCAAAAAACAAAAGAGAAAAAATGTTGGCAAACCCCTCTGAATATTCTGATGACAGTTTTAAAATAAAAGAAGTGTTTTTTTACCTTTTAACATGTTTCACATTTCTTCCTCTCCCCCCATATTTTGCCATTGATGAAGGAGCAGGGGAAGAAGATGAAAGCAGAACAATAAATTAAAAGAACCCAGCATGATTGTGACAGGCTGCTCCCTAGATCTGGTCTGGTGTGCCACTGTGACCCCCAAATTCCCACGCTAGTGTCCCAATTCACCTGCTTTGCCAGGTGACCACTCACTCCTGAGTCAGTCCACTCTAGACTTTTGCATGCAATTTGACCCTGCCAGCAGGTTCAGAAATTTGAGGACCTTGGGTGGCAATCACTGCACCCATGGGGTATGGGGTAGATTTGGGGTAAACTTTATTAAAACAGGTATGGGAGTAGGGTGAGTGGTGGGGTGTATATGTGGTGCTTGTCACAGTGGTTTTCAGTGAGGCGTTCTGGGGTGCTAAACTTTGTGGAGTGGGATAGGTAGGGGGGCAATGGGGATTCTCAGCTAATCTAACTTACAACTATAACCCTACTCACTATAACCTAAAAGGTGCTTTAATATCCTATAAGAAAAAAGGGGGGTACAGCATGAAATTAGCATATGGGAGTGACATAGAAGAGTGGAAACAGGCAGGGGAACAGCAGTTCGGAGGTTAGTACAGGGGGATTCAAAGGAGAGGAAAGGCAAGTGGAAAGGGACTCAGGGGCAATGAGATGGGGATGCCTGGGGGGGGGCTTGGGGCGACAGGGGAAGCACGGGGGGGGCTGAGCAGCAGGTTGGGGGAGACAGAGCGGGAACGGGGGGTGGGTAGGGTTAGTGAAAGCAAGCAGGGGAGCGGGGGGTCGGAGGGTTGAGGGGAAGGCAAGTGGCTGCAAAGGGTGGGGTGTGGAAAGGGGGAAAAGGCGGGAAAAGTGGCCACGGGCAGGAGAGCCGGTAGAAAAGTGGTGGGGCAGCCCAGAGGGCGGCAGAAAGGTGGCAGGGGGGGCTGCAGAAGGCGGCTGGGAGCCAGGGGGCTGTGGCAAGTGGCGGAGCCAGCAGGAGCCGGGAGAACAGGAGTCGGGGCAGCTGCAGGCGGTGGCGGGGTGCAGAGAACCGGCAGTGGCCGTGGGACCGGCTTGGGAGCCTGGAGCTGCAGGGGCAGAGAGCTGCAAGGGTGGCGGGGCAGGGAGAACCGGCAGCGGCTGCGAGAGCGGCACGGGAGCTGGGAGCTGCAGGGGCAGGATGCGGGGAAGACCGGCTGGCGGCTGGGGCGGGAAGAGTGGCCACAGGAGCGGTGAGGGAGCCGGGAGCCGCAGAGAAGGGGACAGGGACAGAAGGAAAGTTGAGGCACACGGGGGATCCTGGAAATGAAGAGGGAACCAGTAAAGTTTAAATAGAAAAAGTTTATTTAAGTTGGGGAAGTTACAGAGGGGAGGGCAAAAGCAACTTAACCAAACAATTCTAAAGGCTACAAACTAAAGGAAACAATCTGATCACCTATCTTAATACTACTAAGACTACCAATTAACCTAATACAGTGTTGCAACTTACAGGGAAACTTTTAAAACAAACACAAATGATTCAGGATAAGGAGAAACACTGAGCGATATAAAGTAGCGACAGGCAATTACAGACACTGGTGCTCCTAACACAAACTGAAGAGGCAAACAAAGAAACAGAAAAGGAGAAGGCAAAGGACACACACAAGCCTGTAAAGCTGGGAAAACAGTTTCAAAGCAGCAGTAAAAAATAGAATAACTTTATTCTTAGAGAAAGGTTGCAGGGCAGACTCTTACCACTCCTATTAGCAGCAGTGGCAGCAACATTACAGGTGGGAGAAGGAGACGCGTAATCGGCCGGCAGTAGTGGGAACTCGTGGATACGCTCTGGGGGGAACTCATGAGCGGAGGAGTTCTGTCTGGGTGATCAGGCCAGGCGAGATGTTGAAAACCGTCCTGCCTGAGCACCCCAAAACCTCAGCTTTTAAACTGTGTTTCCTGCCTTTCCCTGATTACAGGGAATGCAGAAAACAATGGTGGTGTGAGTCATACCCTGCAGGCCCTTACAGTTAGGCAGAGCCCACCTACACCAAGCCCTGCAAAAACAATGGGCACTCAAGGTGGTAACGGCCATCCAGTTAAGTTCAAGGGGGCCATCTAGTTAAGGTGAAGGGGCCATCTGTTCTCTTCACACATTCTCTATACTTTAGTGATGGCCCAGGAGGGGCGGCCATCAAGGTAAACGCTATGAGTCACAGACACAATTGGTTTCAAGAAGTGGGTGTATGTCCTCTTCTTACTCAAGGGACTATCCCCAAGTGAGCACTCCCCACCCTAGTTACCTCACCGGGAGCTACTGTCATACAGGGATTGGGATCCATTCCCAATCACCATAGACTCATGTCCATCCATTTAGCAAAGAAATGGATTGTACCCAGCCTTCTTCACTCTCTCCCTCTAAAGACCACACATCTTTCATACTAAACTAACATCTCTACCTAAACTGACCTCATAGTTTGAGTTAATGCTCAATGGCTATGTCTGCACAAGGGGGCTATTTTAAGTTGACTTCACAAAGTTGACTTTAAGTTGACTTTGTGAAGTTGACTTAGGTGTATGACTATACTAGTAGACATACCCCTAGCCTGGGCTCGGAGCCTGCTCCTGCCCCACCCCTTAACACAGGTTAAGTTGACCTAAGACTCCAGTGTAGATATACCCCATGTGTTTGGCTGTCAGATGTTTGCACAGCCAGTCTCTGCCTGAGACCGGGCAGGACCCAGATCTTGCTTGAAGTTGTTTTAAGATGGAGTTTCCCAGGCAAAAAGCCCCAAATCCTTCCAAGAGTCTCTCTTTGTTTCCAAACCCCCTCAACCCCTCCTTTTTTGGGCAGAGGTGATCTCTTTGTCCTGTCTGAGCCAGAGACCTCAGTTAGCATAGTCTTTGTTACCTCCTCCAGGTACTTGCTTGTTCATATCTGTGGCTGTTTATGTGCTGCTGGAAAAGAGTTCTGTATGTCTCCTGCCTGAGCCATGCAAAATATGCCACATATCCATGCATGTACATGATGCTTCAGGAAACATGCTATCATAGTAATCAGGTAGCATAAGTTATGAACATTCCTAAAGGAACATTGCAAGGCCTAATTTGCATACAATCATACAATCACAGTGCATAAGCAAACAGAAAAGTTAACCAGATCATACCTTAGGGGTGCACAGCTGTGTGTCCTGTCAGTGATACAGATACCTTTATTTTTATTGTGACATGTTTCCTGCAAGGTCATAGATATATATAGATTAAAAACTCTCTCATGTCACATGCCCAAATGCATGTCTCACATGCATTGAATAGACTCACAGAATCACAGAAACTGGAAGAAACCATGAGAGGTCATTGAGTTCAGTCCTCTGCACTCATGCCAGGACCAAGTACTTTCTTAAACTATCCCTGACAGTTGTTTGTCTAACCTGCTCTTAAAAACTTCCAGTGATGGAGACTGTACAACTTCCATAGGCAACTTATTCCAGCGGTTAATCACCTTGACAGGAGGAATCTTTTCCTAATGTCCAACCTAAACCTCCCTTGCTGTTATTTAAGCCCATTGCTTCTTGTCCTGTCATTGGCAGTTGATGAAATTGATTTTTCTCCCTTGACCTTGTAACAACTTTTTAGGTACTTTAAAACTGTTATCATGTTCCTTCTCAGTCTTCTTTTTTCCACTCTAAACAAACCCAGCTCTTTCAGTCTTCCCTCATAAGTCAAGTGTTCCAAACGTTTAATCATTTGTGTTGCTCTTTTCTGGATTTTCTTCAATTTGTCCACATCTTTCCTGAAATGAGTGTTACCCCAAAAATTTGATCCCCAAAATCCAATCACTTAATTTATCAATTTTCAGACCGTCCAGCAGTCTGGGTTTAAATTACAATCTCAGGAGGTAACCCAAATTAGGTTATTTCGCTTAAACGGACAAATATCCACACCCTGGATAGATGTCCCAAGTTGAGGATTACGGCTACAGCCCACCGATCAAGCACAGACTCACAAAACAACAAAGATTCAGTCTCAGTAATTCGTTTTGGTTAAAAGCGGCTTTATTGTAACATGTATTATGAGCACTGGCTAAAGCGCTACTGTCTCTTTAAGACAAACCGCTACTTAACATCAAGTTTAAACGCGTTAAAAATACTCTAGGAAATTACAATATAAAGACACTGCTTAACTTATAACATATAAGCGCTATAACTTACAGATACAACTAACACATATATGCAACACTTTAACTTACAATTATAACACACAGACAATGAGGTAATTAAAAGAACATTCAGCGAGTGAGGGCCAGTCACCGGCTGAATGGAGAGATCTCAATTCTTAATACCGCTCCTTAAGGTCTAACTCTGGGTTACTTGTCTTACTTAACTTGGATAAATTGCTTTAGGAAGTTGCTTAGAAAGGGCTTAGGTTTCCTCTAGTACTGTTCCCTACGGACACTCCTCCCCTCCTTGGGACCCTTTTTTGCTTACCCCAAACGGCTGGAAAACGCTGCGTTGAAATATAGGATTTCTAGAAAAATGGTAAATGGGAGTTTGGGAAAAAGGAAAGAAGGTAAGAGGTGAGAAAAAGGGACAAGGTGAGACGACGGGGAAAAGAGCTGGCTACTCCCGTAGGCCTCGCACAGCTCTGGGCTGGTTGCCGTGGCACCGGGGCTTCGGAACCCTCAGGGCAGACCGGGGTAGCTGATAGACGAGCGGAGCTCAGGCGCGCGGTGGATCGGTCAGCGGCAGGCAGGCTGGAACACTGGGCGAGCGGAGCTGGAACAGCGGCAGGCAGGAGTTGGAACAGCGGCAGGCAGGCTGGAACACTGGCTGGAAAAGGCCTCAAAGGCAGTGGAGCTCAAACGACCTAAAGGCAGTACTCAGTTACCTGCTTGGTCGTGAGATCATGGAAGGAGCCTCAAAGGCAGCGTAGCTCGCAGTCCTAAAGGCAGTACTTAGTTACCTGCTCGGCTGCGAGATCGTGGAAGAAGCCTCAAAGGCAGCGTAGCTCACAGACCTTAAAGGCAGGACTTAGTTATCTGCTCGGCTGTGAGGTCTTGGAAAGCCCTTTAGAAGCCAGGCACAGAGACCCAACTTCAAGGATAATGTCCTGAGTCACCGCTCAGAGACACGACCCTGTGCCAGAGACTAAGTCAGACAATCAGCTCTTAGAAACTGAGTTAGAAACCCAGCTCTCAGAGCCTAAGTCCAAACTTAGCTCTAGGCTCCTAGTGCAATAGGTAACACAGCCAAAAGGCCATTGGAACCCAGTAAGGAGCGGGAGAGATCTCCGAAGAGCTGCTCTCTGCATTGCCTTTTTATTTGCAATTTCTGCCACTCCCAGTTTCTTCTTGACCAGTCCCAAAAAGGTGAGTTCATCTTCATCCAATCAAAAAGAGTGACTTCACTGTCCACCTGCTTGGTGCATGGACAGTGCATGACAAAAATCAATACTTTTGATGGGTCCTTTTGACAGGTGGGTGGATACCTAAGATACTTGATGGGAGGGGGACTGAGTGAGTTCAAAAGTTCAGAGGCTTGCCTCCATCTTGACCTACTTAGAATTTCCTGTCAAATCTGATAGTGGAGCTATGTAACTTCCCCTTTATGATCTCTCCATTTTGTCTCTTGCTGAATGCTCCTTTATTTATTTATTTATCTATTTAATTATTTATTTAATTTTAAAACACTGTTCAATGATTGATTTATGAGTTCTTTACCCCTAATTATTGCATATTATGCCATTTTCTAGCTTTGCCATGAAACCTCTGCTAAATTGCCTTACCATTTCTTACTCATATGGGTTTTTATATTTTCTTACTATTTTTATTTATTTATTTATTTGCTTTTCTATGATACCAAGGAGATGGCAAAAATCTCAGGCTACATGAGGTGCTCAGAACTGGACACAATACTCCAGCTGAAGCCTAATCAGCATGAAGAAGAGTGGAAGAATTACATCTTGTGTCTTATTTACAATACTCCTGTTAATACATCCCAGAATGGTGTTTGACATTTTTGCAACAGTGTTACACTGTCAACTCATACTGAGCTTGTGGTCCACTGTGACACCCAGATCCCTTTCCACAGTTCTCCTTCCTAGGCAGTCATTGCACATTTTCTATGTGTGCAATGGATTGCTCTTTCCTAACTGGAGTACTTTGTGTTTGTCTTCATTGACTTTCATTCTTTTTATCTCAGACCATTTCACCTATTTGTCCAAATGATTTTGAATTGTGATCGTATCTTCCAAAGCACTTGTAACCCTTCCCAGCTTGGTATCATCAGCAAACTTTATGAGTGTACTCTATACCAACATGTTAATTATTAGTAAAAATGTTAACAGAACCAGACACAGAACTGATCCCAGCAGTACCCCATTCATTATGCCCAGCCAGCATGACTTTGAACTGTAAATAACTACTCTCTGGGAGTGGTTATCCAAGCAGTTATGCATCCATCTTACAGTCCATGTAGATTGTACTTCTCTAGTTTGTTAATGAGAAGATGATGTGAGACCATAGCAACAGCCTTAGAATTGTCTAGATATACCACATCTACTGCTTCCCTATTGTCCACAAGGCATGAATAGATGCAGACAAACACGAAACTAAAAGTACACACCCCATGGAGGCATGCACACAGGAACAATGGACTGGATTAAACGCTGCTGAGCAGTTTGGCTGAAGTGATAGGGAACTTATTAACAGAAAGAGGTACATGCATCTCAGGGCTCTCCCTTGAAATCCAACATCAAAGACTCCATCCACAGGGAGTGGGGGCCTGGTTGCCAGGGTCAATGCAGTGTACTGTGGGTCAGCTAACATCACAGACTGAGAAGCTAGTGAAATATTAATCTTAGTTAGGCTGTGAGTTGTCTTTTAGTTGATTATAACCACCTTCTTGACAATTATTAATCTCTTGGTTTATGTTAATCTGATTTATATTCACTTAAAATCTTGCTGTAGTCAATAAATTTACCTTTTTGTTGTATCTGAAATAGCATGTATGAATTGAGTGTGTGCAGGGATGTTGCTAGAGTGTCAAAGCTGGTGCATATTAATTTCTTTAATAAATTGATGAACAAATGTAAATGAGCTTGCAGGGTGCAGTGTACTGTACTGTAGCCTGTAAGATGGCTGTTCGGGGGGGTGCATCTGGGGCTGGGGATGTTTGCTGGGTGTCCATCACATTAGTCGCTGGCCAGAAGTGCTTCTTCATTGGGCCAGAGACTGACTATTTCTAGGAGGCTGGGAATGGGTTGACTTTGAAGTGGGTAGTTCACACAACAAAGCAGCGTAAGTTGTGGTTCAGGAGTGAGGCGCTGGGGTGACACAGCTCCACACCAGTCCAGATTGCAAAGTGGGGATGTCTCCCTCAGTAAACCTGAAAGAAAAACAACAAAAATCCCCAGAAGCCAAAAAAGGACATATTATTTTGGTTTTCTGACTTCGTTATATAAACATTGACCAATTCTGGTTGGTTCAAAAATTGGCCCTCATGGATTTGTGTTAGCTAGAAGCATAGGGAGAAATAAACAGCAGATTGTCTCTCTCAACACAGTCTGGTTCTTGAAGTTCTCATGAGTTTTGGTGAGTGTGGAGGAAAAGGACTGTGAGATGATGCAGAATCAGGCTCACACAAGGTAGGATTTTGCCTTTGGGAGTTGGAAGACTCCATTTTACTTATAGGGAAAGAAACTTTATTCAAGTCAGGGAAAAATGACAGTGGTATGACCATGTTACAGTTGTGTTATCTGCTTATGTCTGAGATGCTGGGTGAAAACGAAACAATTTCAATACACAATTTGTTTACAACTTGATCTCCCAGGGACTCAATCTTTATGTGTTCATCATGCTGTATTTGTCCTCAGTAGACTGCATAACCAGACAAGACATAAACAAGTTAGTGCTTAATTATAACACTCCAGACACATAAAATCCTAGTTTTACAATCATCATTGTAGAACCCCTTTGGGTAATGAGACGTGCTATACATTGGATCTTCATTAGACCATGTTCAGGACAGAGAGAGATCCAGTCCTGCCCTGCTGAAATTCATGGCAAGGCACCCAGTATGATGAGGCCTAGGCACAGAGTTTGTATAGAGCTGGGTAGGTGAACACTGTTGTCTTGAAGCATAGTGGTGGTAGAGGATTAACAGGATCATTAAGTAATGCATTGGATGGGGACTGGAGAAATGGAGAAACAGACAGCTATTGTATAAAATGGATAGAGAATGGAGGGTCAGATTTCCTGAGTTGGATTCAGTAGATACCAGGCTGGATGTCCCAATTACCCATCATCCTCTTGAGGAAGAGCAGATTCAACATGCATTCATGGGTCTTCTTGGTCTTCCCCCACCCAGGTCTGTCACTGTCTCTTTTGGATGGGAGTGCTTAGTGCAATACACAGTTATGAAAGCTCTGCAGAAGAATGATATGTAACCAAATGCACACTTGTCTTCACACCCTACACATTAGTGTTAACAAGCTTTCTACAAAATATGCCATGTGCTGCATCATTTGAAAACTAATAACTCACTGGTCAATAATATCGTGATGCAACATTATGTGTAACATTTAAAAATAGAAGTTGAAATTTGGTTTGAAATGTGTTTACAAGATAAATCTGGATAAACCAGTTTGTCAAAGACAAAGGACAATCTGAGGCCCCAAGCCAAGTGTGAGTCTGCCATCCTGGGATAACCACCTTAAAATGCCAAGATTAGGGCAGGCTACAAAAAGGGGAGCAGATTCTCCCGGTAGTTGTGGGTGACCTGAAATCAGACTTCTCCCACCATCCACAAACAATGCTTCTGATTCCCCACACTGGTTATTGAGAAGCTACAGCAAGATACAAACAGCCCTTTTTATTGCATTTCAGCTTCTGGCTCCCAATCAGTTGCTGGGTCAAGTAAAGAGTTAAGTTACTTAAAACTCTATGCTTTTCACCCAGAAAGCTTCTCCTGACTTCAAAGGGTCAGCCACATTACTCAGAAAAATATGGCTTTGGATCTTACTCAAATTACCAAAATTACCACACTACCAGCCAATCATTTAGTAACTAAAACTAAAGGTTTATTATAAAAAGAAAAGAAATGAACTATGAGAAATGTTAAAGGATAAAAGTGAATCACATATATACAAAGATTAAAAGTCCATGTAAATCAAGTCCCTGATAGTATTTGGAGTTTTCGGGCTTGTACATTTCTTCTAGTATCAGGGCCATTGCTCCATAAAAAAAAAGATTCAGGGCACAGTCTGCATGCTGCCCCCACCCCAGCGTATGCAGCCCCCAGCCCAGCACTCCTCTGGCCACATGGCCTGACCTACGGCTCCTCTCCTTCACCACTGGGGGCCCCTGCACCTGGCTCCAGGGTCCCAGCTACCCTCCACTGGGGGCCCCTACAGCCGACTCTGGGCTCCTGGCTGTACTCCACCACTGGGGGACCCTGCAAGCTCCTGGAACTGCAGAACTGGGCTTCCCCTCCCCATTATTTGCAGATCCTACAGGTGGCCTGCACCCGGGCTCTGGGCTCCCTACCTCACTGGTGAACCCAGGGCACCAACAAGCTCTGTGCTCCCCTGTCACTGAAGGACCTTGCAGCTTGTGTCATGGCCTAGCTCCCAGCTCCCCTGTAACCTGAGACTTTTGCCATCTCTTTAGCATCACAGAAAAATCTTGATTGAATAAAGACACATATGAGTAGGAGAATGGTGTAAGGTAATCTAGTAGAAGCATTGTGTTAAAATAAAGTTAGAAATAGTATAATATGTAATAATTAGTGGTAAAGTATTCATAAGATATCATTTACAAGTGTTTAAAATAAAGTTGGTATTCAAAGGGCATTCAGCAAGTGAAATCTGAGGGATCATAGGGGAACAGACCTAATAGGTATATCTCTTTAAGGAAAAGTAGGTCAAGATGGAGGAAGATTTTAAACATTTGAACTCACTCATCCCCCCTCCAATCAAGTATTCTGGGGTTTCCACCCACTGTCAAAAGGACCCTTCAAACTTATTGATTTTGATCATGCACTGTGCAGGTGATAGGTGAAATCATCCTCTATGATTGGATGAGGATGAAATCATACCTTTTTGTGAATGGTCAAGAAGAGATTAAAGGGGACGAAGGTGTATAAAAGATGCTGCACAGCAGCAGAGCTTTGGAGATCTCTCCCACTCCTTACTGGGTTCCACTGGCCTTTGGCTATTTTCCCGCTGCACTAAGGAGTCTCACTCACACTCATCCCCAGAAAGTAACAATGTCTCTGGTGGAACTGTACGAGCTAAGTTGCGGGACTTAGTCTCATAAGGGCATCCTTCAGACTTAGTCTCTGAGCGGTGACTCAGGACTTAGTCTCTGAACTGGGTCTTCGGACTTAGTTTCAGCAGGGCGAATCTGAACATTCATACTCACATGCACTCCAGACAGGCAGATAACTCAGTCCTGCGTTAAGTCTGTGAGCAACGAACAGCGCTGAAGGCTCAAAGCTCTGAAGCTCCAGCACAGCAGGGGTCTCACAGCAGCTGCACCTGCAAGCCTTCAAGAACTTTCTGAGCTGCCGTAGTTCCAGTTGCCACGGAGACCAGAGCAGAACTGAGGAGAGGAGCCAAGGAGGAAAGAACTACTATCACCGCTCACCAAATAAACTTATTTTTCTTCTAAATTTGTGGTAAGAAAAGGGTCCCAGGGAGGGGAGGACAGTGATAAAAGCCTTGAGATTAACAAACTGTTTTTAGTGCTGACAGGGCTCCCAATCCTTATAAAGTAATTTTATGTTAATAAGTAAGCTGACAGAAAGAGTGTGAGACAAGGAATCCAGACTAGGTTTTAAAGGAGTAATATTAAGATCTGAGATCTCTCCATTCTACAAGTGACTGATCCCCACTTGTTGAATGTTCTTTTGTAAATATAAATGTTGTTTAATGTTTTATTTGTATAGAATAGTTTTAATGTGTTATGTTACTGTTGAGCTATCTGTGAAATAAGTAAGAATTCTTGGTCAATCCTCAGAATAGGCATTGTAATAAACCTTATGATTGTTTCTGAGAAACCTTTGGCTCTAAGTCTTTTGTTGCTTCTGGTCTGTGCTTGATCGGTGGGCTGTAGCCGTATTCTCCACTCGGGACATTTATCAGAGGGTTAGAGTTCGGGCGGGTATTCATCTGTTTGGGCAAGGAATGGTCCTCCTTGTTGCCCTGAGGGTTTGAAATTAAAACTCAGGCTGCTGGACAGTCTGGACAATTTGGGAAATTAATCTGGAAATTAATTAAATTGATTTTTTGGGGTAACACCCTCTGCTCCCAACTGGGGGCCTCACTGCCTGGCCTTTGGCTATATCTACATCTGAAAGCTTAGTTTAGACTTGCATAGTCTATGCTAAGCAGTTTGAAGTTACTTTGAACAAAATGCATTTTATTAGTTTGAACTAACTTTTTAGTTCAAACTTAAAAAGTGTGGCTAGTACTAACTAAAAAGTGTGGCTAGTTCTAACTAAAAGTTAGTCTGAAATAAAAAAAAAACACTGTTTATTCAAACTAATCACTCGTTTGAACTATCATGACTACATTGTGCAAGTTTGAACTAAAGTTTGAAATAAGTTTGAACTAAGCAATTAGTTCAAACTTACTATTTGAACTAAAAAGTTCGAACAAAGCTTTGCTTAGTTAAAACAAAAAAATATTTTTTTAGTTGGAACTAGGCAAAGCCTAGTGAAAGCAGGGATCAAATTAGTAGAGCCCTGCAAATCCACAGGTATTCGCTGCAGATCTGTGGGTATCCACATCCACGGGTGTGGATAACCACAGCCCCTTTGCTGCGGATCAACTCATGGATGCAGCTTCTATTGTTACCTTATCACAGTGCGATCCATTGCCAAAGCTGCTGCACTGAGCTGTGTCGGCAGAATGTAGGAGAACCAGGAAGTGCTCTGGCCAATCCTAGATTGTGATCTGCCAGCCAATCAGAGTCTCAAGGTGGGACTTGGAGACTCACTGCTGGCCTTTGATTGGCTCATTCCCCTGCCCACTTCTTCCTTTTCTTGCTTCCAGTTGGCAAGCCACTGCTGTCAATCAGAGATTTCATAGGTGGGCAAAGAAATCTGATTGATAGCACAGCTTGCGAACCACAAACAAGAAAGCAAAAAGTGGGTGGGACCCATATGAGGAATGAACCAATGAAAGGCTGAATAGTTGTATGTGAGCCCAAGCTCGGTTGCAGCTGCGGTTACAGATGCAGCTAAACCCTGGCATGTGGATTTCGGATCAGATTAATGTTATCACTGAGCGGATGCGGATCGGATGCGGTTCCACATTTTTGTATCCACGCAGGGCTCTACAAATTAGTCTGGATTAAGTCTCCTTAATCTGGACTAATTTGCTAATGTGGACATAGCCATTGAGTCCAGTCCCCTGTACTCTTGGCAGGACCAAGTACCCTTTTAAGCCATCCCTGACAGGTGTTCGTCTAATCTCTTAAAAACTTTCAGTGATGGAGATTCCACAACCTGCCTCTGCAATTTATTTCAGTTGTTTATCACCTTGGCTGTGTCACCGCAGTCATAGATATTTCAAAATAATTTTCTTCAAAATAATAATTTTGAGTTTTATTTTGAAATAATTATTTTGAAATAAAATTATTTCAAAATTGTTATTTTGAAATAAGTCAGAGTTGTTATTTTGAAATAGAGAGTCCTTGCTGGACTCTATTTCAAAAAACCAGGATGCCAATACAAAGTATAGGGCTACTATTTTGAAAAAAGCCAATCCTGTGGCTTGGATTGGCTTTTTTTGAAATAGTTATTTTGAAATAATGACTATTTTGAAATATATCTAGGTTTTATTTTTTCAAAATAGTGCTCCATTTTTTTGAGAAGATGGAGTGCTATTTTGAAAAAGTAAAATGATTGCAGGGGAAGGAAATAAAGTTATTTTTTTTAAAAGTCTGCTTTTATCATAAAATCTTTACTGCATAGCCATGCCCCTGAGTGTTAGGAATTTTTTCCTGATATCCAACCTAAACCTCCTTTGCTCTAATTTAATCCCATTGCATCTTGTCCTATCCTTGGTGAGTAAAGAGAATAATTTTCTCCCTCCTCCTTGTAAAAACCTTTGAAGCATTTGAAAACAGTTATCATGTCCCCTTTCAGTCTCTGCTTTTCCAGTTTAAACAAACCTAGTTCTTTTAATCTTCCCATGTAAATTCAGTGTTTGAGACCTTTAGTCATTTTTGATGTTCTTCTCTGGACTTTCCTCAGTTTCTTTACATCCTGAAGTGAGGTACCCAGAGCTGAACACAATACTTGAGTTGAGTCCTAATCAGGGTGGAGCACAACAGAGGAATTACTTCTTGTGTCTTACTTACAGTACTCCTGTTAATACATCCCAGAATGGTGTTTGCTTTTTTTTTTTCCAACGGTGTTACTCATATTTAGCTTGTGGGTCACTATGACACCCAGATCCTTTTTCACAGTTCTCCTTCCCAGGTAGTCATTGCCCATTTTGCTTGTGTGCAATGGATTGTTCTTTCCTAAGCAAGTGGAATACATGTCACTTGTCTTTACTGAAGTTCATTCTGTTTACTTCAGATCATTTCACCAGTTTGTTCAAATCATTTTGATTTGTGATCCTATCTTCCAAAGCACTTGCAAGAAAATCCATTGTCTGGCTAGATGCATCTCCTTCGCTAACAGCTGTGGGTCTGGGCAAATCTTTTCACCCCAGTCAGTCAGGTGGATTACATTAACCCACATTTTTCCAGTTGGCAGTCTGTACTCTGTCTCAAAGATATATCAAACATCCCAACTAGCAACTCATGAACAGGATTCTGAGGTACTTCCATTACCAAACTCTTGCTCCACATGGCATCAGATGTATTTGAGTCCACTAAGAGACTACAAGATATTTCCAAAGCATCTAGAAGTAAAAACTTGCCTGTCACCTCCTATACTTCCAAGAGATCAACTGCACAGCTATTTTGCTCTGTAGATACAGCTGCCCAGCCTTCCCTCCAAACCTGGGACTGTATCTCTTCACTTAAAGAGCTACTGTAGTCTGGAGATAGTCATGTTTTAACCTCATCACCCTGATAAACTGATCAACCACAGCCAGTTGATCACTGGGCTGTTTAAGTTTCCCAATAATTTCCATCCACCTGAAATCTTTTCCAAGGTATCCACACTGGATCTTTTCAAAACAAGTCAGTGAATCCACCCATATTTAAAAAACTTCAGCCATCAGGACTTGAACTAAATCTCTCAACATACAGACTGCTGCTTACTGCTTCAGACGAGGGTCCACCATGAGATAAGCCAATCCTCACATCCTCCTGCTGCAGCAAATGGTTTGCAAAAGCCATCAGGAGGTTTTATTCCTTTAGGACCAGTTTTAAGCAACAAACCATTTCTCACAGATAATCTGTCCTTTCCCTCATTGGAGAGAGGTTGCTGTAATGAAACATTCCCTTGAACAACAACAGACTCCTTCTGGGTTTCAGTCAAGTCCAGGGCCAACTCTGAGACAGCTGGTACATCCCCCATCAGCACAAGCTGAAAGGCACATTCTGTTTGCCCTCAGACAAAAGATTGGAGGCAAAATCTCCCTCAGCAGATAAACTGCTATTTTTAACATTCAAACAGTTTGAAATTTCCTCCTCTTTGTCCCATCCACACTGATATTCCCAGACAGACTTTTGGAGATTGGGGTTACTTCCTCCATGAGCATGTCACTTATCCTCGACAGGTTTAGAAATATTCTCTTCCTGGGTTTTAGTTAAATCCAGAACACAATCGACAAATCCTCAATCAGCATAAGCAGACAGGTACTTTCTGCTGACTGTATAAACAGTACCATAGAGAAAAAGGGTACATCTACGTTGCCCAGCAATTGTGAAATAACTTTTTTTTTTTTAGGATAAGTATTTCAAAATAATTATCTCAAAAAAACTTTTTTCAAAAATGCTATTTCGGGACAACAGTTTGCTGTGCAATGTAGACATAGCCAAACTCTCCGCAGGCAGATAAACCACTTTTCTGAGCTGACAAGCTGCTATTTCCCACAATCCTAAGCCTAGAAACATTTCCTTCCTTGTCACTAGGGGCGTTGCTGGCGCTGGGCACTCTGGGGCATGTGCCCCGAACCCCAGTGCCAGTGCCCTGGATCTCTGGCCCAATCAGGCTGGAGATCCGGGGCCCAGCCGCCGGTGGCCTTGGCTGCCCCGTCCCCTGCCAGAGATGCGGGGCCTGGCCACTGGTGGCTGCGGCGTCCCCATCCCTGGCCAGGGATCTGGGGGCTGGCTGCCCATGGCAGCGTGGTGGTGCCTGGCCCTGTCCCTGGCCAGGGGCCGGGGTCTGTGACCATGCCCCAGGTCCCTCCCACAGCCAGCGATGCCCCTGCTTGTCACAATATTCCTTAGAAATCATGTACCTCCACTTCACAAATTTCCTTGTTGATTTCAGGTAACAAGATTTTCATTCCTTTTGTGACTTAATTAAGACAATTACCTCATTATACTTATTTATTGTATCAGCATTAAACATACTTAAATTGCTAGAAGCTGAATAGATTTCCTCCCACATACTGTTAAAAGGACCTGGGCTTTTACAGAGACACTGTTGCTGCTCTTTTGTCCTTTGGATTTTACATTCAAGCTCAGACATTCCTGCCTCAGCTTCCAGTCTTAGCCATCTGTGCTTCTGGGCTTTCTTCAGCTAGCTTTGCACACTCTTTAAATGGCTGGACTCTTTCTTTAGTTTGCTCAGCTGTTTCCTCAGCTTTTCTGTTCATCTCAGGTGTTTGTTGTTGTTCCCATAGGTGAGTTTTTCTATTCCTTTCTCAAACTGAAGAGCCAGGATCTTTTTCAGAATTTTCTGCATGATTACTTTATCTTACTGTGAACCGCTCATCTTGACTAACTTTAAACTTTAACACTCTCAGTATCAAATATTAAAGGTGTGGAATAGCATGAAGGTCTGATCCAAATCTCAGATGTTCTTGTTTTATGGATTCTGCCAACTACGCCACTGTGACTCAGCTGTCCTGGTATACTCACCTGAAAATGCCAAGGTCAGGGCAGGCTAAAAAAGAAGAGCAGATTCTCCCAGTACTGGTGAGTTACCTGAAGACAAACTTCCCCAACAAGCCACAAATAATGCTACTGATTCCCCACACTAGTTATCAAGAAGAAACAATAAAATATATTCAGCCCCCTTTACTGCATTTCAGCCATTGGTTCTGAAATAGCCACTGGGTGTAGTAAAGAGATAAATTACTTAAAACTCCAACGTGTTTACCCAGAAAGGTTCTTCTGACTCCAAAAGGTCAGCCTCATTAACCAGAACAACATAGGTTTGGAGCTTACCCAAATTATCAAAAATAGTATACTGCCAGCCATGCCTTTAGTAACTAATAGTAAGGGTTTAGTATTAAAAGGGAAGAAACAAACTATGAGTAATATTAAAGGATAAAAGCAAATCACATACATACAATGATTAAAAGTCCATGTAAATCAAATCCTTGGCAATAATTAGAGTATGCAGGTTTTATAGTCCCTCTGGTGTACATCCAGTACCTGGATGGCCTCAGTCCTTTTCTCACAGCTTCAGATGTAGATGAATAAATCCAGAAGAAGTTGCTGGCTAAAGGCTGCATAGGCTAATGACAAAATGGAGGTGGGCACACCTACATTTTAAGTCCTCTGCCTTCTTCTATGTTGTTTGGGTAATTTTACAGAAGCAAAATGGAAACCAGGGTCATATGGACAAGTCCTTGTAATTTATCTGGTGTCTCCATAGGCCCACTGTACCTGTGAGCTTCTTTAATGGGCCATTAAGGAGAAAATGGTTGCAAACATCCTGTCTGGGATGTTTCCCAGAAACACATCACAAGTTGAAATACAGATCTATCAAACATATTCATAACTTCTAATACAGCTATGACACCTACACATAAACAATGTAATCATTTTTTAGTAAATTATAACTTTTTGATTGGTACCCAACATTGCATATCTCTTATGGATTGATGTATGGATGCTATGTAACTTTGGGTGGGCTAGAATACATTCAGTAGCCCCTCTCCAGTGCCTAACAGAGATAAACCCCTGTAGAAAGCAGCTGAAGAGTGAGGATCCAGTCTGTACAGGACTCACAGTGAAGACTGCTCAGTTCCCATTCCACATTAAACTACTACTCAGCATAAACATAACAAGGAACCTTATTAACTAACTTAACAAACCTTATCCTAAGAAACCAAAATGAATTTAAGGAAAACAGTAAGAAACCCAAGCATCCCAAAGTTCAGATGGAGTCACCCTTATCTTAATTGCAGTTTTTAAGTCCTTGAGGCCTGAATGCAAAACAGAAGCAACCCTTTTCTTCTCTGGCTGCAGGAAGCTTCAACTGGAATCCATGCAGTCCTTTCTTTCTTTCTTCTGTGCAACCAGCACCATGCAACCTGTCCACTGGTCAACCAGATCTCACTCTCACAGCAGAAATCTCCCTTGCAAAATAGTCCATAGCAGGGAGAAAACATCCTGCTGTCCACTCCTGGCTCAGCTGCTCTCACTCAGTCACTGAGCATGTAGACTCTGTAGCTTTCTGTAGTTGCTCTTCTCTGGGCTGCTGCTCCCAGGCTTCTCTCAGGTATCTGACTCCAGCAACAACAGAAAAACTGGTGGAGCATATTCAAAATGCTACCACACCCTGCTACCAGAAAGTTCTGGTTTCTGGGCAGCTAAATCTGCCCAGCAATGTAACCCAGCCTTACAAGACCCCTAAAACAGACTGCTGCTTTTTAGGCACATGGGTTACACTATACAATGTAATACATGGTTCCCTAAATCCAGAAAGCATCATACCAGGTTTCATCAAAGTTGTTGTCTGGTCTTTAGCAAGGAAAAGAGGGAAGAAACAAATCAATTTTAGGAAACTACAGCATGGAGCCTCTTTCACCAAATGACTCCTTTTCTTCACCCTCACAGAAAGAATTAACTTTACCTTGGGATAAGCCTCAGGAAAAAGCATTTCAGAGGGGGTTTGGACTATAAAAGTGATGGGCAAAACACCACAGGATATTTATTCATATCCATCTCTTTCTCTGAAGGCAAAAGAAACAGCCTTTGGACATTGGGAGCAGATCCTGATTTGAAGCATGGTCAGCCCTTGTGCTGGGAGAATGGGGTAAGAATTTTATCTTGAACGAAGGCTTGAGTATTATGCTTTAGTCACTAGCAAGGGTTTTATCTTTATTTCTCTTATAATCGTTTCTGACTTTAACGTCTTACACCTGGACTGACTTAAAATCTACCTTTTTGTAGTTAAATATACTTGCTTTATTCTTTAATCAAAACCAAGCCAGTGTTGTGTTTCAATTGAAATGTGAGGGTAACTACATGTAAAATAGCAAACAGTTAGATATTGATCCCCTTGGGGAAAATAGATCTAATATATCTGAACTGTGCAGAAGAAAGCTGAGGAACGTTTTGGGGTCACCCTATAAGGGGTAAACAAAGCTAGTGGAAACCAAAGTGTGACAGGTGTGCGCTGGCTGGCTGCAGCTGTAAACATTTAGGATGTGACCTGCTTACTGCTTGACTGTTAGTGGGAGCCACAGGTGGGAGTGACAGCAACAAATCCTGACAAGGCACCAGGTTGCAGGGCAAGGGTGACTGAGCTCCTCACTGGACTGGACTGCACCCTGGAATGGCCTAGAAAGCAGCAGCCAAACATCATGATATCAATGTTCTATATATTTTAAGTGTGAGTTTGTAAGGCGGTGCCCAGCATGCCATTCCTTACATCACCTTGGCACCAGTAGGACATATTCAGGTTCTCTCCATGCCTAACCACAACGCTGTTCTCACTTATGTCCCAGATGCTGGCTGGGTCTTTGGAGGAAGATGTTGAAGCCCTTCATAGTCTGGATATTTTACCTTTGCTAGCTCAGTCCTTTGGCTTCTTGAAATTCCTCTATTAACAGGAAAGATGAGAATGCAACAGGAAAAGATTGTTTAAAAGCTGACAGGCCTTTGTTTTGCTGCTCAGTGGCACCCAAACTCTATGCATCATGCAGACCAAAGGAAAGAAAGACAGGTTGTTTGGTGTCCACTCATTTCTCATGAACCCCGTCGCTGCCTGAAGGGACATGCCGAAAAGGCAATGACCTGCTTTAAAGACAGTGCATGATTTTGAACAAGATGCAGCTACGGCAGTAGTGATTAGTGGGAAGGAAAAGCCCTGCCTTGTTACACATGCTATGCGAAGGTGAGGTTGGGATGAACTCTTTTAGACCCTATTCAGTCTGTGAAGGAAGGTGCCTATGGAATGAGCAAGGGTCGTGCCTCCATGTGAACAGTTTAGATAGTGTGATGATCATTTGCCAAGTCTGCTCTTGTTAAAGACTCCATAGTTATGCACAGGCAGAAGAGGGGAGAATTAAAGGTGGGCATTGGAGTTCCCTGACCATTCTGATGAGCAGAAAGAACAGCAAATGTGGAAGGCACCCATTGTGGCTTAACAGAGAACTCTGCACTGAGCTAAAGCATAAAAAGGAAGCTTACAGGAAGTGGAAGCTTGGACAGATGACTAAGGAGGCATATAACAATATTGCTCGGGACTGCAGGGATAAAATCAGAAAGGCCAAAGGGCAACTGGAGTTGTGGCTAGCAAGGGATGTGAAGGATAACAAGAAGGGGTTCTACAAGTATGCCAATAACAAGAAGAGGATCAGGGCTGGTGTAGGTCCCTTACTGAATAGTGCAGGTATCATCGTGATGGAGGATGAGGAAAAAGCTGAGGTGCTCACTGCTTTTTTAACTTCAGTTTTCACAGGCAGTTCCAGCTCCCAGCCCACTACACTGGATATGGCACATTGAAGAGAAGAAGAGAGGCCCTTGGTGATGGAAGGTCAGGTTAGGGACTACCTAAAGAAGCTGGATGTGCACAAGTCCATGGGGCCAGACGACTTGCATCCGAGTGTGTTGAGGGAGTTGGCTGATGAGGTAGCAGTACCGCTGGCCATTATCTTTGAAAACTCGTGGCAAATGGGGGAGGTGCTGGAGGCCTGGAAAAAAGCAAATATAGTGCTTATCTTCAAGAAAGGCAAAAAGGAGGATCCAGGGAATTACAGACCTGTCAGCCTCACCTCAATCCCTGGAAAAATCATTGAGCAGGTTCTCAAAGAATCCATCCTGAAACACTTGGAGGAATGTAGAGTAATCAGGAACAGTCAGCATGGATTTACCAAGGGTAAATCATGCCTGACCAAACTCATCACCTTCTATGATGCAATGACTGGATTTGTGGATGTGGGAAGAGCTGTTGATGTGATATACCTCGACTTTAGCAAGGCTTTTGATGCGGTTTCCCACAGCATTCTTGTCAGCAAGTTAAGGAAGTATGGGTTGGATGTGTGGACTGTAAGGTGGATAGAGAACTGGCTGGATCAACGGTTTCAGTGTGTAGGAATCAATGGCTCCATGTCAAGCTGGCAACCAGTAATGAGTGGTGTGCCCCAAGGGTCGGTCCTGTGGCCAGTTCTGTTCAATATTTTCATTAATGATCTGGATGATGGGATAGATTGCACACTCAGTAAGTTTGCGGATGACACCAAGCTGGGGGGAACGGTAGACATGCTGGAGGGCAGGGAGAAGATTCAGGAAGAGCTTGACAAATTGGAACAATGAGCCAATAGAAATCTCACGAGGTTCAACAAGGACAAGTGCGAAGTCCTGCACTTGGGATAGAAAAGCTCCCCACCCTGCTACCAGCTGGGGAGCAAAGGTTTCAAGTTGCAGCTGGGGAGGTCGAGGGTGGATATTAGGAAAAACTTTCTTCCTAGGAGGGTGGTAAAGCATTGGAATGGGCTACGTAGGGAGGTGGTGAAATCTCCGTCTTTGGAGATGTTTAAGTCCTGGCTGGATAAAACTCTAGCTGGGATAATTTAGTGTGAGTGGTCCTGCTTTTTTTGGCAGGGGGTTGGACTAGATGACCTCATGAGGTCCCTTCCAACCCCTTTGGTTCTATGATTCTATGACTTCTGAGTGCTTTACATTGCAGCAAGAGTGGTTTCCGAGAGCAGTCTTTACATATAGCACACATGCGGGCAGCAGGTGTCTGTCACATATGTGGCTCTTTAACAAGAGATGGTGAAGCAAAGGGCACAAATAAAGCCTACTGGCAGCATGAAGAGTAATTGGTAACCAGTTGGCTGTGGTGGGAGTGAGAAGCAGGAAGGGGGTAGCAGGGGAAGGGATGTTAGCAGGTTATGAGGGAGCAAGCCTAGCTAACCATTGATTTCCCTGATCCTGCAGCCCTTGGCTATTAAAAGAACTGAAGACTTTAAACCTGCACCCTGGAGGAATGGGCATGGCTGCTGGTGAGACCCAGATGGGATGTGGGATGGAGGTTGGGAAAATTCCACTGCCCTAATGCAAGACACAGCATGACCAATGACCACAAACAATAAGTGGAAGATGGGAGTGAGGGTAAGGTCAAAATGAGATGAGAAGGTTGCACAGACATGCTGTGTGCACCCAGCAACATATTCTAAACCATTTACTTTGTATTCCTCTCAGTATAAATAGGAGGAACCACCACAGGTAGCTACTGAATGGTTGGGGAGCAGAGAGTTCATCGGCTAGATCAACAGCTTCTCCTCTTCATGGGGTTGAGTCCTAAGGCTGAGCTGCCTTCTTGTTCTCTGACACCACTTCTGCTGGTTCATCAAGGTTGTTAGCCAGGCAGCTGTGAGATCAGTGCCTTGCTATGAAGCCTATAGTCACTTTTTTTTGGGAAACCCAGATCAAGTGGACATATTTGAAGAAGTCTGTCTTTGTGCCATGCACAACTGCCTGGTTACACAAAGAGTGGCCGGACCTTATAACACAACTGGTTTATACTTGTTCTTCATGGAGGCAACATTCCTGGTCAGCTTTGCCATCCATCCAGGGACAGGCAACAGATATCAGCCAAGGGGTTGGTCTGGCCCTTCCATGTCTCTGTCCCTGTTACAGCTGTGTTTGGGCTTATCTTGACAGTCTGTCCTTGGGGATTTTTGTTTTCCTGGTTTGCCAAACATCTGGAGGAGGACAGGGCCATTTTTCATTTGCCCCAAGATCCTACATTAAGTCTGATTTATGTCTGATTTGAATACAGGTAAGGGGGTTGACTGCTTTGGAGGGAAACACAAATCAGATTTAGGCAATGTTTATACTAGCTATGTCTACAATATCCTATGTCTACATTACACTAGCAAGCTTAGTGGAGACTAATTTAGCCTGTGTCTACACTAGGCTTTGCCTAGTTCAAACCAAGCAATTTCTTAGTTTGAACTAGGCAAAGCTTAGTCTGAACTTACAAGTTTGTCTGGTTAGCCTGGACTAAGCACTTAGTTCTAACTTTAAGTTTGAACTAGGAATGATGTATACTCGGGCTAAGACTTAGTTCGAACTAAAAAAGTTTGAATGAAGCCATTATTTCAAACTTGTCATGCATCCTAGTTCAAACTAAAAAGATAGTTCAAATTAGGATGTGTGGCTAGTTCAAACTAAAAATCCGCGGGTAGTTTGAACTTGCCGAGGTTAGTTCAGATTAAACTTGGACTTTTAAAATTCAGACTGGCAAGTCTGAACTAAAAAAATAGATAGACAGAGCCTTAGGGTCACATTTTCAACAGCACCTACCTGACTTAGGGTACCTAAGTCTCATTGACTTTCAAGGGCATGTGGGTTCCTAACGGCAAGCTTTTTAAAGGATTTAAGGACTTGAAGATTCATAGTAGGATTTTCAGAAGTATAATGAACAGCAAAGTAGACACTTTTCTCCTAGTTTGAGTCTGATTTGAATACTGGTAAGGGGGTTGATCTGAGACTGCTTTGGAGGGATACACAAACCAGATTTAGGGTCACATTTTCAATAGCACCTACCTGGGTTAGGGCACCTAAGTCCCATTGACCTAGACATAAGTTCCTAAGGACTAGATTTTTAAAGGATTTAGACACTTGAAGATTCAGAGTGTGATCTTCAGAAGCATCCTGAATAGCCAGGTAGATAGTAGTTTTATGTTATATCTCAGGCTGGAGTTCAGGTAGTGTAGTGTATCTCCCCTCTCTAAGATTGAAAGCCTGAGTGCCAGCCCTGGCTGCAACAGCTACACAGATCTTTTTAGCATGGTAGCGTAAACCTCTCGTGTTGTGAGGGGCTGGGAGGCTCATCGTCACAGGCTGTATGGGCATATTCTAAGGGTCTTCAGAAAATCTTCTTTGGCTCTTAATTCCCAATGGGCCAAATCTCTGTAAGTCTAAAGGGTTACAGGGATATGATTTCCAAATGAGTATATTGAAAAAAATATTCAAAATTTTGGAACATAATAAAATTTTGAAAAAATAAAGCCTGGTGTTTTCTAATCACCCATGAAGTGGGCTGAAATGTCACCCACATGTTCAGAAAAAATCACCCAATTTTCAAAACGTTGTGTTGACATTTAAAAAAAAATAAGCATCTGAAAAACATTTCATGGCATATTTCCAAAAAAGTCACTGACATTTTAAAACAATTCATCAAAATATAAAAAATTGAGGAAACCCAAAGTCAAATGATAATAAAAAAAAAAAAGGTTGCAAAAATGTGTGTGGACTTTTCAAACAGCTCTGCTGAGGAACCAGATGTGGATAGTGATTAGCACAAGTGGCTTCAATGGGAGTTGGGGTACTCAGTACGTCTTGACAGCTGGCCCCACATTGTCAGCCAGTGGGGTATCAGTAGACAGACCATTCATCTAGGCAAACCAGGTTTTGTGTGCTTTCCTTCTTGTCCAGCAATGATATAAAACCAGATACAGTTTTCTTTGATATCACAAATGGGAGGATACTGTTCCACAGCATGCACTGCTCTGTTGCTGATGATGTGACCTCACATACCTCACGTATAGAAGATTACTCTGGTGGGGATGGGGCAGCATGCTCTGCAAAATAGCTTCCTCCTTGCAGCGTGACCTCACACGTCTTGTGCAGGCAGGGTCATGCTGGTAGGGGTGGAGTCACACTTGTGAGGGTTGGGACAATGGAGAGCACATCAGGTATTCTGGGGCTGCATCAGTGGCCACCCCAGTTACTAGGTTCTGCAAAGAGCTTCCTTTGGGCAAAAAGCTTATAGATCCGTTTCCGGATCTGCTTGGTCTTCATGCCATAGATGAATGGGTTTAGTACAGGAGGAACGATGAGGTACAGGTCAGCCACCAAGACCTGGGTGTGAGGAGCGAGGCCAAGATTAAACATATGAAGGTACATAGAAAGGAGGCCTCCTAAGTAGAAGACCAGGATGACGCAGACATGGGAGCCACAGGTGCTGAAGGCCTTGAGCCGCGCCTCCTGAGATGAGAGTCGTAAAATGGAGCGGAGGATCATGCTGTAAGAGAAGGCAATGAAGATGGAGTCTGTCCCCACTAAGACTGTGGCTACAATGGTGCTGTACAGGTCACTGATTGCCAGGTCTACGCAGCTCAGCTCCACTACGGCCATGTGCTCACAATAGGAATGAGGGATGACTTTTGTTTTACAGTAGGGAAGAGTGGATAGAAGACAGGTTAAGGGTGTCACAACCCCTACGCCTCTGACAAGACACAGCAGCCCTATCTGGACAATCTTTGAGTTGGTAAAGATAGTTTTGTATCTCAAGGGGTTGCAGATAGCCACGTATCTGTCTAAGGACATGGCCAAAAGCACTCCTGACTCCACAGCTGTGAAGGTGTAGATGAAGAACATCTGGATGAAGCAGGCCTCAAAGCTGATCTCTCTGGAATCCAGCCAGAAGATGCTCAGCATTTTGGGGACAACAGCAGTTGAGAAGACAAGATCAATTACAGCCAGCATGGACAGGAAATAATACATGGGCTCATGAAGAGTTGCATCTTGCTTTATAATGAAGAGGACAGTACAGTTCCCTAACAGTGCCATGGCATACATGAGGCAGAATGGGATGGAAATCCAAATGTATCCAGCTTCCAGGCCAGGGATTCCAGTCAGCAGGAACGTGGAAGGGTGAGGATGGGTGTGATTGGAGGCTGACATGACAGAAAGATATGATGATGCCAGTCAATTGATGTTTAGAAGTTCTTTTCCTGTAACACAAGAGTGGAAGGGCTCGGATTTCATCAGAATGCTGTATTTTTTTCCAACTGCAGCTCAGCCTTCCTTGTTTTATTCAGACCAAAGTGCTCAAAGCTCAGTGTCTTCAATTAGACTCTGAAATTGGCAACATAGCCTGGAAAGACAGTGTGCTCTAGTAGGAAGGCCACTTGACAGAGTCCAGAGGCATGAAGAGAGTCCTTGGTTCAGTCACTGAACTGCTGGATGGCCTTGGGCCAGACACTGCCACTCTCAATCCCTCAGCTTCCCTTCCCTCCCTTTGTCAATCTTGTCTATTGATTTCGTAAGCTTTTCAGGATAAGGACTCTCTTGAATGAACATGTGTATGTACAGTTCCTACAAAAAGTGGAAACTAGGTCAAATTACAAAGGAGGGCTATAAACAAATAACTCAATTATGTAGAGGAGAAATCTGAAAGACCAAGTCACAAACAGGGATCAAACTAGCTAAAGGGTAACAAAAAAGACATTCTTCAGAAACAGGAGGAAAAACCAAGGACAGGGTAAGACCCTTACTCAACAAAGAAGGTAAAACAATAAATGAAAATGTGGAAATGGCAGAGGAATTAAATAATTTCTTTGTTTTGATCTTAACTGAGAAGGTTGGTGGAGATTGGATGTCTGGTGTAGAGGAGGGCAATAGGAATGAGATAGAGTCAGAAGCTAGAATAAGGAAAGAGCAAATTCAAAATTACTTGGACAAGTTAGACATCTTGAAATCATCGGGGCCTGACACTATGCACCCTAGAGTACTCAGGGAGTTGACTCAGGAGCTATCTGAGCCATTAACTATTATTTCTGGAAAATCATAGAAGAAAGGTGAGGTCCCAGAGGACTGGAAAAGGGCAAATATAGTGCTCTTCTACAAAAAAGAAAAAAAAAGCAATCCAGGGAATTATAGACCAGTCAGTTTAACCTCTGTTCCAGGAAAAATAGTGGAAAAGATAATTAAGGAGTTGATTTGCAAACATCTAGAAGAGAATAAGGAGCTTAGGACTAGTCAGCATGGAGTTGGCTAAAACAAATCATTTCAAACCAACTTGATAGCTCTCTCTGATGTGGTAACGAGCCTTGTGGATAGAGGGGAAGTGATAGATGTGGTATAGCTAGATTTTAGTAAGGCATTTGATACTGTCTCACATTACATTCTTATTAATAAACAGGAGAGGTACAAACTAGATGGAGCTACTTTACCATGGGTGAAAAACTGGTTGGGTGATTGCTCCCAGAGAGTAGTTATCAATTACTTAAGGTTACCATTCAGGATGGCAGGTCACAATGAGTGGGGTGCCGGAGGGATCTGTCTTGGGTCCAGTTTTGTTCAATAACTTATATAACGGCATAGAGAGCAAACTTTTAAAGCTGGGAGGGGTTGTGAGTGCTTTAAAGGGTAGGATCACAATTCAAAATGATTTGGAAAAACTGGTGAAATGGCTGGAGATAAATAGAATGAAATTCAATAAAAATAAGTGCCAAGTACTCCACCTAGGGTTGAACAACCCATTGCACAGATACAAAATGGGCCTTGACTGCCTAGGAAGGAGGATTGCAGAAAGGGGTCTGGATGTAATAGCGGCTCATAAGCTAACTATGAGTCAGCAGTGTAATACTGTTGCAAAAAAAGTGAACGGCATTCTATGATCTATAAACAGGAGTATTGTGAGTAAGAAACGAGAAGTGATTCTTCCACTTTACTGTGCCCTGATTAGGCCTCAGCTTGAGTACTGTGTCCAGTTTTGAGCACCTCATTTCAAAAAGGCTGTGGAGAAACTGGAGAAAGTCCAGAGAAGGGCAACAAAAATGATTAGAGGTCTGAAACATTTGACCTGTGAGGGAAGATTGAAAGAGCTGGGTTTGTTTAGTCTAGAAGAAAGGAGACTGAGAGGGGATATGAAAACAGTTTTCAAATACCTAAAATGCTGTTATGAGGAAGAAGGAGAAAAATTATTCTCTTTCATCACAGAGGATAGGGCAAGAAGCAACGGGCTTAAATTATAGCAAAGGAAGTTCAGCCTAGACATTAGGGAGAAATTCTTAACTGTCACAGTACTTAAACACCAGATAAGTTGGCTCAGCAGGTCGTGGAATCTCCTACACTGGAAGTTTTTAAGATCAGGTTAGAGAAATACCTGTCAGGGTTGGTTTAATGGGGGTACTTGGTCCTGCCATGAGTGCAGGGAGCTGTACTTGATGACCTGTCATGGTCCCTTCCAGTGTCTATGATTCTATTAAAATATAATTTTGTTTGAATGGGGCCCACTATCATGTGTTCCAGATCATCCCACACGCCTGCCCTGTCCTCTCTCATTATTTACCATTCTGCCAATCTTTGTATCAGCCACAGATTTTACCAGCAATAATTTTCTATTTCTTTCCAGATCGTTGATCAAAACAGTGAATGGTATTGGGTCTAGAACTGAGCTCCAGGGCAGTGGTTCCTAACTTTTTTGAGTATGAGGACCCCTTTTTGAATGTCAGAAAATGCCATGACCCCCCCAAATTATAATAGTTATCGGGGACTGACTGCAGGCAGCGGTGTTGCAGAAGGGCAGTGGAGGACCTGGCTCCCACCTGTTCCCAAGGGGTGGGGACATACCTAGGGTGACACTGCTCACAGCAGGCAAATACAATTCATTTATTCAATAAATTTTAGAGCCGTCTCCAGAACAGATCACTGTCCGGCAGCAGCTGGGGCCAAATGTATTCATGACCTCCTTTCAATAACTCCGGGGACCCCCATGGGTCCACAGATCACAGGTTGGGAGCCACTGCCCTTTTCTTTACGTGGACCACTACATCATCATCATCAAAAGCTTTTGCAGACCACCACCAGTGGTCGACAGGCTACAGGTTGGGAATTGCTGCTCTAGGGGATTCCTATAGGAAAATTCCAATGTGTTAAGTAGTGTCCACTGCCATCTTCTTTTTAAGAGCTGTCACTTAGTCATTTCTCACTCCATGTCACGCATGCCATACTGATGTTCTGTAGCAGGGGTGGCCAGACTTATGGAATTCAAGACCCACACAAGTTGATTATCAAACCTTCGAGAGCCATACTGAGGCATATAGTTGTATTTTTATCTATTCCAAAATTGCTAAGTTTAAAATCCATTACACACTTTAATTGTATCCTAAAAAGAGGGCAAATATTGATCCTACTAATGTCAGATTCTTATAATTACTTAAGGTTACCATGAAAACTAGGCCTACCTATACACTAACAACTTATCTTCTCCCCACTGTCTTGACCATGCCGCCACTCTTCCCCGCTGTCCCGACCATGCTGCCACTTCTCCCTGCTGTCCTGACTCCCTTCCCTAACCCCCAGGCCCTGACGCTGTCTCCCCTGGCCTGAACCCCCTCTCCCCAGGACCTCCTTATCTGGTGGCTAGGCACAGGCTGGGGCTCCCCCCAAGCATGCTTAGGGTGGGAGATTTAAAACTCCTAGGATGGGGCTGCTTTCCTCTGGCTTTCTTCTGTGAGCCACAATTTTTCATCCAAGAGCTGCATGTGGCTCCCAAGCCGCAGTTTGGCCATGCCTGTTCTATAGTACCAATATCAGAACGCTGTGCCTTACTAACCTTGCAGAAATCTAAATCACTCACATCTATGAAGTTACTCTTCTTAACCAACTTCCACTTTTAGTTCACATTCTTATGTCTCCATTTTACTTCCATTCAACATTACTCACAGTTTTTCTCAGCTTTAGGAAGTTGGTCCTTTTGAAGCCCCAAATGTACACATTATTTGTCGGGACTGTCCCCTGGTTTGCTTGCACTGAGTGTAAATAGATCTTGATTGTCAGCTTCCATGACAGTGATTGAGTCCAAAATAAAGTTCCTTGTTTTGGGTGCAATATTTTTTGCACTAGAAAATTATCACCAATGTAGTTTATAACAGTGTCCCAGCAGCACTCTGTCCTGTTTTTGTTAGTGACTACATTGATCCATATACATTCAAGATCCAGTGGTTCTGTGATGTCTCTAAGGCTAAAACAGGTAATGATGTCTTCGACATAGAATGCCAACCCGCACTTCCTAAACAGGTTGTGTTTTCAACATTCTCATCATACAAATTGTTCCACCAGGTCCCGTAATGCCAATTTTATCAAATTTCTTCTCATCAGTAAGAATTACAGTTCTTTTTGCTTTTTACCAAGACTCCTCACACTGGACACAGGCAACAAAACCATCTCCAGAACCTTGTAATGAATCCTAGCATCATAGCATCTACTCGCTTTCCATATAGAACAGATTGTCAATGGAAAGACAAGAAGAGTCCTGTGGCACATTAAAAACTAAGAGATTTCTTCTGGCATAACATTTTATGGGCT
Source organism: Podocnemis expansa (assembly GCA_007922195.1). Classification (NCBI taxonomy): domain Eukaryota; kingdom Metazoa; phylum Chordata; order Testudines; family Podocnemididae; genus Podocnemis; species Podocnemis expansa. Next base: position 1,618,221 of record ML682064.1, read on the forward strand.
CCAACCCACTTTGTCAGACGCATGAAGTGGAAACTGCTGTTGAGAGGTATATATACACATGCCTGGATGGAGGAGGGCAAGTGTTAGAAAAGTCAAGTTAGAGGGCAGATGGGGCCTAGTCAGTTGATTAAAGGGAGAGAATGTATGAACAGGGAAAATTTACTTTTTTTCAACCCAAGATCCACAAACCAGGAATCCTGGATGCCCCATCATCTTGGGCATTGGCAATATCACAGCAGGATTGTCTGGCTGTATGGACTCTCTCCTCAGGCCCTATGCCACCAGTGCTCCTAGCTATCTCCATGACACTACCAACTTCCTGAAATACTACAATCAATTGGTAAATTCCAAGAAAACATCATCCTAGCCACTATGGATGTAGAAGCCCTCTACACCAATATTCCTCACAAAGATGGACTACAAGCCATCAGGAACAGTTTTGTGGATGATGATTGGGCACACTTGGTAACTCAAATTTGTGACTTTGTCCTGACCCACAACTACTTAAGATTTGGGGATGATCTATACCTTCAAGTCAGTGGCATGGCTATGGGTATCCTCATGGCCCCATGGTATACTAACTTTATGGCTGACCTAGAACATTTCTTCCTTGAATATCATCCACAATTGCCTCTCCTCTACCTATGTCACATCAATGACATTTTCATTATCTGGATCCATGGGAAAGAGTCCTTTGAAGAATTCCAGTAGGACTTCAGCAATTTCCACCACAACATCAACCTGAGCCTGGACTAGTCGACAGAAACATTCCACTTCTCAGACACTACTGTACGAATAAAGGATGGACGTGTCAACACCACCCAGTACTGAAAACCAATTGACCATAATGGGTACCTACGTGCCTCCAGCTTCCACTTGGGACACATTATATGACCCATTGCCTACAGTCAAGCCTTAAAGTACAACCAGATCTGGTCTGATTCCTCAGACAGAGACAAACACCTACAAGATCTCTATCAAGCATTCCTAAAACTACAGTATCCACCCGGGGAAGTGAAAAACAGATCAACAGAGCCAGATGGGTACTCAGGAGCCACATACTACAGGACAAATGCAACAAAGAAAACACCACCACCACTGGCCATCACCTACAGCCCCCAGCTAAAATCTCTCCAACACATCATCAGAGGTCTACAACCTACCCCAGAAGATGATCCCACATTCTCTCAAGCCTTGGGAGGCAGGCCTATCATTGCTTACAGACAGCCCCCCAACCTGAAGCAAATACTCACTGGCAACTGAACACCATGCAGCAAGAACACTAATCTGGGAACCTGTCCTTGCAACAAATTCCATTGCCAACTCTGCTCGCACATCAACTCCAATGATACCATGACAAGTTCCAACCATTTCAGCCACATCATCAGAGGCTTATTCACCTGCACATCCACTAATGTGGTATATGCCATCCTGTGCCAGCAATGCCCCTCTGCCACGTACATTGGCCAAACTGGACTATCTCTACACAAAAGGATAAATGGACACAAATTGTACATCCAAAATGGCAACATCTATACACTAGTAGGAGAACACTTCAGTTTCCCTGGACACTCAGTAACAAACTTGGAAATTTCCATACTTCAACAAAGAGAATTCAACATGAAACTCCTGAGCTGGAGCAGATTTGCAAGCTTGACACAATCAGACTGTCTGAATAGGAACTTGGGATGGTTAGCACATTACAAAAAGCGATTGTCTTTGTTCACACATTCTCTCCCTTCAATCAACTGGTGTGAATGGGCCCCATTTACTCTCTGAATTGACTTTGCTAACACTTCTCCTCCTCCATCCTGGCATGTGTATATATACCTCTCAACTGTAGTTTCCACTTCATGTAGCTGGCAAAGTTGTCTGAAACCCATGAAAGCTTATGCCCAAAGAACTCTGCTAGTCATTAAGGTGCCACTGGACTCTCATTGTTTTTGCTGTACACAGACTGACACGGGTGCTCCTCTGGAAACTGTCAATGGAGAAACCCATGAGGGACTTGGAGTCTTTTTCTTTCTTTCTTTCTTTCTTTCTTTCTTTCTTTCTTTCTTTCTGAGCTTCAGAAATTCTCTTTGGAGTAGGGTTTTTATTGTGGTTTCTTACCTCAAAAATCTAGTCTGTTTAATTTTAAAAACAAAATCCTGCTTTAGTCTTCAATGCTATCGGTTTGCCATTCTTCATGTCACATCTTCCCTCAAATCTCTTATTAGCTGTAAATTCTGGGATCCCCCTCCACAAAATGTGCTTTACCTACACACAGTGAGTAGAGCTATTCTACCCTTTTGCTAAAAATTTTTTTTCAATGAAAAATGACTTTTTAAGCAAAATGAAATTGTTGCAGAACATTTTCAATTTGCTCCAAATTTTCTGGTTTTGTGGCTGAAAAACACCTGAAACAGAAACCTGAAAATTCCATTTTCCATAAAAAAACATTTTTGGTGAAAAGGTTTGATTCTTTAAAAAAAAATCTTTTTACCAAAAAACAAAAATTGTGACTGAGAACAGATTTTGAAAAGTGAACATTTCATTTTTGTTTTTTATTTAAAAAAAGAATGAACAGTTCACTGTAAATTTGGTGGGAAATGAAGATTTCTGCATTTGCCAGACAGAAAGTAACTTCCCCCTCTCAACTTGAATTGTGAGACCACACACACAGTAAAATTAACCCAACCTCAGTCTGCAAAGCCTGGGAGAATCACTGCAGTTTAACTTAACTCTCTCTCAGTCATCCTGAAACAGAACACTTCCCTAAGAGCAGCACTGTCTATCCATTCAATAAACCCTACACAGTCATCTACCTCCTTGAAGGTCTCAGGGTTGTCCCTTCTTGCCTCTCCGTGGTGCTAGTCTTGTGTGCATGTGTGATTGTGGGATGTCAGGACAAACACTGCAGGAGTCTTTATAGTTCATCCCCATTAAGCCTTCTGGGATCTTGCCACCAGATGAGAGTCTCTGATGACTATAGCTTCTCCAGACGTACTAATAAGTCATCAAAGGATAAATGATAGTAATCCCAAATTAGTTTTCACTGTTCCATTTTGCTTTGTTAGCCCCAGGCTATGGAAAATATTAGGATGGGGTGGTGCAAACTAGTTTAGCTGTGCATATCTGATCTGGGGATAGTTGTGTTGGTTGCAGCTTTCAGCGCTCTTCTGAGGCCTGTCACTTATGAGCTGCATACTACAGCAAGATATAAGGGAGCTTCACATCCAGTAGCCGGCTGTGAAAGGATGCCCTGCATGTGACTATCAATGGACCTTAGTCTTGGATTCCTGTGTAGCGGATTAAGTAAACATCTGTCACATTCCAAAGGAGCAGCCTTGTTAGTCTAGTTCAGTAAAACAAACAAGGAGTCCTATGGTACTTAAAGACTAACAAATATATTTATTGCATGAGTTTTCCTGGGAGCAAATCCCACTTCATCAGATGCTTGTTCTCATCCCCTCTTCTCCAGGGGAAGACGGGTGTGCAGGAGAGTGTTTTATATTGGTTAGATTTTCATGCACACACATTTATGTTAGAGGAGACAGGCCAAAGAAATTTGCTGTGCCCTTGGAGGGGAAGGTGGAGAAGTCGAGGATGTCCCCTAATTCCTGAGGAGCCTGTTCCACATCTCAGGCTGAGGTAGAAGGAAGCTCTGCTTCCCGCACAAACATGTATTACCTTTGATGGCACGAGCTCCATTGTGTCAGAGGAGTTGAGTTGTTGACCATGGTCTTCATCCCAGATGTTGAGGCCATCTTTGAGATATGCTGGGCCAGGCTATTGAAGAAAGACTAAGAACTTGAACTTGATATACCCTCAGGAACTGAAGTCCTTATCTGTGGCTTGAAAAGTAGATCTGAAGGGAGTCATGGCTCTTAGCAGGTAGTGCTGGAATTACTCACTGTAGCGCTCTCTGTCTATGTCTAAATTGGTGGGAGGGGGCCTGGAAGTCAACTTAAGGAGGTCAACTTTAAGTTGACCTTGGTAAATTGACTTCAGGATATGTCAGCAATGGATGCAGTGTGGACATACCTGGGGCAGCCCCGCCCCTGCCCCATCCACAGATCTGATTGGGCTCCCAGCCCTTCTCTACAGGTTGCAGGAACCGGCTGCCAGCCCCCACCACCCACAGAGAGGGGCTGGAAGCTGGATCCGGCCCCTAGCTGCTCACTGCAGGGCAGGAGCCAGATCAGAACCCCCCAGGATGGCTTGAGGCCCAAATGATGCCCTGGGGCAGGGAAGGGGGTAGGCCCTGCCCTGTAACATCATCTTTAAAGCTTAAGCTGAATTATAGGGCAGGAGTTACTAAGCTGACTTAAGCAATTGCTTAAGTCAACTTAATAATTTCTTAATATAGATAGGGCTTTGCTTACATTGACTTAAAGGGCTTTAAGTTGACTTAAGCCCATAGTATAAACATACCCTCTGAGCCCTCGCATTATTGCCCCTCTTTTAGAAATGGGGAATAAGTACCAATCAAAGAAAGTCTGTCATATTACAGATCATGTTTAAAAAACAAAAGAACAAACACACTCATGTGGGTGAAAACTCACCAAAATAGGGAAAACTTTAAAGAGTCTCATTTCTGCTTCAGCCTTTATGCCGTTTGTTTGTTGCCTCATGATGCATTAAGCTTATTCAGTCCATAAAAATAAATTAATCTATTTCATTTTTATTTCTAGTTTGATTTAATTCCTAGACTCCCTGCACTAAGCACTGATTTAGTGTTTGTGTGTACGTGCGTTCGTATACCCCCCCCCCCCGCATCTACTCCATCCAGGAAATGTTTCTTTTGCTTCATTAATGTACATCTATAAAATGAGTTGGGATACACAAAGCCACCTCATTGTTCTCCTTCAAATGCCTTCTTAAAACTCTTCTTTGCCATGATCTGTCAGGAAATTTGGTGCTGGAGAGGTAACTGGCATGCAGAGATCACTGCTTTTCATGCTGGCCAGTACTATTTCTCTGTGCTCTGTCTTTCCATTTGTTGTACCCACCTGGTTTCTCTTGTTTTTTGCTTAAATTGTAAGCCCCTCAGGGAAGAGACTGCCCTTTTATTATGGCTTATTGTACAGTTTCTAGCACAATGGGGCCCTTGTCAATGACTGGGGCATGAAGTTTTGTGAAACTTTGTTTACAGAAAATCTAAATATTGTTCATATAGCTAGTCCCAACACACCCCTCTGTCCATCTCCCCCCATACATTGCCCCATCTGGCTAGCTGGTCTTCAGGACAGGATTGTCTAAAAACCTAACATTCTTCTTTTAAGAGATGTGTCTGTGTCACATAGCAAATGATTTGCGGAGCTGGGATTAAAACCTAAGACTCATCTCATCCTCGGTCTCTTCCCCTCATTATGTTTGAATCTGTCCCTTCAGAACGAGAGTCTGTTATTTTCTTTAAGTCACAGCCCCATGGGCTGTCTTTCTCTTGTTTTATTGAGTCACAGTAACCTAGATTCCCCAGTGTTTCCATTCAAACCCATTTGCTACCTCTGTTCCTGGCGGGTGAGTGCACTTGGCAGACATGACTAAGAAATGCAGCAGGAACTACCACAAGTTTGAGCTTGGAAAATGTAACTCACATGCTTCATCTAAGGGACAATAAGTTGAAACACACAGGGAATAGAGGGAAAACCTGGGCACAAGGGATGGGTGATAGATGGGCCAGGATGTGAGTGGGCCTCAGCTAGGCATGAGTTTGCAGCATGTCATGGCACTGAAGAGGGTCACCGATATTTTGGGGTCATGCAAATAAGACCATTATTAGACCAAGGTGACAGGTATCTCCCATGTAAGCCCCCACAAGCGGTTTTAAATGGAATATAAGTGGTGATTTTCACCAGTAGTGGCCGTTCTAGGAATCCCATTGCCTTCACCTGCCTGTGACAACTAGACAGTTCTGAGAAGAAGCAGAAGTGACTAAGGATGGGGCTACTGTGAGCAAAGATTAAATCTATATAGCCTGGCTAAGCAACAACTAAGGGGTATGTGGCAGAAATGTGTGATCCCCCAGCCTGGTGGTGAATTATTAAGGGTGACCAGTGCTGGCTGGCAATGTTTCCTTCTGCACCTGTGCCCCAGTTTATTCTTCAGCCCTTGTAATGTAGCCAGATTCCATGTGGTGTCTTTTGTCATGTGCTAAGACCGTACGGACTTTGGGATGGGGCTGTCTTTCTTCTCAGGTATATGCAGCACTGTCACGGGGTGGCTGGTCCTTGAATTGGAAATCACCTAAATGGCATACTGAGTGTCTGATGCCCAGGGACCTAGCCCACATTTGTGCCCTCCCAGGCCTCAGGGCCCTCCGCCCAGCATGCATGGCATGAAGACTCCCTGTCTCAGTCCCTGCTGCCCAGGGGAAGGGGGGCTGTATCCGTGAGCGGGGCACAGCATGCTGGGGGAGTGCAAATATCCGCTGCGCTTACCCACTGTGCAGTGCCTGCTGGTCCCACTCACCCTCCACTCACCCAGCCTCACCCTCCTGTCCCTGTTTGAGGAGGGGAGTGGGGCCAGGTTGGCTCTGCCCTCCACAATGCGTGTGTGTGTGTGTGGGACACTGAGGGATGCCCCTCAGCACCTCCTGAGTCCTCTGCCCCCATGAAGAGCTGTCCTTGCCAGCCCACTTGAGCCTGGCATTGGCATGGACAGGGCAGCCTCGCCCCACCACACCCCCCACCTGGGGGGCACCAGGCCAGTCCTTCACAACATGGGGGTGCAGAACTGCTCCAACCCCCTGCATCCTTCCTTCTTCCATCTCCTCCACCATAGGAAGGGCCAGCTCAGCCAGCTCCCCTCTCCCCCAGAGCCCAGAGACCTGTCTCCCTACCCCCTTGTATGCCACTGGCCCACCTCCACCTGTCCAGGTGAGCAAATGATTTTAGTCATGTGACTAACCAAGGCCAGGCCTAGGGATATAATGCCTGAAGGAGGGCAAAAGGTTGTGTGGTGGCTTGTGTGTCTCCAGCTGGGTGCAGGGAGAGTGCTGGACAGGGAAGAAACATGGGGACCAGGAGCTGGGCTGAGGAAACTGTTGCTGCTCCTATCTCCAGGGGACCAGAGCAATGAACTAGGGTTGGAAGCTGGAGGGTCAATGTGTATAGGAACTACAGACACTGGATACCCAGAAAGGGAGAGGTTTACTTACCATTGTGATGTGCTGTTCTCAAGGGGCCCTGAGCACAAAGAGAAACTGAGGCAAGGTACTGCTGACAACCCTGGCCAGGAGGGAGTGCTCAGAAAGACCCTGACCCTTTTACAGACCCATAGCACAAAAGGTCCCTGATCAGGGCATCCGGGCCCCACTGAAATACAATGGAGACAAACAAGGAGTCCTGTGGCACTTAAAGACTAATGCATGTATAAATAAACAACAACAACAACAACAACAATAATAATAATAATAATAATAATAATAATAATAATTTGTTAGTCTTTAAGTGCCACAGGACTCCTTATCTGTTTTGCTGAACTAGACTAACATGGCTACCCCTTTGGAACAATGGAGGCAGTTTATGACCTTAACTTCAGTATACGTTTAGAAAAGTATGAGTATAAGCAAGTTGTCAAGTTCACGGAATGGAATAATTCTGTGTTGCTCTGGATTCCAAATTTATTTTATCTTCTGCCGATAATTTTAATTAATTATTTGTATTACAGCAAAGACTAGAGATCAGGGCCTCCATATGCTGGGTATTATACAGTCAGTACAAGATTCTCTCTGCTCCTAAGAATTTACGGGCTAAGCCAGGGATCGGTAACCCAAAATATAAGAAGAGCTATTTAAAAAAATTCCTTCAATAATCAAGTGTTTTGAGAACTGCAATGGGTGTAGCCTACCAGTGTGTGGGGGGGGAAAGGGCAGCGCTGGGCCAGGGCACATGCTGGAGGGTCCCCTGATGGCAGGGGAAGCCTGGAGCCTGGCATGGGCCACCTGCAGGGGCCCCTGATGGCAAGGGTGGGGGCTAAGGCCAGAAACAGACTGCCTGTAGTGTTCCCCCAGTGGTGGGCATCCTGGAGTCTGGAGTCCAGAGCCTCAAGGAGGCAACCAAAGAGCTGCATGGGCCTCCAAAGCTGTGGGTTTTAGACCCCTGGTCTAAGCAGCAGCAGGAAAGTGAGTTACAGAAAGGGGTAAGGGGAATGTTGCACCCAATATCACACAGCAGCCCAGTGTCAGAGACAGGAAGACACCCTAGGTCTCTTGAAGCCCACTTTTGTGTTTTAACTGTTAGGCAGCAGTGTGTCTTTTTACAATCCAGATTCTGCTATGTTCACTTATGTCAAGACTCTAACTTCCCCAGTGGTCCCTGTGATTTCGAGATAACTACTCTTGGTGTTGTTAGAGAACAAAGCAGGTTGTCCTGTATGTGGATTAGGTCAAAAGTTACCATTTATTGCCTGGTTGTTCCACTATGACGCCATGAGTGAGCAAAGAGAGAGGGGCATTATAATCCTTTTATACTTACATTTTCAGTGACATCCTTATTTGGTTACATTGACATACAAATAATTAATATTAATAACAATGTGGTGAATAATATCCATGCCTCTGTTTCCTGTTTACAGGTTTTGCATATATTAGAATCATAGAAACTGGAAGGAACCATGAGACGTTATTGAATTCAGTCCCCTGCACTTACAGCAGGACCAAGTAGCCTCTTCTGCAATCCCTGACAGATGTTTGGCTAACTTGCTGTTAAAAACTTCCAATGATGGTGATTCCGCAACTTACCTAGGCAACTTATTCCAGTGGTTAATCACCTTGACAGTTAGGAATTTTTTCCTAATGTCCAACCTAAACCTCCCTTGCTAAAATTTAAGCCCATTGCCATAATTTAAGACCATATTACACAGACTCTTTACCGTCAAACTCATTATTGTTTACACCAGAAATCACTTCTCAATCCTTAACAAGCAGGGAAGAGATGGAAGAAAGAAGATAAGCAATGTGTCCACTCAGAATCTTATGTAGGATGGGATGATAGAGAAAAAAGAAGAGAACATAACTTTTAACTAGATTCTTATTTACTGGAGAGCAAGGCATGCCTGTAGTAACCCTGATAGACATCATTCAGGTCATGTGCTCTATTTGACCCTTTTCTACAAGCATAGAGTACTGCTTAGTGTGAGTGAGGTTGGCAGACTCTTCCCTTGCTGAATAGCCCAGGTGAACAATTGAACCCACTCCTCAGACTGGATTTCTCTTGACCCAAAATAGTTTCAGCATTGCATCCTGCACCTGCTTTGTCCTCATGCTGTAAATGATTGGATTTAACATAGGTGGAAGAACGAGGTAGAGATCGGCCAGCAGGATGTGAGCCCAGCGACCCACCCCATTGCCAAACCTCTGTGTGTACATGGAGGCCATCGCAGGAAGATAATAGAGCAACATCACACAGAGGTGGGATCTGCAGGTGCTGAAGGCCTTGAGACGTGCTTCCTTCCTGGCAAGCCTGAGGACAGCCCGAAGAATCATCCCATAAGACACAGAGATGAAAGCTGTGTCGGTCCCGACTGTGAGTGTGGACCAAATCACGCAGTACTCACTGATGATTCTTGGATCTGCGCAGGCTAGACTCACCACAGCCATGATCTCACAGTACGAATGGGCAACCACTTTGGGACCACAGTAGGGCAAGCGCTTCACCATCCAGGTGAGGGGACTCATGAAAATGACGCCTCTTAGCAGAATGGCCAGGCCTATCAGTGTCACCTTTTGGCATGTTAAAATGGCCTGATACCTCAGTGGGTAACAGATGGCAACATATCTGTCCAGGGCCATAGCCAATAACACTCCTGATTCTACAGCTGTAGCGGTATGAACGAAGAACATCTGTGTGAAACAGGCTTCCAAAGCAATCTCTGCAGAGTTCAGCCAGAATATGCTTAGCATCTTGGGAACGACAGAAGTAGTCATGACTAAATCAATAACAGCTAGCATGCACAAGAAATAGTACATGGGTTCATGGAGGGTGTGATCTAATCTGACACTAAGCAGAATGATGCTGTTTCCTAACAGTGCGATAATGTACATTGAACAGAAGGGGATTCCTATCCAAACATGGGTAGCTTCCAGCTCTGGGATGCCCATGAGGATGAAATACGATGAGCTGGAGTTGGTGAAGTTGGAATGAGCCAAAGCCATTTAGGAGACGCTTGTTTTCTATAAATAAAAAGAGAACATTCATTTAATTATCATTTAGACACCATGAAATGTTTGAAAAATGTAACTGGTGAGAAAAACAGATTTCCATCCTGGCATGACTTTTGAGATTTTTAAATTAATTTGTTGTGAAATCAAGACAAAAAGCCAAATTTAATTTTTGTAAATGAAATTTGAAAAGAAATTCATTGTAAACAAATCAGAATGTATTTTTTCTATATATTTGAAATGCTAGATTTTTAAACTCTCTTTTTAAAACTTATTAAGTACAATTAATTTTGGAAAGAAAAGTTGTTCTGAAATGCATAATGGAGATAGATTTCATTGTGAAAGGTTCAAACTATTTTCACATTTCCCCCAAATTTTTCTAAACACGATTTCATAGAATAGTAGAAATGTAGGGCTGGAAGATACATCAAGAGATCATCTCATCCATTTCTCTACACTGAGGCAAGATCACGTATACCTAGATAATCCCTGACATCTCTTTGTTTAATGCAGTTATTCTCAACCTTTTGCAGGTCATGACTCACTAAGTGGCACATTGGGAGCCTCCAGGTTAAATCCATCCATCTCCCTGGTTCTTGCAACACACTTACCACTGTGTAGTGACACAGTAATGTGTCCTGACAGAGTAGATGAGAACTACAAGTCTAACCTGTTCTTAAAAATTTCCAGTGACAGGGATTCCCCAACCTTCTTAGGTCCCCTACTCCAGAATTAGATATAGTTAGAAAGCTTTTTCTCATGCTTATCCCTAAATCTTTCTTGATGCAAGCCAGGAGCTTCGCTGCCCCGGGGGAGGACCAGGGGCATGGGCCCAGGCCCTGCCCCCTGTTAACAGGCCACACCCCTGGCCCTGATTCTGCACTCGGGCCCAATGTGGCCTTGGGTTCCTGCTGCCACCAGGCTGGCCCTGGATCCTTAGCTGGGGACAGGGCAGGAAGTGGCTACTGCTACCACCAGTGGCCCAGCCTAGGATCTCCAGGCGGAGTTGGGGCTGGGAGAGGCAGGTGGTGTGCCAGGACTTGGGGCACTGGCACTGGGAGTTGGGGCACAAGTCCCATGTGCCAACTGCCAGCAACGCCCCTGATGCACACCATCCCCATTCCTTCTTGTCCTACCCTCAGAGGATGTGGAAAACAACAATCACTGTCATCATGAAGATTGACATGGCTTCAAACAGGAAAATGGGTTTTGCCAAAATGTATTTTCTGATGGAAAACGACTTTGATGATAAAATTTCAACCAACTGTAGTTTGTGAACTTCACCCCTGTGCAGCACAAGACCTAGACACCACTTAGTCAAAATCTAGCATTACATATAATCAATGTAGCAAATATTAATTGGATTCAAACTGGTTGCATGTCTCCCAGAAAGCTGATGTTAATCAGGGGTCACAAACTCAAATCACCACAAGGGCCACATAAGGACTAGTATGTTAGGGCAAGGGCCGCACCATGCATGAAGCCCCGTATGGTAGCCCAAGGGCTACATCACCAAAACCTTTTCATGCAATGATATTACAAATATTTATAGTTATCTTGTAGTTGCAGGCCGCAAGTAATAACTTTAGGTGCTGCATTCTGCCCTTGGACTGTGAGTTTGAGACCCCTGCTATAGATGGAAAATCATCAATGAAAAGTTATTTCTAGTGTGAGCCTTCATGGATTGATTATTAGCCTTATGTTACTGAGCATTTTTGTCAGTGATCTGAATAAAATGTTTGGTGATGACACAACAATTGAATGGTAAACAATGATTTGAAGAAATCACTGATAATTGTGTGATCTGGATAGTAATATAGCCAAATGTACTGTCAGACATCCAAGAAAGAAGATTATAGCTCACATTTACAGGATGGGGGAACTGTATGGTGGAAGGTAATGACTGAAAAGGACTTTAAGTCTTGATGGATCATCAACTGTAAATGAATTTCTAGTGCAATGCTGTCTTGAAAAAGTCTACATGCTCCTTGTATGTATAAAAGGTGGAATAGTCATGTGGAAAAGGAGTGTAGAGCTTATGTTTACGCTTTGTTTTGTGGAGACTGATACCGAAACACCAGGTGTCTTTCTGGCAGCCACATTTTAAAAAGGAAGTTGAAAAATAGCAGAAGCTTCAGAGAAAAACCAAAAAATAATTTGATGACCAGAAAATCAGCCTTGCCATGAATGACTTATGGAAAACTAGTATCTTTCACCAACAGAAGTTGGCCAAGAAAAGCTAATGCCTCATCTGCCTTGCCATTAGCTTAAGCAATTCTGTCTATTTAGCTCATGCAAGAGCAGCTTAAGGGGTAGAAAGATGCCATAAAACACCAAAATGGGGAGACATTTTCAAGTAGTTAAGGGCTGTTTAACTTAGCAGACAAAGTTATAATATGATCTGGTGGTAGAGAGCTGAGGAAAGAAGGAAATAAGGCCCACATTTCTGACAGAGAATTATTTACCACCAGAACGCATTGCTTGAATTTTAAAATGAAGATGGGATGTCCTGGTAAAAGGCAAGTTCCAATTTAACACTGTCTAACCTGTGCTGTCTGGGAGATCTGGCTGGATGCACTTACGTAGACTTTGTTCTGGTTCTCCACACAGAGGTGCATATCATCCCACGTGCGCAGATATGGCACAATGAACACAGAGAGTAGATCCAATGGATGAAATGGGGCCATTTTCTCCCACTCATTTCTCAGTGAAGATCTCACATTAACAAGGAGAATGAGCAGGTTGGTACATGAAACAGGCTCATTTTTCAACAGAGTTGTGAATCCCAACAGCTGTGTTTTGCCAGCACACATTTTACTTTCAATGCACAACATGTGGCTGGCCAGAGCAGATCAGTAGTTTTCTTGTTTATAATCTGTATTACCTTTGTGTCTAGGAGCACCACTCATGGACCAGGACACCTCCGTGGTAGGCGTTGTACATATGCAGGGCACAGAGATGGTCTTATGATGCTGACAATTTAAGTAAAGGTCTCTGATCTTTTTCAGAAGCAAAACTCTCAGCACAATCATCCATCTCACCCAGCCATCTCTTCAGACATGTTTGTCACCCTTGGAGATTCAAATGGTTACGCTGAATCTGTGTGAATCACGGATCTGCCGGGCTTAAGAATGCAGGAGTATTTAATGCATCCTCATTAAACCCTGGAGACAGACAGCAGCACCTGATGGGATTCCTTTGCCTATCATGTGAATGCTTGCAGTTTGGCAAGATGCACTTCTGTTCGCTAGGCCCTGTCTCCATGTTATTGTTATGAGGCCATATTCACAGGTACACACTGGTGCCAGGGTGTTGGAAATCCATGTTAAAATAATGCGAAGGCCCTTAGTTTGTCTCCAAAAAGAAACTAGGATTCAGAGCTGAGTCTGAACTTCCTTCCTTTGCTCCCTTTGTAGCACATCATCAAAGCTCAGGGTCCTCACAACACCATGTTATAGAACCTGTTCAGGAGCAGCCATTTGGCTGTATTTGATTCAACATGTGTACATGGAGTGGTTGTTTTGCACAGCACGTGGCAGACGTGGTTCTTGACCCTAGAACTGATGGGCGAAGGCAGACAAAGCAGAGAACATTGGGAAAGTTAAGGGAGCCTGTGGGGAGAAGAGTAGAGGTGAGAAGACCAAGGAGTGTGGAAGAAATGGGTTTTGAAGCCACTATTGTTTAGCTCTCCCGCACAGCATTCTATCAACGTAGTTAAAGGAATCCCTTCAGCAGCCAGTTGCTGTAGTAGGCTGTTGTCTTTGATCAGGCCCAACTGCTATAGGGGGTTGTAACACGTCCTTAGCAAATGCTTCACTGGCTGGCTAGAGGAGAGGGGGTCAGTGAGGTTGAAGATATGAAGCTGAGAGTGGGTGAGTGAGAGGAAGGAAGCCAGAAGGAGAAGAGGATCAAGTGATGATGCAAACCAAGATCCTGGTAGGGCAGAGCAAGTGGATATGAGGCAGTTTGAAAGAGGGAGCCAATGGCAGAAGAGAAAAGATAGTTGGAAGGGAAGGTGAGAGAAAGGTGAGTGTGGCTGTCTTTGGCTATGTTCAATACATGGTTCAAAATTTTCATTGATGATTTAGATGATGGCATAGAAAGTACACTTCTAAGGGTTGTGGATGATACCAAGTTGTGAGGGGTTGCAAATGCTTTGGAGGATAGGATCTCAATTCAAAATGATTTGGACAAACTGGTGAAATGGCCCAAGGTAAATAAAATGAAATTCAATAGAGACAAGTGCAAAGTGCTCCTCTTAGGAAAGAACAATCCATTGCACACATACAAAATGGGCAACGACTGCCTAGGAAGGAGAACTGCGGAAAGGGATCTGGGTGTCACAGTGGACCACAAGCTAAATGTGAGTCAACAGTGTAACACTGTTGCAAAAAAGGCAAACACCACTCTGGGATGTATTAACAGGAGCATTATAAGTCAGACATGAGAAGTAATTCTCCAACTCTATTACATCTTCATTAGGCCTCATTTGGAGCACTGTGTCCGGTTTTGGATGCCACATTTCTTGTAAGATGTGGACAAATTACAAAAAATCCAGAGAAGAGCAACACAAATGATTAGAGGCCTGGAACGTTTCACCTATGAGGGAAGACTGAAAGAGCTGGGTTTGTTCAGCCTGGAAAAGAGGACACTGAGAGGGGACATGATAACAGTTTTGAAGTACCTAAACGGTTGTCCTTTTCTGTACTTTTCCCAATTCTAATATATTGTTTTTGTCTGGCTCTTCATGCAGTATACCATGTGTGGGCGTAGTCAGCCTGACTACTCTGAGCTCTGATTGGTTAGGGACTAGCCAGTGGGGGTGCTGACTCCAGAGCCTGGATTGACTGTTCTTCCCCAGGAAGTGGGGAGATGGAGAGGGCAGCCAATCAGAGGAAGGTTTTTCCATTAGGCAGGGCAAGAAATTCCATTACTGAGAATTATATTGGGACAGTTGGTAACACTGTGATCAATTAGAGGGTGGGCAGTGCGGGGAACTGGCCCCAGAATCCTGATTGGCTAAAGGACTTGCCAGCCTGCTTCTCACTGGTGGATAATAATGCCCCACCAAAGCAGAGCCAATCAGCTGGCATCAGGATGGAGGCAGAGAAAAGAGCCATGTGGCTTATGGAGACACATGTTGCTGTTGCTGCTGTTAGGAGAAAGAGGCCCTGCACAGCCTGCACTTGGGCATGGGGAGCTAAGGGATGGCCCAGAGAACAAGCTAGGGCACATTCACTGTCGGGGGGATGAACAGCCCAGATGTAGAAGAGGACCCTGACCAGCTCAGGGTCAAGGGAATGGCCACCAGGCAATGGAGCTGAGCCTGGGATTTGCCACTCATATCACTCTCTGAAAGTGACAGAAGGTGCCATGTTTTGGGGCTCAGAGGCTATGTCTACACACACATTGTTATTTTGAAATAAATATTTCAAAATGAGTTATTTCGAAATAAAGTCCTTATTCTGAAACAAGTTAATTCAAATTAAGAAAATGAATTAAGGGAAAGCCTGCTATTGAAACAGCTGTTATTTCAAAATGGTTATTTCAAAATAAGGCTGTTCGGACATGTTGTTTTGAAACAGTGGTTTTGAAACAATGGTGTTGTTTCGAAACAACATGTCCAAACGGCCTTATTTCGAAATAACCATTTTGAAATAAGCCATTTTGAAATGAATGGGGTTTAAGCTGTTTTGAAATGACAGTTCTTATTTCAAAACGATGGATCCCATCATTTCGAAATAAGACAACGTCGTGTGGACCTAATCTCTTTTATTTCAAAATAACCAGTGTTATTTTGAAATAAAAGAGATGTGTAGACATACCCAGAGATGGGAACTGGAGCAGGGGCAGTCTGGGCTCGCAGAGTCTGACTACAATGTAAGCCCAGGATTAACGGGAATTGAGTCAGCTGACCTGTGCTGGGAGCCCTGGGCTGAAGTATCTACATAGTATTTAAATCTTATGCTAAGATTCTGTTAACCTGTGCTCAGATCTATGGCTTTTATGCCCACCCTACTGTGTGCAGACCCAGATAAAAAATGTCCCAGAGTCCCTAGCATCCTGCCCTTCCCCCCAAGGTGTGGCCAAGCTAGTCCTAGCACCGTGGTGCAATGTGGGAAAACATCACTGCTCGTCCTGCATTTTCCCAGGAAGCAGCTCGATAGTGTGTTTGTTGACTGGTGCTCAGAGAAGAATGAGTTGGCACTCCTGTTTGCCAAGGTGAGAAGGAGTGGCTTCTATTTTCAGCAGAGTGTATGGTAGATTATAGAGAGGGCTAGGGATGCTGTCTCATGGAATTGTGGGATACATCCAAATGACTGTTGGGACCTGAGTCAAGCAGGGCTATGGCTACACTGCTAAGCAATACGGTTTCAACTTTGGTTTCCATCTTGACTCAAGCTTGGACCTTCCAGCTCTGCAGGGTCCTGGGACTCTGCTCAGAGCCGTGGGTTAGCACAATTATAGTGTAGACATCAGGGAGGTTAGTCCCCAGTCTTAGCTCAAGCCTGGGTTTGTGCTCCAGTGCAGACAAATGCTCAATCACATTAGTAGATATTGATCTATATACTGAGGTGTTGAGGACTCTGTCCATTGGGCTAGAGTTGAGAGGAGTACTGTATTTAGGACTCCCCACAGGGGCCCCTGAACAGGCATTTCACTAAGTGAGGTCTCATCTCATTCCCAATTAAATTATTGGTTCATAGCTGAGAGACGTATTTTGGGGTTTGGGGCTTACTCCTGCTTCCTCGCGGCTTGTGGGTAGGAACCAAGGGGTCTGGGCCTAGGAAGAGTCAAGCAGGCTACTCTCAGGAATACAGGCTGGGATCAAGGAACCTGGGGTTCAACCACAGGAACTTCATTCCCCAGCCCATGCTCTATCCATAATTGCAGCACTTTCACTCCTGTCCTGAAATAGAACCATTTTCACTCATTATGTATGAAATAGTTGCAGAAATTAGTTCCCCCTTTCCTTTTGATTCTGTCTCTGTCAATGGAGTTGATTAGACAGCAGTGCCAGAGGCCCTTCCCACTACACAGCATCAAGAATGTTCAACACTTGAAAATGTTTTAATAATACATACTATAGAGCATTTTGCTAAGTTTCCAAAGGTCAGCAGCAAGCCAAAGCCCCTCTTCTCCAGTGATATCAACTCTCCCAAAACACAGGACTGATGTGTGTGTTCCAGCATATAATCGTCAATCACAAAGTAAACTTGAAGTTGGATGGACAGCTGCAAACCACATACTAACTGGGAAGGAAAGCTACTATGAGCATATTGGGCTACTGTCTTTGGTTATAAGTAAAGCAGATCCATTTCCAAACAGGGTTTCTGTGTGGCTTCTCTGGCAAGATTTCCCTGTGTCAGGCTGAAAGCCCATGGAAAGAGCTGGTGACGTTAATCGTGCTTAAAACTGAGTACTAGTGTTGATACCATAGCATTGAGGGTGAGACAAATTTGAATCTAGCCAAGGATGATTAGTGGATTTAAAGGGACTTGGAAATTAACTCTTAAATCCATTGAGCTGAAAGGCACTCACATGAGGGTGTGCAGATATGGCCTGGCGCAGAGAAAATGCTCTCTCATACCTCCATAGTCCAGCTTTGATTTCACACCTTTCTGTAACCATTGCAAGCTCTGTTGAGAGATCCTGTAGAAATATTACAGGGGTAGCTGTGTGAGTATGTTTCAGCAAAATAAACAAGGAATCTTGTGGTACTTTAACAAATTTATTTATCGGATGAGCTTTCCTAGGAGAAAATGCCATTGCTTCAGATG
>ML682064.1:1661148-1676809 GCA_007922195.1 Podocnemis expansa
GACTGACGTGTGCATTCCAGCATATAATCGTCAATCACAAAGTAAACTCGAAGTTGGATGGACAGCTGCAAACCACATATTAACTGGGAAGGAAAGCTACTATGAGCATATCGGGCTACTGTCCTGAGTTATAAGTAAAGCAGATCCATTTCCAAACAGGGTTTCTGTGTGGCTGCTCTGGCAAGATTTCCCTGTGTCAGGCTGAAAGCCCATGAAAATAGGTAATAAGATTAATTATGCTTAAAACAGAGTACTACTGTTGATACTATAGCAGTGATGGCTAGACAACTTTGAACATAGCCACGGATGATAAATGGATTTGTGGGACTTGGAAAGTGGCTGCTAAATCCATTGAGAAGGAAGGTGCTCACATGGGGGTGTGAAAATGGGGCCTGGGACATAGAAAAAGCTGTCTTGTACATCCATATTTCAGCTGTGGTTTCACACCTTTCTGTAACCATTGCGAGCTCAGCTGCGAGATCCTGTAGAAATACTACAGGGGTAGCTGTTTTAGTTTATTTCAGCAAAAGAAACAAAAAAACTTGTAGCACTATTAAGACTAGCTAATTTATATATTGTGTGAACTTTCATAGGAGAAAATGCCACTTATTCAGATGAATGAGATGGAAACTGTAATATTAGGAGTATATGGTTATGTTCACACACAAGCCCTTGTTACAAAACAAGCCGTTTTGAAAAAATGCCCTATTTCAAAATGCCTTATTTTGAAATATCAAAAAGTTATTTTGAAATAAGAAAAAAAGCAGGAATCGAAATAGTGTGTCCACACAGTGGACACGCTATTTTGAGATAGGGGAGGGGAGTGGCTTCCGCCTGGCCAGGGCGCCCCGCTCCTGGGATCCTCCTGCCCCCCCCGCCGCTTCTGCTGTGGGTGGGGGGGGCTTCCACTGCCCCCCCGCCGCTTCTGCCATGGGCAGGGAGGCTTCCCCAGCACCCCTCTACCGCTTCTGCCTTGTTTTGAAATAGTATGTCCAAACGGCGTTATTTTGAAACAACTGGTTTAGAAAGAACCCTCCTTTTGAAAGCAAAGTGGTTTAAGCTGTTTCGAAAGGAGGGCTCTTGTTTCGAAATGAGGAGCTCCCTCCTTTCGAAACAAGAAAATGTCGTGTGGACATAGGGACTTTTATTTCGAAACAACCAGTGTTGTTTCGAAATGAAAGCCCTGTGTGGACATACCCTATGTATCTGCAGAGAGGTGTGATCGCAAGCTCAGTTCAAACCGGGGCACTCTACGGCTGTGTTTTCACACAGCAGGTTATTTTGATATGGTTGTTTCGAAACAACCGTATATCGAAATAATCCTTATTTCGGAACGACTTATTTCAAATTAACAAAACATTAATTCGAAATAAGGGGAAAAAGCGGGAATCGAAATAGCAGGTTCATACGGTGAACTTGCTATTTTGGTACCTGTGTCAGGGGGCTGCAGCCCCCTGGGGGTGAGCCGCTGCAGCAGCTCACCCTGCAGCCCCGGAAAGGGGGCTGCAGCCCCTTGAGGGTGGCGGGGGTGAGCGGCTGCAGGGCGCTGGAGCCAGCCGCCCGAGCTGCCTCCAAACCCCGCCAGTGGGTCGGGGGCGCCAGCCCGGGCTGCCCCCCCCCCCCCACTGCCAGTGGGTCGGGGGCGCGGGGCTCAGCCGGCAGCCCGGGCTGCCCCCCCCCCGAAACAGCTGTGTGTCATGTGAACAGCTGAAACCTTATTTCGAAACAACCTCTGTTGTGCAGATGTTCCTGTACACAATGCCAGCTACTTGGTTGTGCCATTCAGTGTATGCTGTTCCTGCCTGCATCTTACATCCTGCCACTATGTGTTGGACTGTCTCTGAGGCCTCTCTGCACAGTCTGCACCCTGGGTCCTGTCTAGTGTGGTAGACCCCTGCTTCAATGGAACTGGTGCTCAGTGCCTGTTCTTGTGCTGCTATGATCAGTGCCTCAGTGCTGTCTTTTAGTCCAGCCCTTTCCAGCCACTGGTAGGATTTCCCAATGTCAGCCACCTCAGCTATCTGTCGATGGTACATTCCATGCAGGGGCTTGTCTTGCCATGGCACTTCTTCTGCTTGATCTTCCTCCCATGTCTGCTGCTGCCTCAGGCATTCTCTCAGGAGGTCATCTTTGGGTGCCATCTTACTGATGTACTCCCGGATGCTCTGGGTTTCATCCAGGACAGTGGCTTTGACACTCACCAAACCCCACCCGCCTTCTTTCCAGCTGGTGTACAGTCTCTGGGTGCTGGATTTGGGGTGGAAACCTCCGTACATTGTGAGGAGCTTCCGGGTGTTCACATTGGCAGCCTCCATGTCCTCCTTTGGCCAGCTCACTAGACCGGCAGGATATCTGATGACTGGCAGGGCGTACCTGTTGATGGCGTGGATCTTGTTCTTCCCATTGAGCTGGCTCTTCAGGACCTGTCTTATCCTTTGGTGGGACTTGGATGTTACTGTCTTCCTTGCCTCCTCATCATGGTTCCCATGTGACTGTGGGATGCCAAGGTACTTGTAGCTGGTCTGTATGTCTGCTGTGTGGCCTGCTGGGAGTTCCACCCCATCAGTCTTGACTACCTACCCTCTCTTTACTACCATCCGGCCACACTTCTCCAGTCCGAATGACATCCCAATATCCTCACTGTAGATCCGTGTCAGGTGGATTAGAGAGTCAATGTCTCATTCATTCTTAGCATACAGCTTGATGTCATCCATGTAGAGGAGGTGGCTAATGGTAGTTCCATTCTTGAACTTGTATCCGTATCCAGTCCTTGTGATTATCTGGCTCAGGGGGTTCAAGCCAATGCAGAACAGCAGCGGGGACAGCGCGTCACCTTGGTATATGCCGCACTTGATGGCCACTTGTGCAAGCTGTCTTGAGTTGACTTCCGGTGTTGTCTTCCACAGTCCCATTGAGTTCTTGAGGAAGGTCCTTAGTGTCCTGTTGACTTTGTATAGCGCCAGACATTCACAGATCCATGTGTGCGGCATTGAGTCGTAGGCTTTCCTGTAGTCAATCCAGGCTGTGCACAGATTGGTCTGTCTAGACTTTGAGTCTTGGGCAACTGCTCTATCTATAAGCAACTGGTGTTTTGAGCCTCTGGTGTTGTTCCCAATGCCCTTGTGAGCTGTGCTCAGGTACTGGCCCATGTGGTCCTGTAGCTTGGCAGCTATGATGCCTGATAGGACTTTCCATGTTGTGGGGAGGCAGGTTATTGGCCGGTAGTTGGATGGTGCTGTTCCCTTGTGGGGGTCTTTCATGATCAGCACTGTTCTTCCTTGTGTTAGCCAGTCTGGGTGGGAGCCTGCTGCTAGCAGCTGGTTCATCTGTGCTGCTAGGCGTTCATGCACTGCTGTTAGTTTCTTTAGCCAGTAGGTGTGGATCATGTCCGGTCGAGGTGCTGTCCAGCTCTTCATGTTCTTGACCCGCTGTTGGATGTCTGCTACTGTGATAGTGACTGGTTCCTGTTCTGGGAGATTGCTGTGGTTTCTTCTCAGGTCCTGCAGCCACGTTGCACTGGTGTTATGAGTCTTCTCTTTCTCCCATATGGTCTTCCAGTACTTTTCAGTTTCTGCTGTTGGTGGCTCTGCTGTTATTGTGTTGTTGCACTGCAGTTGGGAGTACACCTTGGATGGTTCTTTGGAGAACAGGGCATTTATCTTTTTGGCCTCTGCTTCTCTAGTGTATCTCCTTAGCCTGGTAGCCAGTGCTATGAGCCTTTGTTTAGCAGTCTCTAGGGCTTCAGATGGAGTCAGGCCCTTGTATTTTTTCAGTAGCCGAGTCTTATCCTTAATCTCTACACCCTTCTGTAGTTCCACCAGCTGACTAACTTCTCTCCGGGTTGCCTTGATCTTATTCTCCAACCTCATTTTCCAGGGGGGGTATGTACTGCTGTTCTTCTTGATTGTGTAGCCAAGCATCTCCAGGATTACAGAGGCTGTAACGTATACCAGTTCATTAGTTTGAGTTATGGTGGTAGTAGGAATTGTCATTAGGGCTCTATTGGCATCTTCTAGCATACTATCTAATGGTACTTCTCCAACGAGCCTTGGTAATTGGTCTTGAGGGTTGACTGTAGCTAGTTTATCCATGTGTGTGTGTGTATATATATATATATATATATACACACACACACAAGGGTGTGCATTAAGTATCAATAACAGACCACAAATATCATGGCAGTGACATAGCTGAAACAGCCATATTTCATAATCCTTTTCTTTTATGCTAAGCATCCCATAACACCTTGAGTTTGCTTAACTGAGTATTTCACCCAAGCAGATAGGAAAGGAGTCAAAATCAAGACACATTTGTTTCTATGGTTTAGAACAAGCTAGGGACCTACCCTCACAGACAAGTCCCTGAAATGCTGGTGTTAAAAACAAAGATAAGAAAGGAACAGAACCAATTTTGGGTGTCACGTGATCCTCCCCTTGTGTATGACCTGCTTAACTTTTCTATTCATTTTCGCAAGGGTGTTGCTCACCTGAGAAAGGGGTCGGGGCTCGGGTCTGGAGCCCAATTCAGCTCCTGCCACTGCCATTCAGTGGCAGGCAGCTGTAGCTGACCCAATCCGGCCCCAGATGCTGCCTGTTGGTCAGCATCAAGCAGCCCAGGCTCGAATCTGGCTTCCGGTGTTTGCTGCTGGCTGGCAGGCAGTGACTGGAACTGGATGGGGCCCTCCAGGGCCACCAGCTGCTGGCTGGCAGAGGCAGGAGCCGGATGTGAGCCCTCACTGCCTGCTGCTGGTTGACTTGGATTCATCTCTTGTTGCTGCTGGCCAGTAGTAGGCAGCCCAGGTGGGCCCCATCCAGCTACAGCCACTGCCTGTCAGCCAGCAGCAAACGGCAGGAGCTGGATCTGAGCATGGGGTGTTTGCCACTGGCTGGCAGGCAGCAGCTGGAGCCATATCAGGCCTGCCGGGGCCACCAGCTACTGGCCAGCAGCAGCAGGAGATGGATCCAAACCAGACAGCAGCAGGTGGCCCAGATCCAGCTCAGATCCAGCTCCTGCTGCTGCCAGCAAGTGACAGGTGGCCCTGGTAGACTTGATCTGGCCTCAGCCACTGCTGGGACTGGGCTAGAGATGTGGGGGTGCTGCAGCCCCTTGGACCTTATAGCATTGACGCCCCTGTACTTTCTCAGTGTGGTTGTGTGGTTTGATGCCAAATGTGCCATGCAAGGGGGTCCTTCACTGAGGCTCGTAACAGGTTCTGCATTACGGTCATGGTCTCATGTTTCCCACAGCATCATGTATGCGTAGAGATGTGAAGCATGTTCCCAGGCATTTCACGTAACATAGGAGGGAGAGGAGATGCCCAGAACAATCTCCCACTCAGCATTGCAAGCACATATCATGAGGAAATAATGACAAGGGACTAACTAAATGCCTGTAGCACCTAGAACGGAGAGACCTCCAGCCCCTTCTGAACAAGGAAGATCACCTGAGTGAAGGAAGAGCAGGGAAGTGGTTTGGAAAGAAATATAGACACTTGGAACTGTTTGAGGCTTTTTGCCAGAGAAAGCCCATGTTGAAAACAACTCCCAGACACTGAACCCAGCTACATGGCCAGGAAAGCCAAGATTGGCTGAACACCAGTGTGGTTTTGTGGGTAAGAATGTTTAGAAGAATCTGTAGAGTAATTCTGGGCTGTGTTGGTAGATTAGCATGAGTTTTATATCTTTTATTTGCTTGTGGTAACTTCTGACTCCTTTATTAAATATTTGTGCATTGATTTGCTATGTACTCACTTAAAATAACATTCTAATCAACAAACTAGTGTTTGTTTCACCTAAAGCGCTGTGGACTTTAGAAGGTGTGAGAGGGCAAGGCTGGGACATTGTCATTTTTTTGATAAATGGGAAACTGTACTCTAAGGGTATGTCCACACAGTCTTTAAATCAAAATAATGCAGCTTATTTCAATTCAAAAGATTGCAGGTCCACACTACATTTCCTTTTATCGAAATAAGAAGCTCTCTTATCCTACAATAAGGAAAGTCATTCTGATATAATAAAACTTAGTATTATATCAAAATGATGGTTAAATCAAAACTTTGTGGATGTCTTATTTTGATTTAACTGTTATTTCAATTTAACACTTTTGCCATTCTCCTTCCCAGGATGCTGTCCTTTTTCTATATATTGGGTGGGGGCATGGCCGTTCAAGGAGGCTGTCTTGCCACACCTGCCATGGTGCCCCTCTCCTAAATTGAACTAGCAGGTCCTGTCCACAGATGTGCTAGTTCAATTTTGTCTTCTGTTGGGGACCTGCTAAATTGATTTAACTTTAACCAATTTAATGATTTTTATATGTTAGATTGATTTAACTTAAATTTATTTAACCATGTATTTGTGGACATAGCATATGAGTCTACAGTGATTGGAGAAGGGCTCGATCCCTGTAGGATGGAAATTCTTGGTGTGGTATCTGCAGGCTGGGGATGCTTGCTAGAAGACCACCTCCTGAGTGGTTGTAGACTACAGAACGAACACCCATTACACGCAGGATACTGGTGTGGACCATGCCAAGAGTGGGAACCCACCTAGTGAAGTGGGGTGAACTGGGAGTCTAGGAATGGGTGACAGTGGAGGACAGTGGCACACCAGACCAGGTTCTGGGAGGGAACGTCACATCGGGGTTTAGGAAAAAATGGAAGGCTGGATTTTAGTGACATGGAAAGAAAGGAGTAACTTGGAAAATCATATAATGTCAGGCAAAACGTACAACTGAGGGAGTACATCTTCCGTGCAAGGTGAATGTAGCATCATTGCATGGAATAGCTCTTCAGAGACTGGTCTTTTTCTTATATTGTATCCATAAACTGGATAGACATTGGTTGATTGGTCTCTTGACCTTATTTCTTGAAGCTGTGGACTGTACAACTTACCAACAACTCCAGGGAGTTTGAATGAGCACAGGCCGGACATCACTGCACAATTGGTAAGTCTCATTTTCCACAGAAAAGTTTTGATTTCTGGCACCCCCTAGGAGAGGATAAACACAAAGTGTCCCTTGGAGTCCAGGACCTAGCTTTGCCACGGCTTCTTCCACCAGCTGAGGCCCTTTCCCTATAGTGTAAGTGAGATATAGGTGGAGTTTCAGTAGGCATCCGGACATCTTCCTTCTGAACTGTGTACATTGATGGTGGGGGACCCCAGTTTAAAGGTTCAACTGCCTCCTGCACAGTTTGTGCAGGACGACAGCCTTTGCTGAGGAAGAAGAGACAGAGTTCAGGTGAGCTGGGGTAGTTTGTATTCAAATTAACCAGTGATCTTCCAAAGCATAGAGTTTTAAAGCTTTAAAATGTAAAGCTTAGGGTCAAATCAGCTGTCAGTCACACAGGTGTAAAACTGGAATGATTCTGGATTTACATCCATATAACTGAGAGTAGGGGTGAGGTTTGTCATTTATTGAACTATTTAATTCCACTGGCGGAAAAAAGCTGTTCTAGCAAACCACTGAATATTCAAAAAATCGGGGGCATTCAACTTAAACACCCAGCCTTCGTTCTCTCCTTTGGCAAAAGCATTATGAGACATTCTGTATCTGTGTCATCATGGGAGATTTCAGTTTGGGGCAATATATGTTAGGGGTCTCATGCTGCCAGTACTGAAACTTTCTGTTGCTGACACAAGGCCTGTGGCTGCTCAACAATCATAGTGGTGATTTGAAAGTCAATCTAAAATCTGTGCTGATAATGTTTGCTGATGACACAGAGTTGGGCTGAGTATCAAATAATGATTAGGACAGTGTAGGTTTATACAATGTTTTCAGTCGCCTGATAAACTGGGCTCACTTGAACAATGTGTAATTGATTACAACTAAACATAAAACATAAAGGCTGTGTTCACACAGCCCTCTTATTTCGAAACAACAGAGGTTGTTTCGAAATAAGATTTAGGCTGTTCACACGACGCACAGTTGTTTTGGAACAACGGGAACCGTTGTTTCGAAACAACGGCGTTGTTTTAAAACAAGTTCAACCCCAAGTGGGGACAAAACAACGTTGTTTTGAAACAACTTGTTTCGAAACAACACCATGCGAACACGTTGTTTTGAAACAACGGTGACTTGTTTCGAAATAACTGTTGCCTGAACCTGCTATTTCGCTTTGAGCTTTTTTCCTTCATTTGAATTAACAAACTGTTAATTCGAATTAAGTTCTTTCAAAATAAGGCATTATTTCGATACAAGTTGTTTTGAAACAACCATATCGAAATAACCCCCTGTGTGTGAACACAGCCAAAGACTTCCAGAGGGGCAGCCATGTTAGTCTGTGTACAGCAAAAACAAGAGTCCTCTGGCACCTTAAAGACTAACAAATTTCTTCGGGCATGAACTTTCATGGGCTCCAACCCATCTGACGAAGTTAGTCTTTAAGGTGCCACAGGACACTTGTTGTTTTAACTAAATGTAAAGTTACACATCTAGGGCCTTAGGATGTAGATCCCACTGGCAGGATGGGGGGTGATGTTTTAGAGAGCACAGGCTCAGAAAAGAACTTGGGATCATGAGGTTGTGAGGCTGCTCCCCACTCCGGTGTGTTGCTGTTGCTCCCCAATCCCACTCCTGAACCCTGATTCACCCTGCTTTGCCAAGTGACCACTCACTCCTGAGTCAGTCCACTCCAGCCTCTGGCATGCAATCGGTTGTTGCATGCCCTTTGGCTACTCAAGGGATGGTCCCCCAGCAAGCATCTCAGGCACCAGATACCACACCAGGAGCCACCATCTACAGAGATTGGGACCCACTCCCAATTCACTCAAGTCTGTCCATTTAACGAATGAATGGATTGTAGCCAGCCTTCTTCACTCCACCCTCTAAAGATCACACAGCTTTAGAGAAAACAACTACTAGTTGATTGATCACACTATTATTCTAAGTGAGAATGTGGCCAATCATGGCAGAATTTCAATATAAATGAGTCAGGAGAGACCACAAGGAAATAAAAGGTAAAATATACATACAACCTTAACATCTCCACGTAAACTGACCTCATAGTCCAAACAAGTTTATGCTCAAAGTATTAGGCTGTTAGACGTTTGCACAGCCAGTGTCTGCCTGAGGTTAGGCAGGGCCCAGGTCTTGCTTGAAGTTGTTTCGAGGTGGAGATTCCCAAGCAAAACCACCAAATCTTCCAAGTGCCTCTCTTTGTTTCCATTTCCTCTCACCCCTCCTCTTCTGGGCAGAAGTGATCCTTTTGTCTGCTTTGAGCTACCTCAATTAGCAAATCTTTGTTGCCTTCTCCAGGTACTTGCTTGCTTGCTTTCACCTTTGCTTTTTTACATATTGGTGGAAGAGAGTTCTGTCTGCCTTCCACCCTCTGAGCCATGCTACACATCCGTACACATGCTTGAGGCTGCAGGAAACATATTTTCACAGTAATCACGTAGAATAGGTTACGAGCATCCATAAAGAAACATTGCATAGTATAACTGGCAACAAATCATACAGTCACAGTGTGCAAGTGAACAGGAAAATCACATAGATCATAATCCAGGGTACACAGATGTGCATTCCATGATGGCAGTATAACCAAATTTACATGAGGTCCTGGTGCTGGTGAAGAGAGCAAATGCATCCTGAAGTGTATGAACAAGGGACTATTGAGCTGAAAGAGAAGGGTGTCTGGCTGTGAGAGACCATTACTGGGTTGTTCTTAGGAGTAGTGCCCACATTTACAAAGAGTTGTTGAGAAGATGAAAAAGAAAAGAGCCATAAGAATTATGTCCAAAGGGGTAACCATGTTAGTCAAGTTCAGTAAAACAAACAAGGAGTCCAGTGGCACTTTTAAACAGTAATGAATTTGTTTATCACATGAGCTTTTGTAGGAAAAAAAATCCCACTTCATCATACGCTTGAAGATGGAAAAATTACAAAAATATTAATCAAAAACAAAACCAAGAGTTATCTCAAATTTTGAAAAAGTGACTGGTAGCCAGAGTCTAGAGGAGCTCAGTCTACTTACATTATCCAATGGAAGGTCAAAGTTGACTTGATCATAGTCTTAAGTCGAGATATGGGAATAGATTTCTGACGGTAGTACACAGGAAGTCAGAATGAGATCCAGACTGAGAGCTGAGATTGGACAAATTCAGACTAGAAACTAAGTGTACATTCTCTAGAACAAGGAGAACTAATACTAGAAACAACCCATATATGCATATCACTGGATCTCCATCACTTGAAATTTTTAAATGAAGATCAGCTGCCTTTCTCAGTGAGATTGGGCAGTTCAAAGAGAAATTGTGGGCTTCATGCAAGACGCACTTGGTAAAATTTTGTCGTCTGAGGTATTTAGAAGGTCTAATTAGATGATCATAATGGTCTGTTTTTGCCTTAAAATCTATGGCTATGTCTACACTCTGATTGTTAAATCAATTTAGCATAAATCGATCAAATTAAATCAAAATAAAAATCATTAAACTGAATTAAGTTAAATTGATTTAACATGGCCACACTAGAAACTCTAATCAAACTAGCATATCTATGAACAGGGCTTGCTAGTTCGATTTAGGCAAGGGGCATCAGTGGCAAGATGGCCCACAAGATGGGCCATGCCCCCACCCAACGTATAGAAAGAGGACGGAGAAGTGTGAATCGTGCTAAATCAAAATAATAGTTATTTTGATTTAATGGGGCTACACTGGGTTATTTCAAACTTATAAGATCAAAATACCCCTTGTTTTGATTTTAAGGCAGGTTTTATCATTTAGATATAACCTTTCCTTATTTTGAACTGAGGGAGGTCCTTAGCTCAATCTAAGGAAAGCTAGTGTGGCCATGTACTACTTTAAATCAGTTTAATAATCATTATTTCAATTTAAAATGTAAGTCTAGACATAGCCTATGAATCTATCACTATTTGAGCACAGCTCTTTCCCAGTTAATGAAATAACTACCTTTTTTCCTACAAACTTAGATAAATATGGGCTGTACCATCTGGTAACATTTTCCCCTCTTTGCTCCTGGAGCTGAAGGTATGTCTGCCTTTATGGTGGCAGGTGGAGCACACACCCTGAATGCCCAGGCAGCAGGGATATACATAGCAGTGTGGATGGGGAGGTGCTGCTAATGGGAATAGCATACAGGCATGCCAGAAGCCTAAGTGATACACCCTCCGTAGCTCTCTGCACTCCTATGTAGATCCCATCTCTAGCATTTAGTGTTCTGCCGCCTCCCTGCTGCCAAAACCACTTCACAGTGCAGTGAAAGGCCCCAGCCAGATTACCTGCCTGCGATGTGTTAAAGTAACCAGCACTGCTGTGACGTGAGCTCTGGGCTGGAGGGAAAGGAGGGTGATGGGAAGCAGGTTCCTGTGGGGAGTCTTGTCTTCTGGAACTTCCAACCCCCATAGGCTCCAAATGTGTTGAGCCTCAGGGAATGCTGCCAACCCTGTTTCTGTTCCTGCCCTCTCTCTGGTATAACCATCAGCAAGTTCTCTAAAGGGAAGGCTTCGAGAAAAAGGCCCCACTCCAAACCATTCTGATGTCAATGTAATCGTTTCCAGAGCCTTTGGTGAGCTTTGAGTCACATTGACATAATTTAGGTCTAACACATTCATTGCGGACATAAGCAGAGGTTTCTGATGAACTCAATGGGAGGCTCATTGCCTTTTTCCTCATCTGACTGGCCCTTATCATGTACCTAATTTTCAGGGTCTGTTCACTCCATGTGTTGTGTTTTATTGAAAGGAAAGCCACTGAGTGAGAATTGCAGAAGATGCCACAAGACAACCTGTCAGCTTCCAACAGCACAGTCTCTGATCCATCAGTGTTCTTCCTGAGTGGTATCCTGGGGCTAGAAGCACTTCACCCCTGGATTTCCATCCCCTTCTGCTTAGTGTTTATTATGATTGTACTAGGAAATTGCACCCTCTTGTTTGTTATTAAGACAGACTCCTCCCTCCACAAGACCATGTTCTACTTCCTCGCCATGCTGGCCTTCATTAACTTGGTTTTACCTTCTACTACTATTCCCAAAACACTGATCATCTTCTGGTTTAATTCCAGAGAAATCTGCTTTACTGCTTGCCTGGTGCTAATGTTTTTCCTTCATTCGTTCTCTGGCATGGAGTCATCTGTGCTGCTGGCCATGGCCTTTGACAGGTACGTGGCCATCTGCAACCCCCTGGGGTATGCTACCATCCTGACCAACTCTGTGATAGCAACGATTGGGTGGCAGGTTTGGTCCGGTCTGTTCTTGTAATGATCCCTCTGTTCCTCATCCTCAACAGGCTGCCCTTCTGCCGGTCCCACATCATCTGCCATTGTTACTGCGAGCACATGGCGGTACTGAAGCTGGCCTGTGCCAACACCAATTTCAATAATATCTATGGGATCTTCACAACGCTCTTCATTATGGGGCTGGATCTGATACTCATCACTTTGTCATATGTCAAGATTGTAAGGACTGTCTTAAGTCTGGGGTCCAAAGAAGAGCAGTTGAAGGCTTTTGGCACTTGTATTTCCCACCTTTGTGCCATTTTAATGGTTTACACACCAATAGTTGTAACCTCAATTATTCACAGAGCTGGCCACCCAGTTGCCCCTCATATACAATTCCTGCTGGCCAATTTCTACCTACTCTTTCCTCCCATGATGAATCCCATTGTGTACGGGATAAGAACCAAACAGATTCGTGACAAAGTGAGTCTTCTCTTCCAATGGAAAAAGCTCTATGGAGAACATTGTGTTGAGTCTAATAATTGGAAAGCCACTAGCAAGTTCCCCATATCTCTAAACAGATCAAGAGATTAGTTAAGATGTGCCTTTCTGCAGCATCTTCTATCCTTGAGAATTTTACATACTATATAGAGAAGATCTGGGCAAGTTCGAGTGGGAACACCTTCACATTTGCAGGCAATATAGCATATGATTCCCCAGGCCATTCCTGAGTTCTGCTGGCCAACATGGAAGCTGTACTTGGCTGTAGTCTTTTCCTATTTGTCCATCGATAACAAGAAGGTTAGACTTGCTGACTCCTTGCACAAAGGGAGGTGCAGTGACTTGCCGAAAGTCACCCAGCGGCCCACTGACTGAACTAAAAGCTCATCCCAGGTCTGTGGCATCCACATCCACTTCTCTCTTATGTAAGACCTGCTGCCTCCATGATAATGAGATTAATTAAGTTTTACTGAGATGATTTCATGGCTTGCAATGCATTTAACATGGCAGTTCTCTAGTAGCCTGTTCCCTCCTTTAATCTCTTTCCAACTTTTATACCATTTAGCACCTAATTTTGGGGGTTCACAGGGCTGAGCCCAATACCTATGAAGTCAAAGACCTGAAGAAATCTCTACCTAGCTCAACAGCTTGTGTCTTTCACCAGTAGAAATTGGGCCAATGAAAGACATTGCATCCCACAGCTTGTGTGTCTAGGTCAGTGGAAGTCCATCCTTTGGCTGCACAGGGATCACATCAGTGATGAATTTGAATTAAGAATGCATTTTTACTACTTTTCCCTTAGGGCAGTGGTTTTCAAACTTTCTTTTCTCAGGACCCAGTTGAAAAAAAATCATTTATGCCCATGACCCAACAACTACCTCTTTGGGCATTGCATTCCAGTCTTTTGGTGGCAGCAGAAGTACTGGGTCCTGACCCTAAGTTTGAAGGCCACTGCCCTAGAGGGATCACAAAGCTGGGCAAGAACTGTGGGACTAGAAATACCCCACATTTCTTATTGATTGCAATGGGAAGTGACCGAGCCCCACCTCTCAGGATCAGCCATGCTGTCGTAACCTGTACTAGAAACGCTTTGCTGGTTTATTTCTACCATCACAACCTCATAAGGAAAGGAAACTTATCTCAGCATATGGGAGTCTTTTGTTGGTATAGGTAAATTGTCTTCCTGAAGGATAGATGCTATATTTCAAAAGGACTCTTTTGCCAATATGGTTGTATCTACACAAGCATTTTTCCTGGCATGGCTATGTCTGTCAGAGGTGTGCATTTTTCACATTCATGATGGGAATAGCTGTGTTGAGAAGTCTTTTGAGCGTGGCTCTGATATATGCCTTGGGATGTGGAGACTGAATCCACTTAATTCTGTGTACATTTTGGGGAGTGGAGAGTAGAGTGGTGGGGACTGTCTCATCTTCATGTTTTGAGTGTTTGTAGTTTTATGTTTTGAAGGGGGAGTCCATTGTGCAGAGAACCCTGGTGCATGGAGCTAAAAGAATGTGAGATCCTAGCTGTGCTTTATTTCCAGCACTAAAGAGTAAATGTGGGCTTGTAAATGGATTTGTATTTTACATTAGAGGGAAAAGTCTGCAAGAAAAAAAAATCACAAAAAAGGAAGGGGTAGAAAGATTGCTGATCAAATGTTATGTCTGCATATCAGGATGCTTGCTTCTGGGCTTTCCACCTAGGAGTTGTATAAAAGGTACTGTCTGTCATCTCCAGTGGTTCACATGAATACTTATATCTGCATGCTTAATGATAGTTAAATAAACTCTTTAGGAAACCTCTGACTTGCACTAGTGACTGAGTGTCTCTCTGATGCATGTGACTGAGAGGACACCTCTCTAGCACTAACAACTCTACGATCTCTTGACTCAGTTGATCAAAAGGCAAATGTGACAAAAGTATTCATGCAAGAAGAATTACATGCAACTAAAAACAGTGGGTGGAAACACATTCTTGAATTGCGCTGAAACAATTATCAAGAGTTGCCACCATACCACATTTGCTTCTCTTTACTGTAAACGTTTTGACTGTGAGAAAATCATTGGTAACTCAACAGCTTAAAAACATCCCTTTTTTCCCACTAAACACAGACACCAACTCAACTCTAGAGGGCAGTGTCTAGCGGGCCAGGACTGAGGAAAGGTAAATGTACAAGATGGTTTCTTCTCTTTAGAAAGCGAAAGAAGGTATTTCAGAAGTGATGAGGGATTTCTATGAAAATTAGTAATATCAGAACAACGGAACCCTGTTTTGAATTGTTCTACAGGCCAGGCCAGTGGGTTGGAGACACTTTTCTGAGAGGTTTCTAGCTAATTTAGTGTTTTACACCCTCCTCCAGCTTCCCTTGATTTCTGAAATCCAAATCATAGACTTCAGACAGAGCCATAACTAAATTACTGGGCTTCGGACAAGACACGCAATCTAGCTTTGTATTCTGCCATGTCCAGGCAGACTTTCAGTGTCTCTGAAAATGCCTGGGAATCCATATTTGAATGTCATTTCCATGAGCTCTGGGTCCTTGTTCTATTGATGTTTCCATGTTTCCCAGTTGGCAGAGGAAATCTTGAGAAGCTCAAACAAAGAGGAATCACAGTTCAGAGCCAATATTAATTATCCCTGGCAGAAATGGCTTATTTTTTTCCCAGGTCATTTTTCTATATCTTGCAGGGCAAGAGGCCACCTCTCAGGGTTTGTCTGCACTCTGAGCAATAGACCTATGGCAGCAAGTCTCTGAGCCCAGGTCAACAGACTCAGTCTCACAGTATTGGGCTGACAAAAGCTGTGTGGACATTGCGGCTCAGGCTGTGAAGCCTAGGGACAGGGGTGGGCTTTGGAGTCTGAGCCTGAATGTCTACACAGCTCTTTTTAGTGCAGTATCTTGCACCCCCTGAGCCTGACTCTGTTGACCTGGTGCAGGATCTCATTGGCATGAGCTGTGCCAATGTATCCTCAGGGAACGCAGAACCAGACCA
>ML682064.1:1676819-1716861 GCA_007922195.1 Podocnemis expansa
GGCATGAGCTGTGCCAATGTATCCTCAGGGAACGCAGAACCAGACCAGTTTTACAGGTGAAAACAGCAGCACCGTGAGCTAGACTTAGACTTATTCTGGAACAGTGGTGTGGCGTATTCCCTGCTGCGTGCTCTGTTTGAGCAAAAGGGCTAGTAACAGAATTTTGACTCAGGTTTTTTGGCGTTAATGTGCTTGTAATGCCAAGTCCACCTCTGTTATATGTTTAAGGCTAGAAATTTTACCTACTTCGTATTGTGAGATACCAGGGGCAGCAGGCAGCCTCAGGGTGAAAGAAGGGAGGTACACGAGCCGCAGAATGCAGAGATCCAGGTTCCCTAGTGGCTAGCTAGGGTTACTGCAGGGCCATTAAAGGTCAATTAAGTGATCAATTAAGACCTAGCCAGATGCCTGATAAAAGCCTGCCTACTTCAATCAGACAGGGCACAAGCTGGAAGTGGAGTCAGAGGAGTGCTGTGCAGTGCTGAGCTGTGTTGTGCCATAGGCTATGTCTACACTAGAGGGCTCAGTTAAGCCGGTTTACTTTAAGTCAGCTTAAAGTAGACTTTATTAAGTTGGCTTAGCACATCCACACTCAAAATGCCAGGAAACTGCCCATGTCCTCACTGGCAGCTGCTAGGTTGCCCTAGGAGTGGTGCATTGTGGGTAACTGGTGCACAATGCACCACAGCAGAAGCGTCTCTCTCTCTCTCTCCTGGTCACTCCTTTATAACAGGAAGTGACCACACGACCCTCCATACTGTGCATGATCATATGGAGCCCAAGGAGGTCAGGGACCAGACGTGTCTCAGTAATGTGCCAGCGCAGCACTCCACACCCTCCCTGTGTTGCCCTAACTCCTCCGGCTTTGGACCAGGCACCGCAGGGCAAGTGCCAGCACAGGGGCAGGCCACAGCAGGCTGATCCCTTGCCCTCTCTGGGCGCTGGCATGGATAAGATGCCCTCTGTGCACCTGTGCATCTGGGCATTGGAAATCGGCAGTGACTGGTGGCACCGGATTGTTCACACCACCTGGGATGATAAACACTGGAGCCCGCAGATGAGGAAGAGCACACTCAGCTGGTCACCGAGCTTGCCCCCATTCAGCGGCACGCCGACACCCGGTTCCAACGTGTGCTGCCTGTGGGCAAGTGACTGGCCATTGCTTTCTGGAAGATGGCAATCCCCAACCCCTACCACTCCGTTGGCCACCAGTTTGGGATGGGCAAGGCCATTGTGGGGGGCCATCCTGAGGCTGAGCTTCCTAAGTACAATCACCACCCCAACCCACACATTCCTGCCCCTGCTCCCACCCATCTCCCCCCATCCCCAACACAATAAAAGGATGCAGGAGACACAGGATAATGGTGCAACATAGGTTTTATTTTCAAGGGGGATATCGGGGGGGGGAGCTGAGGGTTTGGGGGAACTGAGGGAGGTTCAGGCAATGTGGTGGGTGGGAGGCGGGTGCCTAGCAGCCACCCCAAGTCCTGGCCATGCGACGAGGGTGGCTGTTGCTGGGGTCCTGTTCAGGGGGATCCTTGGCCCACAGAAAGCTCCAGGCCCATGCTGCCAAGGTCTCCAGGGCGTGAGTCTGGTGCTCCATTAGGTCAAGCAGGCAGTCCCTCTGGGCCTGCTCAACCTTGTGGTGGGCGTCCTCATACTCCTGCTCTTGCCAGGTTCATAGGTCCGTCTTAGCCCACTCCACCAGCTGCAGGTGTTCTTCCAGTATCTCCTACCTGGAGTGACACCCCTTCTTTCTCATCCTGGTTGGGGCTGGGTGCCCTCCCCTGGGAGTGATTGGTCTCATGGGTGCAGGGTCTGCAGGACAAAAGCAGAGAACAATCGTGGAGGACAGGCTGACAGCAGCTGCTGTCCCATACCCACCCATCTGCTTCCCACTCCCCCTGTCCTTTGGGGCATGGGCCCCTTAGTATACGCTGCCATGCTCTGCTGCCCTGGTGATGGCTCCTGAGGTCATGTGTCAGTGATGTCGGGCACATGCTGTCTGGCCTTGGTGCTCCCACCTACAGTGTCCTTACCCCATCTCCTGCCAGGACCCCACCCCACTTGGCTCCAGGTCCCCCCCCACCACATGGCTCCCTGCCCCTGTGCCCCTATGGGAGGGCCTCCGCACACCTCTGGACCCTGTGCCTCATAGTCCCTGTCCCACCTGCCTGTCCCACCATGCCCACAGAGCAGGAGCACTCACCAGCAGACGCACCAGGGATCTGGCATAATGTCCCCTTGCATTGGTCTTCCTCAGTGTTGGGAGCATCCTTCAGTGTCCCCAGGGTTTGTGTTAGGGCAGGGAACAGCTCCAGGGTGGCACCGCCCGGGCTGGCATGGTGCTTTGTGCTGGGGTCCCCCTGGCTGAGCAACACACCCTCATCCACTAAGCCCTCCTCCTAGTTATCGTCCTGAGAGGGGGGGCTTGGCAGTGTCAATGGTGCGGGTAGCTGGGTGTCCGCCTCTTGGCCCAGGAAGCTGTGTAGCTCGCTGTAGGAGGAGCATGTGGTGGTGGCTGTTCCCGAGCACTGCATGGACTCCCCGGCCTTGTGGTAGCCTGATGGATGTCTTGAATCTTCACCTGCACCTGCTGGGTGTTGCAGGTGTGGCCTTTCTGTGCCAGGGCCTTGGAGATGGCTTTATACACCTCTCGGTTCCTCTAGCTGCCCTGGAGCTGGGAGTGGATGGGCTCATTCCCCAAACAGCCAGGAGATCTAGGATCTCCTGGTGGGTCCAGGATGGGGCCTGCTTCCTGGCCTGCCTGCATCCCCCCTCTGATGTGGCTGCAACACTGCCAGAGTCCTGGCTAGCTCTGGCCATGGAGCAGGGTGGGCTGGTTGCCAGGAAGGTTTTCAGGTGGCCTGGAGGCCAATTAAGTCAATTTAAGCCAAATCCCAGGCTACACTGGCTTAAGTCAACTTAATAAAGTTGACTTAACCATTAAGTTGACTTAGTAAGTTGTAAATGTAGCCTGGGCTTTGTTTAAGTTGATGTAAGGGGGCTTAAATCAGCTTAAGCCCCTTGTGTAGACATAGCAATACAGAGGACCAGGAGAAGTGTGCTGTTGAGTGGAGGAACAGTGGGAGGCAGGGAGGACCTTGGAGGAAGGTATTGGACCCCTGGAGGGAGAGAGTTTGAACCAGGACTCAGTTATCTCCCACACACTGGGGCTGTGGGATACCAGAAACTGAAAGAACAGAGTGGGGGGACTATGCCAGAGGAAATTTAGGGCAGCTGTGAGTGCAGCAAGTAGCTGCCTTTTATAGGGCCCCTTGGCTGGGACCTGGAGGAATGGGAAGGCCCAGGTCCCTACTCCCCTCCTGAAATCACAAGACCCAGTGGGAAGACCCTTCCCTCATTGTGGGACAAGATAACTGGCAATGCCTGATCCACTACAGAGAAAAAAGCATGGGACCCACTAAGTGAAGCTGGTATTTTGTCACAATATTGTAAAAGTTAAATTAAAATTAATTCAATTCAAATCAAAATGAAATGAAATAAAGATGAAAACAAAATACTTTTAAAATCAGCTCTATTCAAATACTTTGAGGGGTTTAAAATCTTACAATGTTTAGTTATATTGGGGGAAACCAAGATGGTAACCTCTTTGTCCAGTCCGAGCCAACGCAATTAGCACATCTTTGTTGCCTTCTCCAGGTACTTGCTCTCTCATCCCCCTGAGCCATGCTCCACATCTGTACACATGCATGAGGCTTCAGGAAAAGTATCATCATAGTAATAATCATGGAGAATAGTTTATGAGCATCCATAAAGAAAGATTGCATGGTGTAACTGGCAACAAATCATACAGACAAAGTGTACAAGTGAACAGGAAAATCACATAGATCATAACACAGGGTGCACAGATGTGCAGCCTGTGACAAGAGGTCATGGAGTCCAGTCCCTTGAACTCATGGCAGGACCAAGTACCCTCTTACGCAATCCCTGACAGCCATTTTCTAATCTGTTCTTAAAAACTTCCAGTGATGGACATTCCAAAATTTGCCTCGGCAATTTAGTCCAGTTGTTAATCACCTTGACAGTTAGGAATTTTTTCCTAATGTCCAATCCAAACCTCCCTTACTGCAATTTAAGTCCATGTTGCACAAGCCTTCAAACTCATCATTATTTACAACACAAATTGCTTCACAATCCTTAACAAGCAGGGAGGAGATGGCAAAAAAAAAAAAAAAGCAATGTTTCCATTCAGAATCTTATGTAGGAGGAGAAGATAGAGACAAAGGAAGAGAACATAACTTTTAACTAGAAATTTTATTTACAGGACAGCAAGGCATGCCTGTAGTAACCCTGAGAGCTATCATTCAAGCCAGGTGTTCAATTTAACTCTTTCCTACAAGCATATAGTACTGCTCTTCGTGAGTGAGGTTGGCAGACTCTTCTCCTGGCTGAATAGCCGAGGCGAACAATTGATCCCACTCCTCAGGCAAGATTTCTCTTGACCCAAAATAGTTTCAGCATTGCATCCTGCACCTGCTTTGTCCTCATGCTGTAAATGATTGGATTGAGCATGGGGGGAAGAACGAGGAAGAGATCAGCCAGCAGGATGTGAGCCCAGCGACCCACCCCATTGCCAAACCTCTGTGTGTACATGGAGGCCATCGCAGGAAGATAATAGAGCAACATCACACAGAGGTGGGATCTGCAGGTGCTGAAGGCCTTGAGACGTGCTTCCTTCTCGGCAAGCCTGAGGACAGCCCGAAGAATCATCCCATAAGACACAGAGATGAAGGCTGTGTCGGTCCCGACTGTGAGTGTGGACCAAATCACGCAGTACTCACCGATGATTCCTGGATCTGCGCAGGCTAGACTCACCACAGCCATGATCTCACAGTACGAATGGGCAACCACTTTGGGACCGCAGTAGGGCAAGCGCTTCACCATCCAGGTGAGGGGACTCATGAAAATGACGCCTCTGAGCAGAATGGCCAGGCCTATCAGTGTCACCTTTCGGCATGTTAAAATGGCCTGATACCTCAGTGGGTAACAGATGGCAACATATCTGTCCAGGGCCATAGCCAATAACACTCCTGATTCTATAAGTGTTATGCTATGAATGAAGAACATCTGTGTGAAACAGGCTTCCAAAGCAATCTCTGCAGAGTTCAGCCAGAATATGCTTAGTCTTGGGAACGACAGAAGTAGTCATGACTAAATCAGTAACGGCTAGCATGCACAAGAAATAGTACATGGGTTCATGGAGGGTGTGATCTAATCTGACGCTAAGCAGGATGATGCTGTTTCCTAACAGTGCGATAATGTACATTGAACAGAAAGGGATTCCCATCCAAACATGGGTAACTTCCAGCTCTGGGATGCCCATGAGGATGAAATAGGATGAGCTGGAGTTGGTGTGTTTGGAATGAGCCAAAGCCATGTCAGAGAAGCTTGTTTTCTATAAATTAAAAGAGAATATACACTTTATTATTATTTAGACACCGTGAAAGTATTTCAAATGTAAGTGGTGAGAAAACAGATTCTCCATCCTGGCATGAATGTTTAGATTTGGGTTTTTTTTTTTTTTTTGGTGTGAAATCAAGACAAAAAGCCAAATTTAACTTTTTAAATGAAATTTAAAAATAAATTAATTGTAGACAATTCAGAATGTGTAGCCCTTGAAGTAGCTG
The DNA here is from genome assembly GCA_007922195.1 of Podocnemis expansa. Taxonomy (NCBI): domain Eukaryota; kingdom Metazoa; phylum Chordata; order Testudines; family Podocnemididae; genus Podocnemis; species Podocnemis expansa. The sequence continues at coordinate 1,682,471 of ML682064.1, forward strand.
ATGTTTGCTTCGATGTATGTTTTCAGCTATAGATCATATATGTATCTTTCTTTATGAGTTTAAGAAATCATGGTATGAAATTTATAGAGGTATATATATATTATCATATGCTTATAAGTTCACACATCTTTTATATAGATTGCTGAACTGCAAGATAGCTTAGAGGCCTGTGTAAGAAATTATACAGCTTGTGTGAACAGCTAAAGAGCGTAGGCACAAGTAGGAAACTAAAGATAATATTAGATTTGAAGTTAGATAGGTGGGTCTGTTTGTTCATCAGTGTTCAGTGATCCCTAGATCCAAAAGGCTATATTTTAATCATGACACCTAGGTCAGTAGACAGAAAAACAACTCATGATATTCCAGTTTGGACCCTTGACATTTGGTAGAACACCGCAAATCTCACAAAGACATCCATAAATAATAATGAAATATCCTGAATGCCAGATATGCATCAATCATGCATCAATCATATGTGAATCATCCAGAAAAACTTCTTGACTAATGACATAGATGTATCCCTACGGTTTCTGGGGTGATCTCCCCTTTTTTGGGTGATAGAAGTGGATCTAACTTGTTCTTTGGTGAGAAGAGTATAAAAGCCCAAACCCTGTCACTAAAGGCAGCTTTTAGCTTTTTCAGCTTTTAGCTCTTTTCTCTCACATTCTAGCCCTGAGCTTCTTCAGCTCTCAGCTTGTCTTTTCTCTAGAAAAACACAGACCAACTTTATTTTACTTCTCTTATTAGCTAGTTATTCTAAGTAACTTTCATAAGTCTAGGGATATCAGCTAACGTTACTAAACTCTTTCCTGAATGCCCTTCCTTTCGAATTGAGGTCTCAGACATCTCTCTTGCCCAAACTGGGAAACTAGGGTATGAGTATCAATTACGTTTTAAATACCAAATTTAGTAAACTTACAAGATTTCTTGTATGTATTGGCACTGAAGTTAATTGTAATTTGGTTAGATATATATTGACTCAATAACTCTTTCTTAATTCTGTGTTTACTGTCTATGCTTCTAGCAATAAAAGAATTTCACGAAGTTAACTTTAACTTACATGACCTTCTCTACCAAGCCCCCTGGGGGGGGATTGGTCTTGTTTTAAGTATCTCTGTGATCAAATTAGGGCAAGAACCCTAAACTCCTGAAACAAACTCATGAAGACTATTTGACAATTTTAAATTAATTTTCAAACTAAAGGATTTGGCTACAAATATATTATTTCTCTATATTTGAAATGCTAGATTTTTTAAAAACCCCTTTCATTTTTAAAATTATTAACTAAAGTTAATTTTGGAAAGAAAAGTTGTTCTGAAATGAAAAATGGAAATATGTTTCATTTTGAAAGGATCAAACTTGCTTTACATTTTCCCTGAAACTTTTATAAGCACAATTTGATAGAATAATAGAAATGTAGGTCTGGAAGGTACATCAAGAGGTCATCTCATCCATTTCTCTACACTGAGGGAGGATCATGTATGCCTATATCACCCCTGACATCTGTCTATCTAACTCAGTGGTTCTCAACCTTTTGCAGGTCACGACAAACTTGGCAGCATATTAGGAGCCTACAGGACTCACCAGCCCACCCTCTTCCAGGCCAAATCCAGCCATCTCCCTGGTTCCTGAAACACACTTACCACTGTGGTGACACAGTAATGTGTCCTGACACAGTGGTTGAGAATTAAAATTCTTAAAATTCTCCAATGACAAGGATTCCCTAACCTTCTTAGGTCACCTACTCCACAATTAGATATCATTAGGAAGCTTTTCCTGATACCTAACACTAAATCTTTTTTTCTGCAGACTTTCCCCTTTACTTCTTGACCTACCCTCAGAGGACATGGAGAACAAGTGATCACCGTCATCACCAAAACTCACATGGTTTCATAAAAGAAAATGGGTTCAGGCAAAATGTATTTTCTGATGGAAAATGGTTTTGATGACAAAATTTCAAACAACTCTAGTTTGTGAACTTCACCTTTGGGCAGCACAAGACCTCTACACCACTTAGTCAAAACCTAGCAATGTATATAATCAATGTGGAACATATCAAATGGATTAAAACTGGCTGCTTCTCTCCCAGGAGTTGCTGTAAATGCCAAATGATCAATGAATGACATCTCTAGTGAGTTCCTTCAGGAACTGATTATTGGCCTTATGTTATTCAGCATTTTTGTCAGTGATCTGGATAAAAAAGTTTTCTGATGATGCAATGATTGAACAATAAACAATGATGTGAAAAAATCACTGATACTTGAGTAATCTGGATATTAATATAGCCACATGTAAGGTCAGACATCCCAGAACGAAGATTATAGCTCACATTTACAGGACAGGGGAACTGTAGTGTGGAAGGTAGCACTCTAAAAAGGAGTCTTGATGGATGATCAACTGAACATAAACTTCTAGTGCAATGCTGTCTTGAAAAAGGCTATCATGATCCTTGTATGTTTAGTAAAACAAACAAACAAGGAGTCCTGTGACATTTAAAGACTAACAAATATAGTTATAACATGAGCTTTTGGAGGATAAATTTCCAAAGCATCTGATGAAGTGGGATATTCCCCAATGAAAGCTTATGCAATAAATATATTTCTTAGTCTTTAAGCACCACAGGACTCCTTGTTTGTTTTACTGAACTAGACTAACACGGAAGCCCTTTTGGATCTTGTAGGTTTAAAAGATGGAATAGCCATGTGGAGTTGGGAGCTGATCTTAAGTCTGTGGTTTGTTTTGATGAGACTGATACTGGAAAGCCAGGTATGTTTCTGGGAGCCAAGTTTGAAACAGTGAGTTGAAAAATAGCAGAGAGTTCAGAGAAAAGCTGCAAAAATAATTTGGGGACCAGAAAATCAGCCTTGCCATGAATGACTTATGGAAAACTTGTATCTTTCAACAGAAGTTGGTCCAAGAAAAGATACTATCTCACCCACCTTGTCTCTGGCTTAAGCAATTCCATTTATTTAGCTTATGCAAGAGAAGACTAAGAGATAGCATGATGTGATATAAACATCAGCATGTGGAGAAGTTTTCAGGTAGTAGTGGCTCTTCAACCTAGCAAACAATGGTATAATATGATCTGGTGGTAGGGAGCTGAAGAAAGACAAATTCCTATTGGAAATAAGGCCCACATTTCTGACAGAGAATTATTTACCACCAGAATGCATTGCTTGATGTTTAAAATGAAGGTTGGCTGTCCTGGTAAAGTGCAAGTTCCAGTTTCACATTTTCTGACCTGTGCTCTGTGGGAGATCTGGCTGGACACACTTACCTAGGCTTTGTTCTGGTTCTCCACACAGAGGTGAGAATCATCCCATGTGAGCAGATATGGCACAATGACCACAGAGAGTAGATCCAATGGATAAAATGGGGCCATTTTCTCCCACTCACTTGTTAGTTAAGAACTCACATTAACTGTGAAATTGAGCAGCATGGTACAAGAAAGAGGCTTATTTTCCAACAGAGTCGTGAATCCCAACAGCTGTGTTGTGCCAGCATACATTTTGCTTTCAATGCACAACATGTGGCTGGCCAGAGCAGATCAGTAGTTTTATTGTTTATAATCTGTATTACCTTTGTGCCTAGGAGGACGACTCATGGACCAGGAAGCTTCTATGGTAGGTGTTGTACATACACAGGGCACAGAGATGGTCTCATGATGCTGACAATTTACGTAAAGGTCTCTGATCCTTTTCAGAAGCAAAACTCTCGCTACAGTCATCCATCTCACCTGGCCATCTCAGCAGGCCTATTCCTCACCCTTGGAGATTCCACTGGTTATGCTGAATCTTTGTGAATCACAGATCTGCCAGGTTTAGCAATACAGGAGTATTTAATGCATCCTCATTAAACCCTGGAGACAGACAGCTATACCTGATGGGATTCCTTTGCCTGTCATGTGAGGACTTGCAAATTGGCAAGACACACTTATGTTCCCTAGGCCCTTTTTCCACGTTATTGTTATGAGGCCACATTCACAGGTACACACTGGTGCCAGGTGTCGGAAATCCATGGTAAAATAATAAGAAGGCCCTTAGTTTATCTCCAAAAAGCAACAGATTCAGAGCTGTGTCTGAAATTCCTTCCTTCACCCCCTTTGTAGCACCTCAGCAAAGCTCAGGGTCCTCACAACACCACGTTATAGAACCTGTTCAGGAGCAGCCATTTGGCTGTATTTAATTGAACACATTTACATGAAGTGGTTGCTTTGCATGGCACTTGGCAGACGTGGTTCTTGACCCTAGAACTCATGGGTGAAGACAGACAAAGCAGAGAATAGCAGGAAAATTAAGGGAGGCTGTGGGAAGAACAGTAAAGGTGAGAAGACCAAGGAGTCTGGAAGAAATGGGTTTTGAACCCACTATAGTTTAACTCCACCCACAGCATTCTAACAACCTAGCTAAAGGAACCACTTCAGCGCTCATGGCTATGGTAGACTCATTGCTATAGTATATGGCCCAACTGCTAGAGAAGGCTGTGATGCATATTTAGCAAATGCTTCACTGGCTGGCTAGAGGAGAGGGGGACAGTGAGGTTGAAGATATGAAGCTGAGAGTGGGTGAGTGAGAGGGAGCAAGCCGGAAGGGGAGCTGGTCAGGAGAAGAGAATCCTGTGAGAATGCAAGCGAAGATGCTGGCAGCATGGTATTTTGGGTAATATCCAAGCCTATATTGTTCTGGGTGATGTGGCTGGCCCTTTGGGGTCAGGAAAATCTTTTTCTTTAAGAGCTCCAGTGGCTAGTTGGGGACCAGAGAAGCTGATGTGCAATGAAGGGGGCTGTTTCTATTTTTTTATGCTTTGTGAGGACTGGTGTGGGGAGTCAGAAGCATGCTTTGTTACTGATTGGGAGACTGGTTTATGTACCACTCGTCAGTGGTTTGGGTGTTTGGCCCCCGGTTTTGCAGCTTGCCTGATTTTTGCACATTCAGGAGGCTATTCCAGGAGGCCTGGGTCACAATAAATTTATTAACTTCAGCAAGATTTAAGAGAATATAAGTCAAACTAATATAACATCAAAATGATCAATCAGTCAAGGAGATAGCAACAATCAAATAAAAGGAACGTTCACATTCTGAACTAAGTTCCAAAGGGGCAGCTGTGTTAGTCTAGTTCAGTAAAACAAACAAGGAGTCCCGTGGCACTTAAGGACTAACATATTTATATATTGTACAAGAGCTGATGTAATGAATAGATTTTTTAGTGTTTAAGTGCCAGTCCTTGGTTTTTTTTATTCTAAACTATGATCACATTTTTAGTCTCTGTCTAGCTTACTAACAGGCTTGGCTGCTGATAGTTTTCAGCCAGACTTCTCTTGTCCTGCAGGTAGATTTCTACTCCTTGGTGTTTCATAGAAGATGGCTTCCAGGGAAAAGCCTCTCATAGACCATTGTGTTTCTTTTTCTTTCCAAACCCCCTTGGCTCCCCCCAGAGTCAGGTGATTGCCTGTGTCTGGCAATGTGTGAGATCTTTCCTGCTTGAGCCACAATGCGTACGCTGCACTGATCTTGTATGCATGCCTCTGCTGAGTGTGGAAACCCAGCTTTGTTTGTTTGTATCTGTCCAAGCCATGTGAGACACATTAGGGGTCATGACATGGCAGAGTTCATACCTGTGCATAAGTATGATCTTGAAGGACACAGGCTACCATAACTGTAAAACAAACAAGGAGAAGGGTGGCACTTTTAAAAACTCCTTGTTATTTTGCTGGACTAGACTAACATGTTTACCCCTTTGGAACATAATGAATATTGAGTGTGCCATGAGTCTTCTAAAAACACCTCAAATGACCTACTTTGCATTAGTCCATATATAGATACATAGTAAGGGTGAGCATGAATGATACACACATCCCATCAAAAGGGTATATACGGGGAGCAGCATACCACAGGTATCAGCACTGGTCAGGCCTACAGGGACCTGGGGGCAGGATACAGGCAAAAGGGGCCTTAACTGTTCTCCATAAAAATCCCTAGCTTGCAGAAGGAGGGAAGTGCCTCTCATATGCCGGCCACATGAAACTGATTAAGCAATTATCAACTAAGTACACAGCTCCCTACTAGTTGCTTGTTCTGCTTGCCACTCCTTATTGGTAACCCCACAAGAAATAGGACCACCACTGCCATATAAGGAGAACTCTTTGCTGGGGCATTAAAAAAGGAAGAGACCAAAAGCCAGGAAATGTGGTAAAACCAGATACTGAAGACCCTCCCTGACAAAGTTTATAAGGGCACACAGGAAGCTAATAGATGTTATATGCACCAGCTAAGGAAGGTTTTATGGCCCTGTTAGGGGAATGGGGGAAGGTGGAGAAAGGAAAACAACCCTAAGTGGAATAAAAAGGGAATGTGCGCAGTGTTCAGGGCTCACTTCGTTGGTTGAGAGGTGAAGAGGAACGAATGGTCTAGCTACTGTAACCAAATAAACTGCTCCTTACCACTCCACCCAGCTCCATCTTTCATCATTTGGCCCTGGAGCAACTTTCCTATAACATTATTTCAATATTTAATAAGGAAACAATCAAGTTTATAAAAACACAAAGAAGAAACTGATATTTTGCTAATATCACCTTTGCATTACTGTTGAGGTTTCCCCTTGCATTTTTCCTTTGAATAAAAATAATTGAGATTAATAGAATATTTTTTGTTCATAATCACATTTTTTGTTGAGGAAAAGCTATATACCAGGCGTGGTCAAACTGTGGCTCGGGAGCCACAAGCAGCTCTTGAACAAAAAATTGTGGCTCCCAGAAGAACATCAGCAAATCAATTTAGGAAAGCAGCCCCAACCTAGGAGTTCAGGAGGGGGTCGGGACAGTGGGGAGAGGGGCAGCATGGTTGGGGATGGCAAGAAGCAGTGTGGCATGGCTGGGATTTTAAAAAACTCTCCACTAGCCTGAAGTCTTCTGCATTGAGCAGCAATTAAGTTTTTACTGTATAGGGCTAACTTTCGTGGTAATCTAAAGTAATTATTAGAATCTGACATTAGTAGGATCAATATCTGTCCTCTTTCTACAATAAAATTGAAGTGTGAATGGATTTTAAACTTAGACATTTTGGAGCAGGTAAACATGTATGGTTTTATTTCTCAGTGTGGCTCTCGAAGATTTAATAATCAACTTATGTGGCTCTTGAGTTCCATAGGTCTGGCCACCCCTGCTATATACTGTGGGACAAACAGGGTGCGCTCAGTCCTCATGAGTTCTGGGCTTCACATCCTGGCAGCCAGCTGGAGCACGGCTTTCCCACCTCCAAACTCCCAGAGTTACATATCCTCCGGTCCTTCCTTCCCTGGGGCTGAGCTCTCTAGCTCCTAGGCTGCGGGGCCTGGAGCCCTAAGGGCCATCTGGGTGAGCTTGCCCTGGCTACTTGTATCTCCTAGGTGCAGGTATCAACAGCTACTGGTTAGCTTCATCCACCTCAGCTCTTCTTTGCTTTGCTTTGCCTCAAACACACACTCCACTCCTAGCTCCATCTCCAAACACTACACCCAAAACTCTCTCCACCTGACTGCAATAGGGGCTTTTTATCAACTGAGGTTAATTACTCTAATTAGGCTCAGGTGCCTTAATTAACCTAGAGTAGCCTTGCTCTGGTTACCCAAGAAACAGGGCTTTGCTGAGCCTCGGGTTGATACACCTGCCCTCCGTCACCCTCCTGTAGCCATCATGCTTGACTCCATCACAATATGTACATATATTCATAAATAAAGCCTGTTGAACTTCACAAAATGTTATTCAAAATATTACTAGCTGTAACCCTTCAAAAATGATGGGGGGAAATCAAAGGGGAATTTGTGAAATACTTATTTATTTTATTCAATTAATAGCTCTTTAATTACAACATTTTTTGCAAAAGTTCTATGGTCAGCTAAAACTTCTTGTATCCTTCACATAAACTTTCAGATTTTCATGATTTCTTCCCCGAGTGAGCGTCACATACAATTGTCTGAAGAGTCAGCATGAAATAGTGGAAACAGCTGAAAGCATAGCTGAGAGCTTTATAATTTTGACAAGTTCCAAAGGGGCAGCCGTGTCACCAGAGTGAACCATCCCCGGGTTTCATTGGCTGTTACTGTCCAATTTTTAAATCCTTAGGCATTTTGCCTTTATGAATTACAATGAGGTATGCAGCTACAGTAAGGTATATATCTGTGCCATGCCAGGTAGGACATTCTGATGTCAGACCTGACTCAACCAATTGCGCCCAAGGAGCATATTCCCAAGGAACAATTGGTTGAGTCACCTTTGACATCACAATGGCCTTGTGGTACATTTCACATCACGCAAGCATGCACATAGCAAATTAGTATAGTAGGTGATGTTTATACTCCAGCCCTAATACTAAAATAGTATGGTATCACACATTAAAAAAATATAAAATTGACTTTTGTTGCAACAAAATAAAAATAATTACATGACACACACACAATATAAACCATAGGACAACATATGTGAAATACAGATCATATTTACAATTATAAACAAATGGTGCCAGATTATTTGTAAACATACGAGATAAAACAAAAGGAGTCCAGTGACACTTTTGAAGACTAACAGATTTATTTATCGCATGACCTTTTGTGGGAGAAAATCTCCCTTTACCAGGTGTTTTGAAGATGGGGGAACTTAAAGAATCCGATGAAGTGGGATTCTCTCCCACGAAAACTCATGTGATAAATAAATTTGTTGGTCTTTAAGGCTATGTCTGTACCTAAAATTGTAGTTCAGACTTGGTTGGTCCTAACTAAGTAGTTCAAAAGTTAGTTAAACTAAGCTCGTTTTTTAGTTCAAACAAGTAGTTCGAACTAGTCCTGCTTTTTTTAGTTTGAGTTAACTTTTTAGTTTTTTAGTCTGAACTAACCGCTACTTTGAACTTATTTAGTTTGAACTAGCATGTCTACATTGTGCTAGTTTGACCTAAATAAGCAAATTAGTTTGAACTAAGCAGTTAATTTGAACTAACTAGCTGAACTAACTAGTTTGAACTAAGCTTTGAACTTCTGTTGCTTGGCAACTGTATCTTCAAAAAAAATTGCAATATTATCAGTTGTTGCATTCCTGAAGGGTTCAAATAATCAGTTTATTGCATTTATTTAAAGTAAACTTTAACCTTGTTTTCTCTTTGCTTTTGTTCTCATTTATTTTCAGTTGCTTCATCTTTTTAGCAATGATGATTTTTGTAAAAACTAGAACTTTTAACTTTATCTGAAACAAGGAGCAAGCACAAGTGAAGAGAGGTGAGCCAAGACCAATCTAGGAAGGAAGCCTTGAGCAGAGAGAGAGATTAACTCTGTCAAGGCAGCTAAAAGGATAGGCAGCACCAGAGACTTCAGCAAACAGAGATGATATAAAGATCTGAGTGAGGACTGGAGTGGGTTAAGCAGTTGAGAAACTGCACCCCTGCTTTAAATCCTGGCTCGGGGGTGGGGAGGGCAGGAGGTGTTGAAAGCTGCTTTTGTTAAACCTAAATCTGTTCCCCTTGTGTCTGTTGCTTTTGTGTGCAGGACAAATGTATTGTAGGAGTGCCCTTGCCTGGTGCAGTTAACCTGTTTTTAGCAACTCCATGTGTTTAAGCATTAATTCTAGATATTGCATTGCTTACTCCTAATGTTTTTCTTCGAAATTCTTTTCCATTCGTTCCCCTGAGGTCAAGTCTCAGGTCCTGTCTTCTAGAGTTGTTTGTGAACAGTTCCATTTTCTCCTTCATCTGATTTACCATTCCAGCCAAAGTATTGTTTGCTACTTCTCCCTCCTTCCTTCTCCTGTTCTGACAGACCCCAGTCTAGGTCTCAGTTTGAGTTTCACTGGAACCTGGGTCTTATCATACGGCAATGGAGACAATATGGTGGCCACTGTTTTATTGTTCTGATTTTGCTATGGTCACCTTTTTCCACTTCTGTCCCATTCATCAGACACAGAATAGCTAGCTGTAGACCACTTATAAGAGGGGATGGGACTTCTCTTTCTTGTAGATTTCTTACAACTGTTTCATTCTGTTTTTGTGCTTGCTGTGATGCATGTTATTTCTGGGCTGTTTTCTGACCTGCTAGAAGAGCGAGCGTGTTCCAGGGCTCTGTTGCTTTTCTTAATGTTTTTGACCTTTTCTTTGTTTCAGTTAGTTGCCCCACCCATTTTGTGGTGTGTTGTCTACATTTTTAACTCTTTAATGTCCCAGGTCTCTGATGCGGCCTTACAGATCTCTTTCCTTATTTCACTCCCACAATTTTTTTAAAATTCACATGGGCCCTCTTGGCTGACAACTCACCATGTCCATAACTTCTTCAGCTCTGTGGGGAGTTGCAAGGAGGGGTTAAGTGAGTTCCCTAGTTCATGGTTTTCTGCCTTGTTTGATTGGGATGCCTACAGAGGGTGACTTGTTTACTTACCAGATCAGTGGTCGGGGTCACTAGAGTGGTTGGTTGTTGGCTGCATGTGTGTTCCTCCAGTGTATGCTGTCCCAGCTCTATGCAGAAACCAAGACACCACCACAGGGTTGAACAACTCAACATGGTACAGTCCCGCTGAACAATAAAAGTGCGCAGTCACGCTTACTGCCAAATGAGCACAGCAGAAAGCACCCTATGTGTGCTATAAGTATACATAATATTGTATGCCCCTGACAATGGACTAGCTCAGCAAACAGTGTGCTTTGGTAGTGGGGAACCCAATATAGAGATACAGCCTGATAGCTGTATTCACAGCCTCCTCTGGGCAAGCTCCCTTTTTCCTTCAGCCCCTCTCCCTCCAAAGCAGCAGGCTGTCCCTGCTGCACCCAGCTCTAGCCCCTGCCTCTTCCCATGGGGGCAGCTTGCAGCTTGCCTGGCCTCTGAGGTCACTGGATTATCTCAACATCAGCCAGCTGCTGAGCTGGGATGGGTCCAGCTGCACTGAGTGACCAAGCACAGAGTGGTCCCATGTATGGTCAAGTATGGTCAACAGGAAACCCATGTGCAGGAGTGGGGTGGCCCCTTCATGAGCCCTCGAAACTAGTGATTTCTCACCATCATTTCATAGACCTCTCTGGCTGTGGACCCCTGCATATTAGCCACCCCATAGCCCTGGTAAAATCCTGCCCCGTCACATGTCCCATTACAAGACATGAACAAACACTGGGGCAGGCATGTCCAGCCCAACAAGTCTTGGGCAGATGTGAAATTTGCCCCCCATGTGTGGCCCTGCTGTGTGGCCAGAAGTGTCCACAAATTTATAAGTCAAACTAGGCCTTTGAAGGAGAGCCCTTATTCCTATCCAAAGGGGTAATGGTAGCAGCTGTCCATGTATGGAGTACCTGCTTATGTTCTCCACCCCAGAGCTGACAGAATGGCTGCAGTGGGTGAATGGGTCTGTTTAATGTAACATTTAGGGGATGCTTCTAAATTAAAAAGACTGAAAATGTGATTATTCATCTCTTTCCCAAAACAATTGCATGCTTTTTTCATACCTAAGTTGGAGCAGAACTGTAAAGACAGGTAATGTCCTCCAAAGTGTTTAGCAGTGGCTCATTTCAGGTGTTTGGTACACATGTCATTTGGGGAGGATGCGCCCCGTTTTGTGGACACATGCAATATGGCCATCACTTGGAAGTGCCCTGTTGAGGGTTTGGCCCACACTTTTATATGTAGATGTGGATATTAACAGCCACTCAGGAGGAACGACATAGGATAATCTGTGTTTGTCACTTGCTGTGACTCCCTAGGCTCCAACACAAACGTATTGTTGTAATGACTCATGTCTCTGAACTCCCATCAGAGGAGTAAGTCAGCATGGTATTATCAGAAGGTATAAATACTCTCACTCAGTCCATACAAGCTGGGCAGAGTCATGCAGTTTGCGTAGTACATCAACTTTTGCTGAAGGTGAAGACACAGTCTTCAGGTGAGCTGGGGCAGTTTGTTCTCAAATTAGTCCAGTTGCAGAGGAGTAGCTGTGTTTTTTTGTTTCAGCAAAACAAATGAGGAGTCCTCGGGCACCTTAAAGACTAACAAATTTATTTGGGCATAAGCTTTAGGTTAGAACCCACTTTGTCAGATGCGTGAAGTGGAAACTTTAGTTTGTGAGATATATATATACACATAGGAGGAAGGGGTAGTCAAACAAGGCTCTTTCTAAATGGGAAATATTTTTACCAAATGAAAAGCTTATGGACAAATCTGATATCAGCCATGCTGGTGTAAAACTGAAACAACTCTGGATTTACACCTGCATAAGTGACAGTAGAATGGTTGGTCATTTAAAGAGAACTATTTAATTCCATTAAAAAACAAAAACAAATCTAAGCTAAGAAAGCAGAGTATTCAGAGGTGCTAGAGTTACACACCTAAGCTTAGTTCTTTCCACTTGTGCATATATACTATGAGAAGCTTTTGTTGTGTATCTGTGTCATCATGAGAACTTTTGGTCTTGGGGAATATATGTTGGGGGTCTCATGTTGCCACTAGTGAACATTTCCATTGCTGATATGAGGTTTGGAGCTGAAGAACAATCTCATCGGTAATTTGGAAGTCAATCTGCAATCTGTGCTGATAATCTTTGGTGATGACACAGGGTTGAGTAAAGTGGCAAATAATGATTAGGACAGAGCAGTCCATAGAATGTAGATGTTACTGGCAGACTGTCCCTGTTCACACATTCTTTCCCTTTAATCAAGTGCTGTGAATAGGCCCCATCTGCCCTCTGAATTGACGTTGCTAAAACTTGCCCTCCTCCATCCTGGCATATGTACATCTACTCCTCAACTGTAGTTTCCACTTCATGCATCTGACAAAGTGAATTAGAGTCCCAAAAGCTTATGCCGGAAGAAATCTGTTAGTCTTTAAGGTGCCACAGGACTCTCATTGTTTTTATAGTATCATAGAATCATAGGGTTGGAAAGGACCTCATGAGGTCATCTAGTCGAACCCCCTGCTAAAAGCAGGACCACTCCCACTAAATCACCCCAGCCAGAGTTTTGTCTAACTAGGCCTTAAATGTTTCCAAAGAAGATTCCACCACCTCCCTAGGGAACCGATTCCAATGCTTCACCACCCTCCTAGTGAGAAAGATTTTTCCTCATATCCAACCTTGACCTCCCCAGCTGCAACTTGAAACTATTGCTCTTTGTTCTGTCCTCTGTTACTACTGAGAACAGCCTAGCTTCCCCCTCTTTGGGGCATCCCTTCAAGTAGTTGAAGGTTGCTGACAAATCCCCCCTCAGTCTTCTCTTCTGCAGACTAAATAAGCCTAGTTCCTTCAGTCTTTCCTCATAAGTCATGTGCCTCAGTCCCCTAATCATTTTCACTGCCTTCTGCTCAACTCTTTCTAATTTGTCAACATCATTGCTGCAGTGTGCACCCCAAAACTGGACACAGTATTCCAGATGCCGTCTCACCAATGCCAAATAGAGGAGAATAATCACATCCCTTGTTCTGCTGTCAACACACCTACTGATGTAGCCCAGTATCATAGAATCATAAAATCATAGGGTTGGAAGGGACCTCATGAGGTCATCTAGTCCAACTCCCTGCCAAAAAAGGCAGGACCACTCCCACTAAATTATTCCAGCTAGAGTTTTATCCAGCTGGGGCTTAAACATCTCCAAAGACGGAAATTCCATCACCTCCCTAGGTAGCCTATTCCAATGCTTTACCACTCTCCTAGTAAGAAAGTTTTTTTTCTAATATCCAGCCTTGACCTCCCCAGCTGCAACTTGATATGCCATTGTCCTTTTTGGCAACAAGATCCCATTGTTGACTCATATCTGACTTCCCAGCCACCATAATGCTCTGGTCCTTAGCTGGTCAATCCCCAGCCTGTAGCGGTACATGGGATTTTTCAGCCCTCAGTGCAGGACTTTGCACTTGTTCTTGCTGAATCTCATGAGATTTTGTTTGGCCCAATGCTGCAATTTGTCTAGGTCTCCCTGAATCCTAACCCTGCCCTCCAGTGTGTTTACCATTCCCCTCAGCTTGGTGTTGTGTGTAAATTTACTGTGTGTGTAATCTATCCCATCATCCAGATCATTAATGAAGATGTTGAACAGAACCGGCCCCAGGACCAACCCCTGGGGCACTCCACTAGCTACAGGTTGCCAGCTAGACATTGAGCCATTGTTCCCTACCCACTGAGCCCAATGATCTAGCCAGCTTTCTGTCCACTTTATGGTCCATTCATACAAACTATACTTCATTAACTTGCTGACAAGTATGCTGTGAGAAACCATATTAAAATCTTTGCTAAAGTTGAGGTATATCGCATTGATCGCTATTCCTGCATCCACATATCCTGTCATCTCATCATAGAAAGCAGTCAGGTTGGTCAAGCATGATTTGCCCTTGGTGAGTCCACGTTGACTGTTCCTGATCACTCTATTTTCCGCTAAGTATTTCAGACTGGATTCTTTGAGGACATGCTCCATGACTTCTACTAACAAAATGGGGGATGATGTTTTAGAGAGCACTGACTCAAAAAGAAACTTGATGTCATAAAGTGTATCCAGCTGTACATGAAGTCCTACTATGTCCACATATACATCATTATTTAGAAATAAGTTATTTTGAAATGAGTTATTTCGAAATAAGTTAATTCGAATTAAGAAAAGCCTGCTTTCAAAACAGCTGTTATTTCGAAATGGTTATTTCGAAATAAGGCTGTTTGGACATGTTTTGAAACAGTTGTTTTGAAACAGTGGTGTTGTTTCGAAACAACATGTCCAAACAGCATTATTTCGAAATAACCATTTTGAAATAACAGCCATTTCAAAATGAATGGGGTTTAAGCTGTTTGGAAATGACGGTTCTTATTTCGAAATGACAGAGCCTGTCATTTCGAAATAAGAAAACATCGTGTGGACATTCAGTTTTTTATTTTGAAACAACCAGTGTTGTTTTGAAATAAAAGACCCGTGTGGACATACCCCTAGTGGTGGTGAAGGGAGCAAATGTCTTCCTACAATCTATGAGAAGGGGACTATCCAGAAGACATAGAGAGGTGTCCAGCTGGGAAAGACCATTACTAGGTACTCTTTCTAGATCCATGGTCCATACCTCAAAAAGCTTGTTGAAAAATTTAAAGGGGTTGTTAAAAAAAAGACTAGAAATGTTTCAGACCTGGAAAATATGGCTTATAGCCAGAGACTAAAGAAACTCAATTTATTTAGTGTCTTGCATGTCAAAGAGTTCCAAAGGGGTAGTCATGTAAATCTAGCTCTGCAAGACAAACAAGGAGTCCTCTGGCACTTGCTAACAAATATATTTATTGCTTGAGTTTTCATGGGAGAAAATCCCACTTTGTTAGATGCTTTGAAGAACTGTTTGTCAGCCTGAAGGACTTGTTTGTCAATCTATTTAGTTTAGCCAAAAGAAGATTAAAGGTGACTTGATCACAGGCTTTAAGTGCATACTTGAAAAGAGATTTCTAACTATAGATAATGCTTTAATGTTTCCAACAAAGCCAGAATGAGATCCAGTGTCTGGGAGCTGAGACTGGAGAAATTGAGACTAGAAACAAGATGCACATTCCTAGACGAAGGTGAAGTAACATTTGAAACAACATATCTAGGCATGTGATTGGATTGTCATGACTTGAGGTCTTTAAATGAAGATCAGATGCCTTTCTCAGGGATGGCTCAAAAAGGACTTATTGGTTTGATGTAGACATCACTGGATGAAATTCTACAGACTGTAGTATGTAGAGGTTCAGATTAGATGATCATAATGTTTCCTTGTTCCTGTGAAATCTTTGAATCTATAATTATTTGATCACAATGTTTTCTCAGTTATAAAACAGCTACAATTTTTTCTGCAACCATAGCTAAACATTGGCTGAAGCATTTTCAATTATTCTCCCCTGTCTGCTCCTGGAACTGTAGGTATCTCAACCTTCATTTTGACAATTGAAGGGCCTACCCTGCATGGCCAGCCACCATAGGTATAAACATCAATAGAGATGGCAAGGTGCTGCTTATGTGGGTAGAGTAAAGGCATGCCAGATTGTTATGGTACACAACCTACATAGCTTTCTACAGGCACATGTCTACCATTTTGTGTGCAGCTGCTGGAGCCTTTGGGTGTGTTCACACAGCATTCTTATTTCGAAACAACAGAGGTTGTTTCAAAATAAGAAATGCCATGGCCACACGATGTACCATTGTTTCGAAACAACGGCGGTGTTTCGAAACAACTTAAACCTCATACCCTTTAGAAACAATGCGGCGGGGTTTGGGGGCAGCCTGGGCTTTAAAGATGGCGGGGTGAGGCGCTGGGCTGTGCTTCACCCCGCGGCTGCCTGCAGTCCCCTCCCCAAGCATAATAGCATGGCCACACTGTGGACATGCTATTTCGCTCCCTTATTTCGAAGACACCTTTTTCGTCTTTCGAAATAAGGTGTTTTGAAATAACCCTTTATTTTGAAACAGCTTGTTTCAAAATGTCTTGTTTTGAAACAAGCCTTCTGTGTGTGAACATAGCCTTCCATTGCCATGTGTAGGTATACACCTGCACATCAGAAAAAGATGTTATAGATGACTGGAAGCAGCCTATTGATTTGCTGGACTCTATAACAATTGATTAATCATGAACTGAAAACATTTTAGTTCTAATCCCTCACACACTGTAAACTGAACCTTAATATCCAATGGACTCCTTCATATTTATTATTACATCCTGGTCTTGATTCATTTCCCATTTATACAAGGTTCCTTTGGTTAAACATGATGGTATGCAAAAATCATCATCCAACAATTTGAGTTTCTTTTAAATTAAGTGAAATAACAGGAGCAGGACAGGAGTTCTGTTGTCCATGCTGTGCTAAACTAGCCACTTGCTAACTTGTCTTTTTGATACAGGTCTCCCTACTGTTATCTGTGTTGTTGTCAGTTTGAGGGTAGACATCCATAAAGAACTCTGTATAGGCCAGCTTCTTTAAAGCCACATGGAGACTTGTGGAAAACACAGCTGCTCAGGTTTTAAGAGGTCTCTATTACTGTACGCTAATGGCAGAAGCCTGTAGCAATACTGACTGCCCCGCAGATTTCCAGAGTGAAATTCTAGTGCAGTCTATTCAGGCTACCATACTATCCCATCCCTGTGAAGTCTGATTACCTTCCAGTAATGTATAACAACACCTACATTACTGAGATAAGCTGAACTAATGAAGCTATGGTCTACATGTGATGTAGTCAGGTGCAAAGCTTGTTCCTGTTGGAGGACTACTCATTTGGAAATTCCAGCATCACAAACCCAAAATAGCATAGATAGGTTGTGCTTTAGGGAATGCAGTTAACCCTATCATTCTTTTTCTGCCTGTTCTCCATTTTAGCCAATAGCAAGTCTTCTAAAGAAAAGCTTGGGGAAAAAGGCCCCAATCCAAAGTCCACTAAACTCAATGGAATTATTTCCACAGCCTTTAATGAGCTTTGATTCAGATTCACACCATTTAGATCTCAGAAAGATTCATTGCTGACATCAAGAGAGGGTACTGATGAAGCCCACAGGAGATGTACCTTCTTCTCTAAGAGCTGACTGGGTCCTACTACATATGCGTCTAATTAACAAGGTCTGTTCATTCCATGTGTTGTGTTTTATTGAAAGGAAAGGCACTTGCAAAACATGCCACAACAGGACAACCTGTCAGCTTTCAATCACACAGGATCTGATCCATCAGTGTTCTTCCTGAGCGGCATCCCAGGACTGGAAGCCATGCACCTGTGGATTTCCATTCCCTTCTCCTCAATGTTAGCTGTGGCTCTTCTAGGAAACTGCACCCTCCTGTATATTATCAAGACAGAGCCTTCTCTCCACAAGCCCATGTTCTATTTCCTCGCCATGCTGGCCTTCGTTGACCTGGTTTTGTCCACAATCACCATGCCAAAAACACTGAGCATCTTCTGGTTTAATTCAAGGGAAATCAGCTTTAATGCCTGCCTGATTCAGATGTTTTTCCTTTACTTGTTCTCCAGCATGGACTCTGCAGTGCTGGTGGCCATGGCCTTTGACAGGTACGTGGCCATTTGCAACCCTCTGAGGTATGCCGCCACCCTGACCAATTCAGTTATAGCAAAGATTGGGCTGGCAGGTGTGGCCAGGGGTGTTCTCATAACAGCTCCTTTAGTCTTAGTCCTCAGTAGGCTGCCATTCTGCCGATCCCATGTCATCTCTCATTGCTTCTGTGAGCACATACCGGTGCTGAAGCTGGCCTGTGCTAACACCAGTTTCAATAACATCTATGGGATCTTTACAACTCTTTTCATTGCGGGGCTGGATCTGATACTCATCACCCTGTCGTATGTGAAGATCCTAAGGACTGTGTTTAGCCTTGCATCCAAGGAAGAGCAGCTGAAGGCATTTGGCACTTGTGTCTCCCACCTCTGTGTTATCCTAATGGTTTATGCCCCAATGATTTTAACCTCAATAATTCACAGAGCTGGCCACCAAGTTGCACCCCACATACAAATCCTGATGGCCAATTTGTACCTTCTCTTCCCTCCCATGATGAACCCTATTGTGTATGGAGTAAAAACCAAACAGCTTCGTGACAGAATATATCTCCTGTTCCAAGTGAAAAACTTCTAGGCAGAACATTGTGTCATATCTAGTAATTTAAAACTCATCAGCAAGTTCCCTATACCCCTAAACAGGCCAGGAGAGTTAGTTAAGACGTACCTTTCTTCAGCATCTTCCATCCTAGAGAATTTTACAGTTCTTTACATGCCATGGAGTGAAGATCTGGTCAGGCAGGAGTGGGAACACCCTCACGTTTGCAGGGGATGTAGCATACAATCCCCAGGCTGTCCCTGAGCTCTGCTGGCCAACATGGAAGTTGCACTTGACTGTGGTCTAGCCTCATTTGTCCTTCAGTAGCAAGAGGGCAATACTTGCTAACTCATTACACAAAGGGAGGTGCAGTGATTTACCTAAAGTCACCCAGCAGCCCACCAACTGAATTAAAAACTAATCCCAGGTCCGTGGCAAGCACATTCATTTCTCTTTCTAGTAAGCCCCACTGCCTCCACAACAATGAGATTAATTAAGATTTAATGAGATGGCTTCATAATTTGCAAGCATTTGATGTGATGGTTCTCTAGTAGCCTGTTCCCTCCATTAATCTCCTTCAATCCCACAGAACTTCTCTACCATTTAGCACCTAATTTTTGGGAGACATAAGGCTGAGCCCATTTCCTACAAAGTCAGTGACCTGAAGAAGAATTCTCTCTAGTTCCAAAAGGGGTATCTATCTGAGGGCACGTCTACACACACAGGTTTATTTCGAAATCAGTCCTTTCGAAAGGACCGATTTTGAAATAAAACCCTCATTTTGAAAGGGCTCCTTTCAAAATAAGGGAAACCGCGGATCGAAACGACCGTTATTTTGAAATGGATGTTTTGAAATAATGCCAATGGGTCCGCTGTTTCGAACCGTTGTTTTGGAACAACGGTGTTGTTCCGAAACAACGGGTCTAAAG
This sequence comes from Podocnemis expansa, assembly GCA_007922195.1. NCBI lineage: Eukaryota > Metazoa > Chordata > Testudines > Podocnemididae > Podocnemis > Podocnemis expansa. The sequence goes on from ML682064.1 coordinate 1,701,910, forward strand.
GCGTTATTTCGAAACATTCATTTCTAAATAATGGTCGTTTCGGGGGGGGGTAGGTTTTACTTTTCCGAAGGGATGATCCTTATTTCGAAAGGACGAGGTCTGTCCTTTCGAAATAAGGCAACGTCATGTAGACTGAATTTTTTTTTATTTCGAAATAACGGGTGTTATTTCAAAATAAAAGGGCCATGTAGACGTGCCCTCTTAGTCCAATTCAGGAAAACTAAAGAGTCCTGTGGCACTTTTAAAGTCTAACAAATATATTTTTTCACATGAGATTTTGTGGGAGAAATCCCACTTTGTCAGATGCCAGAATGAGTGGTTACCTGTCCCAAGAACAGTGACCCCCCGGTCAACCTTGCTTCATCTTTGCATATCATTCACCCATTCACTCAGTCTAAAGGATGGGCTTTGTTTCACACCTCTCAGGTTAATAAAGACAGACTGGGTGGATCATGGGGGAAGGGATGGTATTCAAAAATGACCATCTCTTGTGGAGAGGACTCTGCCAGCAGAAGCCTCCATCTTAAAGGAGATGCCAGTTCAAGCATCTTCAATGATGTATCTATCTTGTATGGTCTTCCCTTGCTGCTATTGCTATAGTGTCTTAGTGCTTGAAGTTGTAGCAGCGTCTCACAGGGAAGAGGCCACCTCTCTGGGTTTGTCACCACACCAAGCAATAGTTCAGCAAGTCACTGAGCTCAGGTCACTGAGCCCAAGTCAATAGATTCATGCTCACAGTATTGTGCTGACAACAGCTGTGTGGATGTTAGGGCTAGAGAGAGGGGTGGGACCTAGGGCCTGAGCCTGAATGTCTATAGTACAGTGGCGTGTGAAGCCCGCTTGAGTCTGAGTTTGTTGCTACGGGTGCAGGATCTCATTTCCATAAACTGTATAGATGTATCCCCAAGAAACAAGTACAAGAAAAAGAATCCAAATACTAGAGATGGATCATCTTCATGTCAGCTATTTTGATGAGTACCTGCAATGCTAGTGTCCAAAAAAGGCTAAGGAAGGAACAAAACAAATTAGGGATCTGAAAAAAAAATGGGTGGGTTGGATTTTAGTGACATAGAAAGAAATGTGTAACTTGTAACATGTTGTATATAATACCAGCTGAAATGTGTAGATGAGGATGCACACTTTGCTGTTTCAGGGATTAATAGGGACTTTGGATTTTTCTCTCATTACAACAGGTGATTTGACCTCATCTTCCTCTGTATGCTGTTCCCTCATGTTTGAATCTTTACAACTGCTTTGATTTGCTGTTACAGTATTGTGACCTGTTCCCAGGGGTGTCACTGACCCAGGGAATGACTCACGGGCCCAAGCCCTGCTCCTTGCCCGCATGACACGCCCACAGCCAGGGCAGGGCGGGGAGCTGCAGCTGTGGCCACAGGGTGGCCCAGTCTTTGAAGGGGCCAGAAGTGGCTGCTGCGGCCATGGGCGACTGGGCCTTGGATCTCCAGCCCAATCCAGAGGGACACCAAGAGAGGTGGGGCCCCGCCAGGACCCGGGGCACTGGCACCAGCATTGGGGGCACGGGCCCCGTGTGCCAAGCGCCAGCGACGCCCCTGTCTGTTCCCATGACTTACACTTCCCTGCATTTATGTCCTTCCATTTTGTAAGTTCTCCCATCTTCGAAGCCTCTGATGAAGTAGGATTTTCTCCCACAAAAGCTCATGAAATAAATAAATTTGTTAGTCTTTAAGTGCCACAGGATTTCTTGTTTGTTATTCTGTGTAAGGTGAATTTAACAAAGCTGCACGGAATGTCTTTTCAGAGACTGGTATCATATCAACCCTTTTTCTTTTACCATACTAAGAAAACTGATGGACATTGGTAATTTTTCTCTCTTGATGCTATTTCTTAACAAAATAATGAAGCAAAGTATGGAGGCAAACACAGATATCTCTGCAAAGCTGCTATGTCATATTTTCTCTGGAAATCTTTAGATCTCTGGCACCTTCCTGGGTAGCATAAAGACAAAGGTTACTTATGCTCTATGACTGGGCTCCTCCATGGCTCCCCATCCTCATTTAGCCGTTTTCCCCATAGAGCAAGGAGGCACGGGTGGATTTGGGGGATGACATGGAAGACATTGTCCCCTCAAATAGTATACATTGATGGGGGTTCTTAATTAAGTTTCCAGCCTACCCCCACATAGATTGAGTCACTGCCTGCCCCAGGCAGACACATCCCACATTGAGGTCCCCTCCCACTACTGTCAACATGTCCAATTGGGAAGTATAGAGCAACAAAGAGTCCTGTTCTGAGGGTCGTCCCCCAACACCCACCACTGGTAGATTGGAGATAATCAATGCCATCACTTAGGGCTGGAGGAGGCACCCCAGAAGGTGAGAGAGCACAAAATGGAGATGTCACGTGGCAGGCAAGAAGAGGCCTGCCTCAAGAGGTGGCAGCTCCCCAGGCAGCTGGAGGGGGCCAGCGTTTTCGTGGCTGTTCCTGCTCTGAGGTGCTGTATGCCCATGCCACATGATCTGTGGCTGTTGAGGCCGTTGAATATCAGCCCCACAGCCCCACTTGGGGCCAGGGTTTTGTGGAGACACTTTATTTCCACCTGTACATCACCATGATCGGGTCCATTCTAAGGAAGGGCCAGGCCTGGCTTGAGCACCTGCCTGTGCTTGGTATGGGCACCCCCAAGCCCATCTGTAGTTCCCATCAGAGGTGCCTGTGAGGTGTCCCAGTCATCAGATGGGTGACACGGCAGGGTTGCTAGATGATGAGGCCCTCAGATTGGTGTAGGAACTCCTGTAGTACTCACTTGGCTCCTTCACCCTCTTGGTGGCCTGGTCCCTGCAGAGGCAAAGGCCATGCACACCCCGTGGGGCCCTCATCCCTGAAAAATGTGTGGTGTGGCCAGGCGTGGTGTCTGATTTCCCATCTGGAAAGCCCAAGGAGGTAATGGCTCCCCTGTTTGGTGGGTGAGGTGGAAAGAGGAACTCTCAAACCGCGTATGTTGATAGTGGGAGGCACAATTTAATGGTACTGGTGCTCACTGGGCAGCTTCAGTCATGGCCTCCCCTGTGCAGTCCCCCCTTCACTTACCTTCAGTCTTCCCTCCCAGAAAGCAGTGGGTCCCTCCCTTCAGCAGCCAGCTATTGCTCTTGCCTCTCACCACAGGATGAAGCTCACAGATTTCCTGGCCTTTGAGGCCACTGGACTGGCTCATCTCTCACCAGCTGCTGCCCAGGGAGAAGTCCGGCAGCACCATGTGACTGAGCACAGAGAGGTTTTAAATATGATCAAGGATCGACAACCATACATGAGAGAGGAACGATTCCACCCTGACCCTCCAGAGGCTGGGTGATTTCCAGTCATGGTTTCAAAGTCCTCCAGGTGATGGACCCCTGTGCATTTGTCACCCTGTCATCTCGGTTAAATCCCACCCACTCCCATGTCCTAGTGCAAGCCCTGAACAAACACTGGCACAAATAGCTGCAACTGGCAGGAAGGTCCAACCCTCCTAGCCTTGGGCAGATGTGGAATTTGCCACCTCATGTGTGGGCTTTTTTGTGACTAGACCTGCCACCCTAATATAGAAGTGAAACTGCACTGCTGAAAGGGAGACGTTTACTCCTATGCAAAGAAGAAGTGGGTAGCAGCTCCAGGTATGTACTGCTGCTTCTTCTGTTCCATGCCAGCCTTGACAGAATATCTGCAATGGAGGATTTATCTTGATTAAAGAGGCCAAATATGTAATTGTTATTCTCTTTCCCAAACCAACAGCCAGTTTTCTTCACATTGAAATGAAAGTTCTGAACACACAAGATGATATGCTCTACAGGGTTGTGAACCTGCTCAGTTTAGGTGCGTAACTCCCTTTGTGCATGCATCATTTGAGGAGGATTTGCCCCTTTATATGGACACATGCAATATGGCCCACACTTACATGTGTCCTGTTGACAGTCTGGCCCACACTTGTACATGTAAACGTAGATGGTAACAGCCACAGAGGTGGAAAGGTATGGCTCAGTGTACATTCATCACTCTCAGCAACTCCCTCTGCTCCAAATCAAATATAACTCTGTAATTACTAAAGTTTTTGAACTGCCATTGGGGAATAAAGTAAGTGAGGTGTTGTTAAAAGGTATAAATACTCTCACTGTGTTTATCCTGGCTGAGTGGAGAGTCACGCAGTTTGCACAAGACAGCAGCTTTTGCTGAAGGTGAAGAAGATGCAGAATTCAGGTGAGCTGGTGTAATCTGTATTCAACTTAATCAAGGATCTTTCTAAATAGGAAATTTTTCAAGCAAATGAAAAGCTTAAGGCTGAATCTGCCAAGAGCAACACTAGGGTAAAAGTGGAAGATGCTAAATTTACACCCATATGAATGAAAATGGCATGGTGTTGGCCATTTAAAGCGAACTATTAAGTTTCGTTAAAAACCAAGAACATAAGTATGTCAGAAAAACAGTAATAATTCTGAAAATCCAAGTGTTAGAATTACATACCCACACTTAGTTCTCTCTGCTTACACAAATGAATCATGAGAGGCTCTTTCTTTTGCCTCTGTGGCATCATGGGATATTTCAATCTGGTGCAATGTGTGTTGGGAATCTCATGCTAGCATTAGTGAAAGTTTCTGTTGTGGATACAAGGCTAGGGACTAGTCTACAATTTGGTCAATGATCTGAAAGTAAGTCTGAAATCTTTGCTGATAATCTTTGATGATGACACAGAATTTGGCAGAATGGCAAATAATGTTTAGGTCAGGGCAGTCCCTAAGATCGATCTCGATCCCTTGCTAAGTTTAGCTTTCCTGAATAATGTTCGACTGATTAGAACTAAATGCAGATCACACATCAGGACCCGAGAATGTAGGTGCCACATATATAATGAGGGATGACACTTTAGAAAGGACTTATTTAAAAAGGCATTTGGGGTCATGATGTGTAACCAACTGTACATGAGGTTGTTTTGGTGGTGAAGCAAGCAAATATCTTCCTGCAATGTATAAATGGGGGGACTATCAAATTAAAATAGTGATATGTCCAGCTGGGAGAAACCATTACTGGAAACTAGGTCCAGTGTCCACATTTCAGAAAGCCATTTGACAAACTGAAAGGTGTTGGAAAGAAAATTACAAGTTTTTTTTTCCGATTTGGAAAATGAGGTGGGACAAGGTGAGCTAACACTTGGACTAACATATCTAGGGCTCGAAAGAGGTAGCCGTGTTAGTCTAGTTCAGCAAAACAAACAGGGAGTCCTGTGGCACTAAAAGACTAACAAATTTATTTATTGCATGTGCTTTTGTGGGAGAAAATCCCACTTCATCAGACACTTTCAAGATAGGGGAACTTACAGAATGAGAGGAAAACAAATGCAGGGAAGTGTAAGTCATGGGCTCAGGTCACAGTGTAACAGAAAATCAAAGTGGTGTTAAGATTCAAAAGGATAGCTATGTTAATCTAGTCCAGCAAAAAACAAAAACAATAACAAAACCAAAAAACCCGGAGTCGTGTGGCACTTAAAGACTAACAGATTTAAATCTATAACTCTTTAAGTGCCACATGACTCTTCTTTTTTGTTAAGATTCAAACACTGGGAAACAGCACATAGAGGAGGATGAGGTCAAATAATCTGTTGTAATGGTTTTGAATCTTAACTGCTTTGATTTGCTGTTACACTGTGATTTGATCTTATGACTTACACTCCCTTGAATTTATTTTTCTTCCATTCTGTAAGTTCCCCCATCTTCAAAGGGGCTGATGAAGTGGGATTTTCTCCCACAGAAGCTGACGCGATAAATAAATTTGTTAGTTTTTAAGTGCCACAGGACTTCTTGCTTATATCTAGGGATGTGACTGGATAGCTATGCGTTGAAGACTTTAAATGAAAATGAGGTGCCTTTCTGAGGTAGTGTCCAGTCCAAACAGAAGTTTTGGACTTGATGAAGAAATCACTTGGTGAAATTCTGTAGCTTGTAGTATTCAGAAGGAGTGACTGGATATCATAATGGTCCTTTCATGACTTAAATCTTTCAATATATAATTACTTGGTCACAATTTTGTCTCAGTGAATGAACTAACTACATTTTTTTCTGTCAACTTAGCTAAGTATGACCTCTGGCAATCAGAGGCTTACGTCACACAGACCGTGGAGTTGCATCCATGACCATCTTGACAAACAGGCAATGATAGTTCTGACTTCCATGAATTTATTTAAGTCTGTTTTGAACCCTGTTAGGCTTTTGAACTTCACAACATCCCCCAGCAACAAGATCCACAGGATGACTTTGCTTTGCATGAAGAAGGACTCACTTATGTTTGTTTTAAATCTGCTGTCTGTTAATTCCTTTCAAGGACCATGGTTCTTATCTTAGAACAGCAGATTTGTAGAATTGAAAGGGACTTTGAGAGATCATCTATTCCGGTTCCTTCCACTCAGGGCAGGATTAAATATTTCCTAGCCCATCATTGACTGGTGTTTGTCTAACATGCTGTTAAAAACCTCCAATGATGGAGAATCTACAACCTCTCTCAACCATTTATTCCAGTGTTTAACTATCCTGACAGAAAGTTTTTCTAATATCCAACCTGAGACTCGCTGTCTTGGGCCACTGCTCACTGTGTAGATGTACTCTTGCTTGTGCACCCCAATCAATGACATACTGCATGATGCCCCACAGACTACATATGTCTGTGCTGAATCCCCAGATTGTGCTGCTAAAGGTACCAGGTGCATCTTGCTCTATGAAGCTTAACAGGCCAGGAAATAATAGGTAAAAGCATCTGCCATTCATCGTAGCAAGGTACATCAGACAGGATACTGTGTAAAGTGCATGAGAACATTGTAAACAACTGGGGTTCATCACCTGTGATTTGTATGTGTGTGTGGACAGATATACTTGTGGTTTGTAATGACATCCTAAAACTTTGCATGATTTTGGACACAGATCTTTCACCAGATTCCTATGGGTAGAGTCTCAGTCTTTGATGTAGCTTAGATGAGGAATTCCAGGGAAAAGTCAGGAACAAAAGCGACTTGCTTTTAACAAGTATCCTCATTATCCACTAGAGCAGGTGATCAGCCATGGCCGGAAATGAGCATTATTCCTTTCACTTGAGCGAAGGTACTCAGAGGTGCTTAGGCCAGCCCATTGTTCCTATATGCAGGCCTCTGCGGAGTGTGGAAACCCAGGTTTGTGTTTGCATCTGTTCAAGTTACATGGGACACACATTTGAGGACATGACATCACAGTGTTTCATATCTGCACATATGTATGATGTTGCAGGAAACATGCTACCATAACAGTAACTTTTAATATGTCATGAGTATTCCAAAACCACGCGACATGGCCTACTTTGTATCAGGTAAGACTTATTCCAAAGGAGTAGCTGTGTTAGTGTAGTTTGGGAGAACAGACAAGAAGTTCTGTGACACTGCTAAAGACTAACAAATTTATTTATCACATGAGTACTGAGGGAGAAAACCCCACTTCGTCAGATACTTGAGAACAAAAAACTAGTTATTTAGATTTGCAAGTCTCTCAAGCGTCTCATATGCTGTTCCACACTGTATGAAAGTGAGCAACTTGTTTGATTTGTTGAAAGAGTCTGTCTTGAACCAGCCTGTCGCTCATATTTCACTGGATTTGTTTTACCCTCTCATACTATAAGTTCTCTATTTTCAAATGTCTGATGGAGGGAGATTTCTCCCTCAAAAGCTGATGCAATACATAATTCAGTGTATCAGTCTTTAGAGGTGTCACAGAACTTCCTGTTTGTTTAGGCGAGACATAGTGACACTGTAAGGGTGAAGCTGAACAACACACAAATCACACCAAAAGGTTCAGCGTGTCACAGTACATTTAACACAGCCATCACTAAAAACTGCAATAGATGGCTGTAAGCAACATATTGGTTTTCTTTAATCTATAATGAATGATTTATTCCTGATTTAAAAACCCTTATTCATTAACCTCTTATACCTTGTAAGTGGAAACTTGACATCAGTGCTACCCCTTTCATATTTATTATTGCGTCTTGGTCTTGCTTCATGTCCCATTTGTACCAGCTTCCTCTTGCCAAACATGTCAGTATATAAGAATCATCATCCAATCATATGTGTTTCTTTTTTTTTTTGTTAAAAAAAAGTGAGCCATAACAATAGTTCCATTGTCTAGTCTATGTTAAATCAGCAACTGGTTACCTTTTCTTTTTGATACAGATCTCCCTACTGTTAGCCATGATGTTCTCACTTCCAGGGTAGACTTCTGCAATGAGCTCTGAAGACTTCAAAATCTTAAACATTGCTTGGAAACGTGTGCAGAATGCAGTTGCTCACCCATTAAGAGGGGTATATTGCTATAAGCTGATGACACAAGCTGAGATCAGCACTTGCTGGCCCACAGATTTACAGACAGAATGAAATTCTAGTTAATCTGTTCTGCTTCCTATACCATGCCCATCCCATTGATAAGGGGCAGTCTTAGGGCTTCTAGAGCCATGCTTTGTGGAGTGCTCCATCCTTGACTTTTGCCTCCCAGCCCTCCTGCTCCCTCCGTTGGGGCTACTGGTAGATGTCCTCCCTCCCGCTGCTGGCCTCTCAGTGCCTCAGTGCTGCCCCATCTACTAGCTCCACTGCCGAGTAACCCCCCCACCCCTTGCAATGGCAGGACAGATGGTGTGGTCCTTCTCCTCCCCACAGTGGGGCCTTCAGCAGCTGCCTGCGCTGCCCATCTACTAAGATTGCTTATGCCAGTGATGTCTGATTGCCTTGCAGCAATGCATTAATAATACCAGTTTTGTTGAGATATGATGGAGCATGGGAACTGAGGCCTACTTGTGAAGTAGGCTGGTGGCAAACTCGGTCCTGTCAGGGACCATATGCAACAGCAGAAACCAAAATAGCACAGACATATTGTGCTTTGGGGAATGCTCAAGCCACACCCATTTATCTGTGTACTTCCTATTTTAGCTATTAGCAAGCCTTCTTAATGAAAGACTTGGTGAAAAAGGCCCCAGTGCAGGGCCCACTAAAGTTACTGGAATTATTTACACAGTCTTTAGTCAAGTTTGAGTGACTGAAAAAATTTAGGACTCACACACATTCATCCCAGAAATAAGCAGAGGCTCCTCAGGAATGAAACGAAAAGTGTTCTTCTCCATAGCTAACTGACTTCAAGTACACATCTCATTTTCAGGGTCTGCTCATTTCATATGCTGTGTTTTATTGAAAAGAAAGCCACTGCGGAAAGACATGTAAAAGATGCCACAACAAGTAGACCTGTCAGCTTCCAACAACACAGGCTCTGATCCATCAGTGTTCTTCTTGACTGGCATCTTGGGACTGGAAGCCATGCACATCTGGATCTCCATCCCCTTTGCCTCAATGTTCACTGTGGCCCTTCTAGGAAACTGTATCCTCCTGTATTTTATTAAAACAGAGCCCTCTCTCCACAAGCCTATGTTCTATTTCCTTTCTATGCTGGCCTTCATCGACCTTGTTTTAATTATAACCAGCATGCCAAAAGCGCTGAGCATCTTCTGGTTCAATTCCAGGGAGATCAGCTTTACAGCCTGCCTGCTGCAGATGTTTCTCCTTTACACATTCTTCCACATGGAGTCTGCTGTGTTGGTGGCCATGGCATTTGACAGATATGTGGCCATCTGCAACCCCCTGAGGTATGTCACCATCCTGACCAACTCTGTGATAGCAAAGATTGGGTTGGCAGGTTTTGTGAAGGGTGTTCTCATAACATCCCCTTTTGTCTTAGTCCTCAGTAGGCTGCCTTTCTGCCGGTCTCACGTCATTTCCCATTGTGTCTGTGAGCATGTACCAGTGCTGAAGCTAGCCTGTGCTAACACCATGTTCAATTACATCTATGGGATCTTTGTAACTTTTTTCTTTTTGGGGCTGGATCTGATGTTCATTGTCATATCATATGGGAAGATCTTGACGACTGTGTTAAGCCTGGCATCGAAGGAAGAGCAGCTGAAGGCTTTTAGCACTTGTATTTCCCACCTTTGTGTCATTTTAATGTTTTACACCCCACCGTTTTTAACCTCAATAATTCACAGGGTTGTCCACCAACTCGCTCCTGATGTACAAATTTTGATGTCCAGTTTCAACCTCCTATTCCCTCCCATGATGAACCCCATTGTGTATGGTGTGAGAACCAAACAATTTCATGATAGAGTGCGTCTCCTTTTCTGTGGAAAAAATATCTAGGCTGAACATTGTGTGGAGTCATGTACTGGGAAACCCCTCAGCAAATTTCCCTTCTTCCTAAGCAAGACAGCAGAGCTAATGCAGATTTCTGCCTCTGGGCAGCTGCTGGGGCCTTGATGCAGTGGAGGCTGGGCTGCCTCTCAGCCTCCCTCCTCCTCCTGATTCTCATGGCTGGGCTGACTCTGGAGACTCAGGAGCCCAGCCAGAAAACAGGGGGAGGCTGTACCCCTGGCCTGATGTTAGCCAGCAGTCCAGTGACTGAACTAGGAATTGGTATAAAATCTTTGGCATCCCACTCCAGTGCTCCATCCATTGCAATGAGATTATTTCAGTTTTAAAGAGTTGATTTCATGACATGCAATGCTTTTGAAATGGTGATTTTTTTATTAGTCAGTTGTTTACGGCATTCTTTTTCAATCTTTCAATCCAACAAAACTGCAGTGCCCTACAGACCCTAATTATGTCAGAAACAGCCTAATTTTCAGAAAGTTATTGACCAGAAGAACTTTGTGTAGCTCAACAAATTGTGTTGCGCTTTTACAGAACCTGGACCAATCAGAGATATTTCTTCCCTCAGCTTAGCTATCTAAGTGAGTGGATGTCATTGGACAGCAATGGAATGCTGTCAGTGATGATTATGAATTTGGAACCTATTTTACCATCATTTCTCTAGGAGGATCAAAAAGCGGGGTAAGAAATGGGGGTTCAGTCCTCAGATGAGATGAATTCTCATAATTCTTATTGGCTCCAGTTAGTGGTGATTGGCTCCCATCTGTCAGGTGAGGCCATAGATTAGTGTAGGCAGCACTAGTAAAACTTTGCCAGGATAGCAGAATCTTCTAAGGGAAATGCAGCATATATCGGGATCAGAAGATCATTTTTTTGGTATTTCTAAACCTCCTATGTAAAAGATAAAAGCTATATTGTCAAAAGGACTCTTTTGCTGATGTAGTATAGTCTGGACATTTTTCCTGGCATAGATATGTCTGTCAGGGGTATATATTTTTTTCACACTTATTACTGAGAGAGCAGTTGCAAGAACTCTTGTTGGCTTGGATCCAGCGTATGCCATTCCGGTCTGGAGAATCAGGAAATTGCAAGCTGATATGCATTTTTGTGGGAGGCGGGGTAGAGCTGGAGAGTCTGTAATCTTCATATTTCAAATGTTTGTGGTTGTTATTATGTGTTTAGAAGTAGGGTGGGCTGACCACTCAAGATGTCACGTGCACAGTGTAAACTAATGTGAAAAGTCAGCTGCATTTTATTTCCAGAACTAGAGAGTAAAATATGAGCTCATAAAATAATTTGTATTTTATATTAGAGAGTAAAACTCACAACAATAACATCACAAGAAATGTTTCCAAAAGACAGAGGGAGCAAAAATGCTCATCAGATATTTAAAGAAGACACCTTTCCAAAATCTTCTATTATAGCTGTGTAGGAGAATGTGTGAAATCTAAGTATACCTGCTTCTTCCAACTACTCTGCCTGCAATTAATATAAATGCTGTTGTCTGTCCTCTTCAAAAGTATGGTTTACTTGAGCACATGTACTCCTTGACTTCAACCAGAGACTGTGATCTTCCCTTTTTACACAGATCCTGGAATGTAGTTTTACAACTTCTAATTTAGAACATTAATACTACTTTACTTTATATTAACATTGAAAGATTGTTATAAATGTTCATGTGAATTCTGTATTAAATAGAGTACTTGAAAGATGACTTTAAGTGTAAATGTGATTATTAAAAATTGTTATAATTTTAGAAAACAGTTGGTCAAAAGGCAAAGGTGACTGAAGTATTCATGGAAGAAGAATGACATGTGACAAAAATAGCAGATAGAATTATACTGAAAGAGTTACCATCCTAATAGGTTTTGAAGGATTAGCCATGTCTGTCTAGTTCAGTAAAAAAACCAAGGAATCTGGTGGTACTTAAAAGCCTGAGAGATGTATTTATCACAAGAGGTTTCATGGAAGAAATTCCCTGTTTGTCAGATGCTTGAAGAACAAACCACCAGAAAGAAACAATGAGCAACAATGAGCCTGTGATCAAAGACCTTAATGGTCCACGGCAGAAATGGCCTCTTTTTTTTCATGGCGACTGACACAAAATATGCCCTGGTATGATCACCACAGCCTGTCTGTAATACTTCCTGTAACTGCCCCGTGATCCACCTACAGAGTCCACGTCATTAATTTCTGTATCTAATTCATTTTTGTCAATCTCCTTTTAGGATTTTAGACACCTCATGAGATTAAACCAAAGCCATTTCCACAAACAAGGCCACTCCATCCCCTGGTGGGCTGCCGATAGTTCCCTCTGTACCAGCTGGCTGGTAACCTGTCATAAGGCCAGTGACCACTAAATCAAACTTGCTTCCTCTGCTTTCATCACTCGCCCCTTCGCCCAACCAAAAAGATGACCTTTGTGGCACACTTGGCTGGTTAATAAATGCAGCCAGGGTGGATCAAGGTGAGGAAGTGTATACCAAAGTGACTGCCTCTCATGGAGGGAACTCTGCTGGTAGCAGCCTCTGCCTTACAAAAGAGGCCAGTTCAACCATCTCCAGTGATGTGTGTGTCTTCCAGGTTCTTGCCTTGCTCCCATCACCATAGTTTCTTAGTACCTGAAAGTCGATAGCACATCACGGGGAAAGAGGCCACCTCTCAGGGTTTGCCTCCACACTGAGCAATAGCTCCATGACAGAAAGCCTCCAAGCCCAGGTCAACAGACTGATGGTCATGGTCTTACACTGACAAAAGGTGTATGAATGTTGTGGCTTGGACTCTGAAGCCTAGGGCACAGGCAGGCCTTGGAGCCTGAGCCTGAATGTCTATCCAGCTCGTCTTAGTGAAGTGGTATAAGTTACTTGAGATTGAATCTGTTGATTCAGACACGGGATCTTGTTGCTGTCTGGCATGTAGACGTACCCTCAAAAAAACAAGTACAAGACCAAGAGTCCAAATGGTAGAGATGAAAGATCTTCCTGCCAACTATTTTGATTTCTCTTTTTCAGCATTCCAATTAATATGGCAAGGCCTTCAGGATGATATTTTCCTTAGAAGGGTGCACAATTAACAATATTTTTGTCTTATGATCTCCCTTCTTAATAAATATATGTTAATTTATACATCTTAGTACAAGCTAGGGAAGTGAAGGTATGCAAAAGGAATATTTTGGGCCCTAAAGGGCCCATGAACAAAATGTACGCCTGCTCCCTATTTCTCCCATGAGGTACAAAAGTGGTTATACTACAGCCACAAGACTCATACCCTTCAAAACTGAACAGGACCCTATATTAGAAAGGGTGGTACCAGGAAGCAGGTCATACAAGTATATTTAAAGTTACCAAAAAGAAGGAGCAGGAGAAAGGCTCATTTGCATTCAAAACTATGGCCAGGGAAGGAGGATGTCCTATGGGCCTACAGAACTATGATTGCAGGGAAGGAATCTCTATCAGCGGAGAGATATAAACTTGCATGGTGCGAAGGGTCATCCTAGGCTTCTAGGATTGTTTGTGTGGCCTGGTAAACCCATCACAGATTACCAGCATATTGAACTCTAGGCTGTTGCTTTCTCATCAACTGTGTCTGGGAACTGAGAGAAGAAAGGGTGGACAAGTCTAAATACAGTGATATAGCTGAAACAGGCCTATCCAATAGTGCCTTTAGTATATGCTTTGTATACTCTAACAGCTGTTGTTTGCTTACCTGAGTATTTGGTAAAAGCAGCTAGGAAGCATGGCAAAATCAAGACACATTTGTTTCTATATCTTCATACGAGCTGGGGAAGTACCATCACAGACTAGTATTTGAAATGCAAGTGTCCAAAATAAAGAAAAGGAAGGAACAGAACCAATTACTTATCTGGGGAAAATGGGTGGGTTGGATTTTAGTGACATGGGAAGAAGTCTGTAACATGCAACATCCTTTAAATAGTAACAGCTGAAATGTGTAGACTAAGAAGCACACGTTCAGTATAAGGTGAATCTAACATAGCTGCAAGGAATGTCTTTTCATAGACTGGCATCAAATCAAATCTTTTTTTTGGGTACCAGATCAAGAAACCTCATGAACGCTGGCTATTTTTCCTTAGTCTATTTCATAACAATCTAATAAAACAAAGTATGAAAGCACATGCAAATATCACTGCAGATCTGTTGTGTCTCATTTTACCTGGAAAACAAACAAGGAGTCCTGTGGCACTTAAAGACTAACAAATTGATTTATTGCATGAGTTTCATGGGAGAAAATCCCACTTTGTCAGATGCTTTGAAGACAGAGGAATGTACAGAAAGGGGAGAAATAAATGCAGGAAAGTGTAAATCCTGGGATCAGGGCACACTGTAACAGCAAGTCAATGCCATAGTTAAGATTTAAACACAGGCAGACAGCATATAGAAGAAGATGAGGTCAAATCACCTGTTGTAATGAGAAAAAATCCAAAGTGCCTATTAAGCCCTGAATCCGTACAGTCAAGTTTGCAAATAAATTCAATCTCTGCAGCTTCTGTTTTATGCCTGGATCTGGAATTTATCTGTCTGAGCACATTAGTAAATCATCAATGGAGTGATCAGGAAGATTGAAATGCTGACCCACTGGTTTTAGAACGTTATGATTGCTGATGTCAGTGTTGTGCTCATTTATCTTTTTCTGTCAAGACTGTCCTGTTTGTCTAATGTATAAGGTGTGGGGGCTTTTCTGGCACATAGAATCATAGAATCATAGGGTTGGAAGGGACCCCACAAGGT
>ML682064.1:1717261-1780761 GCA_007922195.1 Podocnemis expansa
TTTTCAAAGATAATGGCCAATGGTACTGCTATCTCATCAGCCAGCTCATGATGGCATAAATCATATTAGAGGATGAGCAGGTGAATGAGCCCTTAATGGAGTAGCTGGCTTGGTCAGGTCCTATGATAGTGTCTTTTGTGCAGATATGGTGGCAAAGCTGGCAATGTGGTTGTTTGCAGGGGTGTGCGCCTGCTTTAATGGTTCTGTTGCTTTCCCTGGAAAGCTTTAGATCTCTGGCACCCTCTTGGGTAGCATAAAGACAAAAGTTACTTGTACTCTATGACCTAGCTCCACTATGGCCCCCTACTCTTACTGTGTTGTTTTCCATGTAGAGCAAGGAGGGCAAGCGTAGAATTTGAGGGATAAAATGGGAAGCATCGTCTCCTCGAACGTTATACTTTATTGGGGGCCTAATTAAATGTTCAGCCCCCCCCACCCTGACAGCTTGAGTCACGGCTGGCAGCAGGCAGACACATCCCACATTCAGGCCCCCTCCCACCAATGCCAACATGTACAGTGTGGAAGATAGAGCAACAAAGAGTCTGTTCTGAGAGCCATCCCCCTTTACCCACCACTGGTAGATTGGAGGTAATCAATAGCTACCCCTTTAGTGCTGGAGGAGGCCCCCCAGAAGGTGACAGAGGGCAACGATGTCATAGATGTCATGTAGATGTTGTGCGGTGGGCGAGAAGAGGCCTGCTAAAAGAAGTAGCACCTCCCATTGCAGCTGTAGGGGGCTGGAGATTTCATGGCTATTCCTATTTTGAGGTGCTGCATGCCCATGGCACATGATTTGTGTCTGTTGGGCCCTTGGAACATCAGCCCCACAGCCCCACTTGAGGCCAGGCTTTGCTGGAGATGCTCTCTTTCCACCTGTGCAACACCGTGATCAGAACCATCCTAAATAATGACCAGGCCTTATCAAAGTGCCTGCTTCTGTCTGTCCTGGTCACCTCCAAGCCAATCTTTCTCAGCAGGGGTGCCTGTGAGGCATCCTGGGCATCGGATGGGACTGGAGCAGGGTTGCTAGATGATGAGGCCCTCAGCAGGCTGCTGAGGTGGAGGTTGCTGTAGGACCCACCATAGCACTTACTTGGCTCCTTCGCCCTCTTGCTGGCCTGGTCCATGCTGAGATGAGAAGCTGCACATGCCTCATGGGGCCCCTGTCCCTGACAGATGCAAGATGGCCTGGGGAGGTATAGCTTTGACTTTACCTATGTTTTGCTTGCATACTTTTATATCCAGTCTCTATATCTTTTAAGTGTCCTTCTTCATAAGTTTAAGAAATCCTGCTGTCAGAATTATGAGTTTTTATACTTTGCATAATTTCATAAATTAGCTTAATGTTTATAGAGTTTACTAGAAATACAAGTGACCGTACAGGCCTGTTTAAGATATTATACATCCTGTAACGCAAAAGTTAAAGGTCATAGGCTGCATACTTAGGTTAACATAAGATAACAAATTAGACAGGTAGGTCTGTTTTTCTGCTAGTATTCACCGAAGCATAGCTCCAAGTAACTGTATTTTTGATGATGACATCCAGGTCAGTAAACAAAAAAACAACAAGCAGTTGTGTGGCACTTTAAGACTAACAGATTTATTTTTTGCATGAGCTTTCGTGGGAGAAGATCCCACTTCCTCAGATGCTTCGAAGATGGGGATCTTCTCCCACGAAAGCTCATGCAAAAAATAAATCTGTTAGTCTTAAAGTGCTACACAACTGCTTGTTGTTTTTTTACTGGACTAGACTAACACGGCTATCCCTTTGGAAAGTAAACAAAAAGTCAGCTTGTGATTTTCCAGTCTGGATGCCTGACATTTGGTAGAACCCCACAAAACCCACAGAAATACCCCTAAATAATAAAAAGGGAAGGCCACCTTATGCTCTAGAAGATGGATTTGTGTCATTCTTACACATAAGCTTTGACCCAATGATAGAGATGTGCTCCTGCAGTTTCTGGGCTGAAGGTTTATATTTTGGTAAAAGAGGTTAGATCTTGCTTGCTCTATGTTCAGAAGGGGATAAAACCCCAGACCCTTGTTGCCAGGGTAGGTTTTTCTGCTTCTGTTCCCTGCTACTAGCTTGGAGCTTCTCTAGCTCTCAGCTAGATCCTTCTCCAGAAGATAGCTTATTTTATTTCCTTTTTTTTAAAAACAAAAAAAGTCTGTTATTCTAACTTACTTTCACAAGTCTAGAGATTTCAGCAAATGATATCGAACTCCCTCAGAATTCTTCTTACCAAGTCAAGGCTGTGGTGGTTCTTCTCAGCCAAACTGGGAAACGAGGGTCTGAATATCAACCACAGAGTTTTAACTATTAGATTTAATTAAGAATCTATCTATCTATCTATCTATCTATCTATCTATCTATCTATCTATCTATCTATCTTCATTAGAGTGGATTGTAATTTGGGGGAGATATATGTATACATTGATTGAACTAAACTTTGCTTAAATTCTGTGTCTATTATTTATGCTTTAGTAATAGAAATAGGTTTTTAAAAAGTTACTTTCAGTTCTCTGTGATGTTATCTACCAAACACCTCTACAGACCTCATATTTAAAATATTTCTGTTGCAAATTTGAGCAGGAGCCACACGGTCCCTTAAACATATCCCTTAACCAATTGACTAACTCTAAAATTAATTTTTAATTGGAAGGATGTGGCAACAGAGGCCAGGCTAGCCACCTGATATCCTATATAGGCAACCAAAGGGGATAATGGCTCCTCAGTCTTGTGGGTGCAGTGGATGGGGGCATTATTAAATTGTATGGCTTTATAATGGGGGGCACAATTTTAAGGTATGGCTGCTCCCCAAAGGGGTTCAGTCACAGCCTCCCTTGGGAGATCCTGGCCTGAACCTCTACAAACTGGGTGAATTCTAGCTGTGGTTTTAAAGGGTTTCTGGGCCATGGACCTCTGTGCATTAAACACGCTGTACTTCTGGTTAAATCTAGCCCCTCTTGTGCCCTGCTGTGAGGGCTGAACAAACACTGGGACAAAGAGCTGTGACTGCATGGCAGGCCCAACCCTCCTAGCCTTGCACAGATGTGGAATTTGCCACTTCATGAGTGGCCCTGTTGTGTGGCTGGAAACTCACTACCACAGGCTGCTACTCACTGCGTAGATGTACTCTTGGTTGCATACTCCCTGTTACTGACATAATGGATGTTGCCCCAAGGACTACATGTATCCATGCTGAATATCTAGATGGTGTTGCTGAAATGGCTTAAACCTGCTTTTGTTTCGAAACAGCGTTGTTTCGAAATGACTCATTTTGAAACAACGCCAGCGGGACATGCTGTTTTGAAACAATGGCTGTTTTGAAACAACATTTGACCCTTACTCCCAGGGTGCTAAGCACCCTGGGAGGAAGGGCTGTCCCCTCAGCACCCTGGCCAGGGAACCCTCAGCAAAGTCCGTTGCAGGAGCGGGGCACCGGGAATCCTGGGGCGGCGCTCACCCTGGCCCGTGCAGCGGTGGGCTGAGCCGGGCGCCCCTGACCTGTGGCGGACTTTGGGGGCAGCCCGGGCGGGGGGTGCAGCACCCGGGTGCGCTGCTCTCCATCGGTGCCTGCAGTCCCCCTCTGCAGACAGCCGTGGGGTGAGGCGCCCGGCTGCGCTTCACCCCCGGGTGCCTGCAGCCCCCTGCAGACACCCATAGGGTGAGGCACAGCTGCGCTTTGCCCTGCGCGTGCCTGCAGTCCCCTCCCCAAGTGAAATAGCATGTCCACACTGTGGACATGCTATTTCGCTCCCTTATTTCGAAGACACTTTTTTTGTCTTTCGAAATAAGGTGTTTCAAAATAACCTTTTATTTTGAAACAACTTGTTTCAAAACGTCTTGTTTCGAAACAAGCCCTCTGTGTGTGAACATAGCCGTTGAAACTTAACAGGACTTTTTGTTTGTTTAGGCAGGATATAGTCACACTGTAAGGGTAAAGCTGAACCATACACAAATCACACCAATAAGTTCAGTGAGTCACAGTACATTTAACACAACCATCACTAAAAGATGCAATAGATGGCGGTAAGCAAAGTGTTGATTTATTTGACTCTACAATAATTCACTAATCCTGAATTAAAAACCCTTATTCATTAACCTCTCACACCTTACAAAGGGAAGCTTGACATCCATATGACCCCTGAATTTTTATTATTATATCTTGGCTTTGCTTTATGTCCCATTTGTGCCAGCTTCCTCTTGCTAAAGATGTCGGTATGTAAGAATAATCATCCAACAATATGGGTTTCTTTTTATTTAATTGAAAAAAAAAGGGAGCTATTACAGTAGCTCAATTGTCCAGTCTGTGCTAAATCAGCAACCTGCCACCTTTTGTTTCTGCTACAGATCTCCCTATTGTTAGCCATGCTGTTCTCGCCTCCAGGGTAGACTCCTATCAGGAGCTCTGTAAAGACCAATATCTTTAGGACCACTTGGAAACTTGTGCAGAACACAGTTGCCTACCCTTAAAGATGGATATATAGGTATGAGCTGATAGCACAAACTGAGATCAGCACAGGCTGGCCCGTACATTTACAGACACCAAAATTCTAATGAGGCCTATTCTGTTTTTTATACCATGCCCATCCTAACGATCAGGGTGGTCATAGGGATTCTGGAGCTTGGTGAAAAAGTCAAGGATGGGGCCTAACATGCTGCATGGAGAGCCCCTTCCTTAACTTTTTTTCCCCACCCCTCAGCTCCCTCTGCAGGGCCCACCAGTTGACCACTTGTCCCCACCTGCTGGCCTGCTAGTCCCCTCTGCTGCCCCATCCACTGGCCCCACCACCAGGTAACCGGCTCAGCGATGGGACAGGACAGTGTGGGTCCCTCTCCTCCCCCACCTCGTGGGGCCCTCAGCAGCTGCTGGTGCTGCCCACCCACTAAGATTGCCTATGCCAGTGATGTCTGATTACCTTGAAGCAATGCATTAACAACGCCAACTTTATTAAGACAAGATGGAGTACTGGAGCTACGGTCTATTAGTGAAGTAGGCTGGTGGCAGTCTTGGTCCTGTCAGGGACCACGTCTAACATGATGAACCTCAAATAGCATGGATATGTTGTACATTAGGGAAGGCTGTGAAGCTCACCCATTTTCCTTCCCAATTCCTATTTTAATTATTGGCAAAGCTTCTTAATGAAAGACTTGGTGAAAAAGGCCCCAAAGATTAGGCTACTAAAGTCACTGGAATTATGTCCACAACCCTCAGTGAACTTTGAATAAGACTGGCAATATTTAGGTGCCACACACATTTATTCCAGAGAGTAGCGGAGGCTCCTGATGCACGAAATGGGAGGTACACTTCTGCATAGCAAACTGACTCCAAGAATGTAGCTAATTTTCAGGATCTTTTTATTCTATGTACTCTGTTGTATTAGAAGGAAAGACCGTTCTGAGAGACTTGTGAAAGATGACACAAGACAACCTGTCAGCTTCCAACAACACAGGCTCTGATCCATCAGTGTTCTTCCTGAGTAGTATCCCGGGACTGAAAGACATGCACCTCTGGATCTCCATCCCCTTCACCTCAGTGTTCACTGTGACCCTCCTAGGAAACTGCATGCTCCTCTATTTCATCAAAACAGAGCTCTCTCTTCAGAAGCCCATGTTCTATTTCCTTGCCATTCTGGCCTTCATCGACCTGGTTTTAATCATAACCAGCATGCCAAAAGCGCTGAGCATCTTCTGGTTCAATTCCAGAGAGATCAGCTTTATTGCCTGCCTGCTGCATATGTTTCTCCTCTACACATTCTTCCACATGGAGTCTGCTGTGTTGGCGGCCATGGCATTTGACAGGTATGTGGCCATCTGCAACCCCCTGAGGTATGCCACCATCCTGACCAACTCTGTGATAGCAAAGATTGGGTTGGCAGGTTTGGTGAAGGGTGTTCTCATAACATCCCCTTTTGTCTCAGTCCTCAGTAGGCTGTCTTTTTGCCAGTCCCACATCATATCCCATTGCCTCTGTGAACACATTCCGGTGTTAAAGATGGCCTGTGCTAACACTATGTTCAATTACATCTATGGGAGCTTTGTAACTTTCTTCTTTTTGGGGCTGGATCTGATGTTCATTGTCATATCGTATGGGAAGCTCCTGAAGACTGTTTTAAGCCTGGCATCGAAGGAAGAGCAGCTGAAGGCTTTTAGCACTTGTATTTCCCACCTTTATGTCATTTTAATGTTTTACACCCCACCATTCTTAACAACAGTAATTCACAGGGTTGTTCACCAAGTTGCTCCTCACACCCAAATCTTGATGTTCTGTTTCATGCTCATATTTCCTCCCATGATGAAGCCCATCGTGTATGGTGTGAAAAACCAAACAATTTCATGACAGAGTGCATCTTCTTTTCTGTGGGAAAAAGGTCTAGGCTGAACATTGTGTGGAATCAGTTACTGGGAAAGCCCTCAGCAAGTTTCAGTACTTCCCAAGCAAGACTTTAGAGCTCGTGCAGAAATACTTGTCTTCAGTATCTTGCATTCTAGACAGTTTAAAAGCTCTTCACATTGTGTTGAGTGTAGGGTTTGGGAAGGCGAGGGTGGGTCTATCTTACATTTCACAGATACCCCGTGAACTGTACGGGCCAACATGGAAAATTTCTTTGACAGATATCCTATGTCATATGTCTGTCTTTGGCAAGAGAGCTAGGTTTGGTCACTCCTTGCACTTTGGTGAAGTGAATTTCCTAAGGCAACAGCGTAGCTACAGGTGGCTCAGTGCCACCTGCTTGGCCACTGGGCCACCCACCACATCTCCTAGCAGTGGCACGAGCTTTCCTGCTCTACCTCTGGACCAGCCAGCAGTGGGTGGACACAGCCATAAGGAGCGATGCTACGGGCAGATGGGTGAGGCTGGGCTGCTCTCCATCTACACTGCCTTCCAATTCTGGTCCCGTGGAGCTGCTGCGGCCTTGAAGCAGTAGAGGTCAGCCCACCTCTGAGCCTTCCTTCTCCTTCTGACCTTCCTGGATGGGCTGATTGTGGAGATTCAGCAGCCCAAGCCAGAAAACAGGGGTTTTCACGTAATGTTACCCAGCAGTCTAGTGACTGGACTAGGAATTTGTCCCAAGCCTCTGGCATCCCACTTCAGTGCTCCATTCATTGTAATCAAATCAAATCAAATCATATCATAGGGCTGGAAGGGACCTCATGAGATCATCGAGTCCAACCCCCTGATATTATTTCAGTTGTAAAGAGTTGATATCATGACTTGCAATGCATTTGAAATGGTGTTTCCCTATTAGTCAATTGTACAGCATTCTCTTTCAATCTTTTAATCAAAGAGAATTGCAGTATCCTACAGCCCCTAATTTTTGTGAGAAATAGGGCCCAGTGCAATTTTTAGAAAGTTAGTGACCTGAAAAAGACCGTTGTCTCATTCAACAGCTTGTGTTGTGTGCCAAAATAAACTGGGCTAATAATAATATTTCTTCTCTCAGATATCTCTATATGCCAGTAGATGTCTATCATTTAACAGCAATGGAACCATGTTAGTGAGGAGTATGAATTAGGAACCCATTTTTACCATCGTTGACTCAGAGGGATGACAAAGCTGGGTAAGAACTGGGGGTCCAGTCCTGAGATGAGATGAACTTTTGTAATTCTTATTGGCTCCATTTGGAGGTGATTGGCTCCCATCTGTCAGCTAAAGCCATTCATTAGTGTAAGCAGTACTGGAAAGGCTTTGCTGGCATAGCTGTAGCAGTGTGTATCAGGACAAGATCATTTTTTGCTGGTATTGGTATCTTCCTCCCTAAATGATAAATACTCTATTGTCAAAAGGACTCTTTTGCTGATGTAGTTCTGTTTGGACATTTTTCCTGGCATAGGTATGTCTATCAGGGGTTTATATTTTTAAAGCCCAATATTTGGAAAGCAGTTACAAGAAAACTTGGTGGCTTGACCCAGTGTATGCCACAGAGGTCTGGAGAATCAGGTCCTAGAATCATAGAATTACAGTGTTGGAAGGGATCTCATGAGGTCATCTAGTCCAACCCCCTGATAAAAGCAGGCACACTTCCACTAAACCATCCCAGCCAAGGTTTTGTCTAACTGGGCCTTAAATGTTTCCAAAGATGGAGATTCCACCACCACCCTATAAATCCCATTGCAATGCTTCCCCACCCTCCTATTGAGAAAGGTTTTCCTAATATCCAATGTCGACCACCCCAGCTGCAGCTTGAAACCATTGTTCCTTTTTCTGTCCTCTGTTGCTGGTGAAAACAGTCTAGCTCCCTCCTCTTTGGAGCACTCCTTCAAGTAGTTGAAGGTTTCTATCAAATCCCCGTCAGTCTTCTCTTCTCCAGGCTAAATAAACCTAATTCCTTCAGTTTCTCCTCATAAGTCATGTGCCCCAATCCCCTGATCATTTTTGTTGCTCTCCGGTGGACTCTTTCTAATTTTTCAACATCCTTTGGTAGCGTGGAGACCAAAACTGTACACAGTATTCCAGATGTGTCCTCACCAGTGCTGAATAGAGAGGAATAATCACATCCATCAGTTTGCTGGGATCACTTCTACTGAGGGAGCCCAGTATGCTGCCATTGACCTTTTTGGCAATAAGAGCACATTTTTTAGTCTTTTAAGTGCCACCAAGCTCCTTGTTTGTCATCTGACTAGGCCATGCTTCTCTTTACTGTAATCATTATTGACTTTGATAAAGTGACTTGTAAGTTAACATTTTAAAAACACCCCTATTTTGCCTGTTGTCACCACCGTAAGTAAAGAGGTAAGTGTTTAGTCATGCAAAATTTACAAAAGGTGAATGATACACTACATGGTGGTGGTGGTGGGGGTCTACTTTCTTGAACCCCCCCCCACCAAGTAGGGATTTCAGAATTGATGATGCTTTTTTATGACACTTGGTAATATCAGAACATCACAACACTGCTTTGAATTGTTGTGCAGGCTGGGCCAGTGGATTGGACAGACTCTTCTGGCTAATGTAATGTGTTCCACATACCCATCTTCTCCACATTTCTGAAATCCAAAGCATCTACTTCAGCCAGAACTAGACCACGATGAAGGTACAGAGTCTGAGCTTGTTATTCCATGATGTTCCTTTGTCTCCAAACATGTCAGGGAATTCACTTTCAATTGTCATTTCCATGAACTCTGGGTTTCCTGATTCTGCTCCTATTTCCATTTCTCCTGATTGGCAGAACAAATGATCAGAAACAATGAGCAACAATGAACATATCATCAAAGGCCTTGATGATCTATGGCCTCTTTTCCCTCAAGATGATGAACCCACAGTCTTACCTGGCATGCTTACCACAGCCTTTCTGTGATATCCCTGGTAACAATCCTGTCATCTACCTACAGGCTCCACACATCATTAGTTTCCATATCTATATCAGTTTTATAGATCCCCTTTCTCGTATTCTAGACACCTCACAAGATTAAACTAAAACCATTTCCAAAGAGAAGGCCACTCCATCCCTTGCTGGGGTGCCCATTGTCCCCTTTGTACCAGCTGGCTGGTAACCCGTCAAAAGGACAATGACCACTAAATCAAACTTGCTTCATTTGCCCTCATCACTCACACAATCAGCCAGGCTAAAAGATGGCCTCGGCGGCACACTTGGCAGGCTAATTAATTCAGTCAAGGTGGATCAAGGGGGGGAGTGTATACCAAAGTGACTGCCTCCCATGCATGGCAAGCACCTCCATCTTAAAGAAGAGGCCAGTTCAACTAGTGATGTATCTGTCTTCTAGATTCTTGCCTTGTTGCCTTCACCATTGCGTCCTAGTATCTGAAAACCAGTAGCATATCACAGGGAAAGAGGCCACCTCTCTGGGTTTGCCTCCACACTGAGGAAGTCTCAAGGCCTAGGTCAACAGACTGAAGCTCACAGTATTACACTGACAAGAGCTGTATGGATTCTGTGCCTCAGTTTCTGAAGGCTGGGGCACAGGCAGCCCTGGAGCCTGAGTCTGAAAGTCTACACAGCTCTTTCTGGTGCAGTGGCCGGTAGATGTACCCTCCAAGAAACAAGTATGAGACAAAGAGTCTTAATAGGAGAGAAGAAAAATCTTCCTCTCATCTACTTTGATTTTCCTCTTTCAGTATTCCAACCAATGTTGCAAGGTCTTCCACATATTCTTCCTAAAGAAGGATGGGGAAATTAATGATTTTTTTTGTGTTATGGTCCCCAACTTAATTAATATATAATGATTTCTATGTCTTAGTACAAGCCAGGGAAGTGGAGGTGTGAGAAAGAAATATTTTGGGCCCTAGAGGGCCCCTGAACAAAATGTATTCCTGCTCGCTACTTCTTCCATGAGGTACAAAAAAGTCGGTACTACAGCCACAAAACTAAGTCCCTTAAAAATAGAACAGGACCGTATATTGGAAAGGGTGATACTATAAAGTGGGTCCTACAGGTAAATGTAAAGCTACGAAAAAGAAGTAGAAAAGGGAGAAAGTTTCATTTGCATAAAGAACTATGGTCAGGGAGGGAGGAAGTCGTGTGGGCCTACAGAACTGTGATTGTGGGGAAGGATTTCTGTCATCGAGAGAGATAAACCCAACTGGCATGAAGGGCCTTCCAAGGCTTCTAAGGTCATTTTTGTGGCCTACTAAACCTATCAGAGATTACCTGCATATTGAGCTCTGGATGGCTGCTTTCCAGCCAAATGTGTCTGGGAACTGAGAGGAGACAGGTAGGCAAATCCTAACACAGTGATATAGCTGAAAAAGGCCTATCCCATGCAGCCTTTCATGTATACTCTAACACCTGTCATTTGCTTGCCTGAGTATTTGGCACAAGCACATGGGAAACTCAGCAAAATCAAGACATATTTGTTTCTGTGTCTTACTACAAGGTGGGGAAGTACCTTCACAGGGTAGTACTTGGCATGCTAGTGTCCAAGGGAAATATAAGGAAAGAACAGAACTAGTTAGGGATTTGGAAAAATTATGGGTAGGTTGGACTTCAGTGACATGGAAAGAAATGTGTAACTTTTAATATCCTGTAAATAATATCAGCTGAAATGTGTACACAAGGAAGTCTGTTACCTATGAAAATAATGAAACAAAGTATGGAAGTACACAGAGATATAGCTGCAGAGCTGCTGTCTCTCATTTTCCCTGGAAAACTTTAGGTCTCTGGTACTCTCTCAGCTAGCATAAATCCAAAGGTTACCTGAATTCTCTGACCTAACTCTGCTATGGATCTGCACTCACTAAGTCACTTTCCCTCTAGATCAGGGGTCGGCAATCCAACAGAGCAGAAGATCCATTTCCTCCACTGTCCCACCAGAACCGCATGAGCCTGAGCCAGCCCAGTGGCTGTGCCATGACCCCCTAGCACTGGCGGGGCTGTGCAAGCGGTGTGCGCTCCCTCCATCCCTCTGTCCGCTGATGAGGTGGAGCAGCACTGCCCTGCCAACTCCTAGCCGGCTGCCCCTCCCAAGCATGGCCAGTGGGAGAGCTGCAGCCTGCAGAAGTGGGGCCTGGGAATGGCCTGCTCCGTGGAGTTCAGGCTGCTTCGATCTGGCCACCCTACGACTGAATGGGCCCCATCCAGTGTCTGGTGGCAAGGCGGCCTCTGTTCAGGCCTGGAGGGGCTGGGTTGAAGGGGCCTGAACTCCACGGAGGGGCCATTACAGGGCCCGCCTCTGCAAACTGCAGCTCTCCGCCAGCCACTCTTGGGAGGGATGGCTGGCTGGGGAGAGGTGAGACAGTGCTGCTCTGCCCTGCCAGCTGAATGAGGAATGGAGGGAGCACTTGCAGACTGCACATTCTCTGTTTCCAAAGGGATAGCCATGTTAGTCTAGTCCAGTAAAAAAACAACAAGCAGTTGTGTGGCACTTTAAGACTTTCTGTAAGTTCACCCATCTTCGAAGCATCTGAGGAAGTGGGATCTTCTCCCACGAAAGCTCATGCAAAAAATAAATCTGTTAGTCTTAAAGTGCCACACAACTGCTTGTTGTTTTTTTGCACATTCTCTGCCAGCGCTAGGGGCTGTGGTGAGGCTGGGCTCCTTCTGGCTCATGGGGTTGTGGTGAGAGGGTGGAGGTGACCACAGTGCCTCAAAAGTGGGGGGGCCGGCACCAGCCAGGAGCCCCCATATTTGCCCTGATGCTAGAACCAGCTGGGAGTCCCTGGGGAAAACCTGGCTCCATGGGGGAGATTGCCAGGGAGCCACAGGTGGCTCACTGAGCGTGCACTGATGATCCCTGTTATAGATCAAGGAGAGTATGGGTGGAGATTTAGGGAAGACATGGGAAGTGTGGTCCCCTCAGAGAGCTTGAGTTATTGTCCCCTCCCACAGCTTGAGTCACACATCCTGACCCAGGCAGATCCATCCCACATTAAGGCCCCCTCTGACCAGTGCCAAGATGTCCAACTGGGAAGTATAGTGCAACAAGGAGTCCTGTTCTGAGAGTCATCCACCAGCTCCCAACACTGGTGGATTGGAAGTAATCAATGGTTCCCGCTTAGGGCCAGAGGAGCTCAGCACCTCCTCAGAGGGTTAGAGAGGGCAAAGAGGTGATGTCATGTAGTAAGCAAGGAGAGGCCTGCCTAAAGAGGTGGCAGCTCCCAGAGCAGCTGGAAGGATCTGGAGATTTCACGCCCACACCACAGGATTTATGACTGTCACATCCCTGGAATATTGGCCCCATGGCCCCAACTGGGAGTAGGGTTGTCGGAGAATCTCTCTTTTCACTTGTACAACAGCATGATCGGGGCCACATCCTAATGAATGACCATACCTAGCCAAAGTATTTGTCTCTGCCTGGCATGGGAGCCCCCTTTCTCTGCAGGGGTGCCCATGAGGCATCCCAGGCATTGGATTGGTGACAGGGTAAGGTTGCTAGATGATGTGGTCTTCGGCAGGCTACTGTGGTTTAGGTTGGGGTGGGGACTGCTGGGGCATCAACATGGCTCCTTCACCCTCTTGTTGGTCTCGTCCCTGCTGAAGAAAGAAGCTGCACAAGTCTCATGGGCCCCCTGTTCCTGATGGATGCATGACAGCCTGGGGAGACCAGGCCACCCACCTCATTTCTGATATAGGCAGTCCAAGCAGCCAATGGCCCCCCCACCTGGTGGGCGAGGTGGAAGGCAGCACTATCCAAGTTTGTGCATTGATAGTAGGGGGCAGAATTTAAAGATATTGCTGTTCCTCAAAGAACTGGAGTCACGGCCTCTGCTGGGAAACCCCCCCACTTACCCTCACTTCCTCTCCCAGAAAGCAGTTGCCCCTCCTTGCAATGCTCAGCTCTTGCTCCTGCCTCTACGCACTGGAGGAGCGTACAGTTTGCTGGTATCTCGTGCGATCACTGGGCTGGCTCAGCTCTGGCCAGCTGCAGTGTAGAGGGGGATCTGGCAGCACTGTCTGAATAAGAGCAAAGGGGTCCTAAATTAGCAAAGGGGTCCTAAATTAGGTTAAGTATGGTCAGTCCATATATGGGGGAGGGGTGATCCCGCCCTGATCCTCTGGAGGCTGAGTGATTTCTAGATGTCGTTTCAAATTTCTAGATGTCATGGCTATGGACCTCTTATATTAACCACTCTGTAGTCCTGGTTAAATCCCACCTTATCCTGTGTCCTGTTGCCAGGTCTGAACAAACACTGCGACAAACAGCTATGACTATGTGGAAGGCTCAACCGTGGTAGCTTTTGGGCAAAAATGGAATATCCGCACCCCCCCCCATATGTGGCCCTGTTGTGTGGCTGGACTTGCCCCTCAAATATAGAAGTCAAACTGTGCCTCTGATGGGAGATCCTTACTGCTGCTCAAAGAACGGGGTAGGAGCTCCAACTGTGTAGTGCTACTGTGTGTTCCACCTGAGCGTTGCCTTCACCGTTTCCTAAGACCTGAAAATCGGTAGCCTGTCACAAGGAAAGAGGATACATCTCAGGGTTTCTATCCACACTGAGCAATAGTCCTGTGGCAGCAAATCTCAAAGCCTAGGTCAACACTGAATTACACTGACAACAGCTCTGTGGATGTTGTGGGTTGGATTCTGAAGTCTAGGGCACAGGTGGGCCTTGGGGCATGAGCCTGAATGTCTACACAACTCTTCTTAGTAAAGTGGTATAAGCGACTTGAGACTGAGTCTGTTCATTTTGATGTGGGATCTCGTTGCCATCTGGCATGTTGATGTACCTTCAAAAAAACCAAGTATGAGACTAAGGCTATGTCTACAAGTAGGTGGTTAAATTGATTTAACTTAAATCGATTTAACCAAAGAGAAATAAAACTTGTTAAATTGATTTCAGTTAAAGCGATTTAACAGGTCTACACAAAAAAACCCAAACAAACCC
The DNA here is from genome assembly GCA_007922195.1 of Podocnemis expansa. Lineage (NCBI taxonomy): Eukaryota > Metazoa > Chordata > Testudines > Podocnemididae > Podocnemis > Podocnemis expansa. Next base: position 1,731,547 of record ML682064.1, read on the forward strand.
AAATCAAACTAGCATGTCCAAACACAGGACTTGCTAGTTTGATTTAGGAGAGGGGAAACATGGGAGGTGTGGCAACATGGCCCCCTGGCAGAGGCATGTTGCCACCCAATCCCCGGCCCTCAGGGTAGAGATGGGGGCGCCCCTCTTCCACGCCGCTTCCCCGGTGGCAGGGAAGGGATTGTGGGCAACCTGCAACACCGCCACTTCCCAGGTGGCAGGGGCAGAGACCGCCCAGTGCCCTGAATCCCCTGCCGCTTCCCAGGCAGCGGGGGTGGTGATTCCAGGTGGACCCTGACTCCCCTGCTGCTTTCCATTTGGCAGGGGTGGAGCTTGGGGGGGTGCCCCACTTCCCCTGCTGCTTCGCAGACATCAGGGGATATGGGGCGACCCAGCATCTCCACTCCTGCCGCCCGAGAAGCAGCAGGGGATTAGGGGCACCCTGCGATCTCCACCCCCGCCGCCTGGGAAGCAGCGGGAGATTCAGGGCACCGAGTGGTCTCTGCCCACACTGTCCTGCAATCCTGCCTGCACCCCTACCTCCTTCCCTGGCCAGGGTGCTGACAGGGGTGAGGGTGGGGTGGGGGGTGGGGGGGAGCCTGCCTTCCAGGGTGCCATGCACCTTGGGAGGAAGGTCAAACCTTTGAAACAAAACACTGCTGTTTCAAAACAACGTGTCCAAATGCCCTTGTTTTGAAAGGACTCTTTCGAATCAAGGGCCATTTTGAATTAAAGTAGGTTTTAGTCCTTTCAATACAATGTCTCTTGAATGGAAATGACGGAGGTCATCATTTCAATTCAGGAGAACGTCGTGTGGACCAAATCTTTTTAAAATCGAAATAACCACTGTTATTTCGATTTAAAAGGTACGTGTGGACATACCCTCAGAGTCCAAATAGCAGAGGTGAAAGATCTTCCTGTCAACTATTTTGATGCACAATGGCCTGGGGAGGTGTAGTCTTTGACTTCACCTATGTTTTGCTTTCATACATATATTCAGTCCCTATATATTTTATGTGTCCTTTTTGATAAATTTAAGAAATACTGCTATCAGAATTATAAGAGCTTTTTTACTTTGCATAATTGCATAAATAAGGATAATGCTTATAGTGCTCACTAGAAATTGAAGTGGCCTTACAGGCCTGAATAATAGATTCTACAGCTTGTAATGCAAAAGCTAAAGGGCATAGGCTAGACATTTAGGTTAAGATAAGATTACAAGTTAGACAGGTGGGTCTGTTTTTCTGCAAGTATTCGCTGAAACATGGATCCAAGTACTATATTTTTGATGATGACATCCAGGTCAGTAAACAAAAAGTCAACTTGCGATTTTCCAGTCTGGACTCCTGACATCTGGTAGAACCCCACAAAACCCACAGAAATACCCCTAAATAATAAAAGGGGAAGGCCACCTAATGCTCTGGAACATGGATTTGTGTCAATCTCATGCATGAGCTTTGACCCAATGATAGAGATGCACCCCTGTAATTTCTGGGCTGAAGGCTTATATTTGGGTAAGAGAATTTAGATCTTCCTTTTTCTATGCTGACAACGGAATAAAACCCTAGATCCTTGTTGCCAGGTTCAGTTTTTCTGCTTCCGTTCCCTGCCACTAGCTTGGAGCTTCTCCAGCTCTCAGCTAGATCATTCTCCAGAACATAGCTTGTTTTATTTCCTTTTTAAAAATTAATCTGTTATTTTAAGTTACTTTCACAAGTCTAGAGATTTCAGCAAAAGTTATGGAATTCCCTGAGCACTCTTCTTACCAAGTTGAGGCCTTCCACATCCTTCTCAACCAAACTGTGAAACTAGGTTGTGAGTATCAATCACAGGTTTTAACTATTAGATTTAATTAAGAATCTATCTATCTATCTATCTATCTATCTTAGATTGAATTGTAATTTGGGGGGAGATATATTTATACGTTTATTGAACTAAACTTTGCTTAAATTCTGTGTCTCTCATTTATGCTTTAGCAATAAAAAATGGTTTTTATCAAGTTACTTTCAGTTCTCTGTGACTTTCTCTGCCGAATACCCCCAAGGACCTTGTGTTTAAAATGTTTCTGTGCCATATACAAACAAGAAGCATGCAGTTCCTCAAACATATTCCTTGAGCACTTGACAACTCTAAGATTAATTATTAATTGGAAAGATTTGGCAACAGGGGCCAGGCTACCCACCTAGGTTCCCACATAGAGAGCCAACAGAGGACAATGGCTCCTCAGTCTGGTGGGTGAGGTGAAAGGGGGCATTATCAAATTGTATGCATTGATAATGGGGGGCACAATTTAAAAGTATTGCTACTCTGCAAAGAGATTCAGTCACAGTCTCTCCTGGGAAAGAGGTGAATGCAGCCTGATCCTCTAGAGGCTGGGTGATTTCTAACTGTGGTTTTAAAGAGTGTCCTGGCTATGGACCACTGTGCATTAACCACCCTGTAGTTCTGGTTAAATCCAGCCCCTCCGGTGTCCATCTGCAAGGTTCAAACAAACACTGGGACAAAGAACTGTGATTGCATGGAAGGCCCAACCCTCTTCGTCTTGGGCAGATGTAGAACTTGCCATCTCATGTGTAGCCCTCTTGTGTGACACGAACTGCCCCCCTAATAGAGAAGTTAAACTGCTCTGCTGAAGGGGGGCCTTTATTCCTAATCAAAGAGGAAATGGGTCTCAGCTTGAGTTGTGTACTCTTGCTGCTTCTGTTCCATGCCAGCACTGACAGAATATTTGCAAGGGGTGACTGAGTCTGTTTATATGCTGTGTGGAGGATTTTTCTAGGTTAAAGAGGCCAAATGTGTAATTGTCTATCTCTTTCCCAAACCAATAGCCAGTTTTCTTCATATTGAAGCTAAAGCAGAGCTGTAAACTAAAAGAGTGATGTCATCAATAGTGTTTTACACCTGCTCAGTTTAGGGAGGATTTGCACCCTTCTTGTGGACATATGAAATATAGTCCACACTTACATGCATCCTGTTGACAGTCTGGCCCACACTTTTACAGGCAGTTATAGACAGTAATAGCCACACAGGTGGAAAGAGACAGCTCAACCTACATTGATCATTAGTTGTGACTCCCTGGGCTCCAAAGCAAATGTAGACCTGTAATGCCTGAAGTTTCTCCCATTGGGGAGTAAAGCCAGTGAGGTGTTGTTAGAAGGTATAAATACTCTCACCCTGTTCATCCTGGCAGACTGGAGGAGAGTCGTGCAGTTTGTGTATGATGGCAGTATTTGCTGAAGGTGAAGAAGACGCACAGGTCGGGTGAGCTGAGCTATTCTGTGTCAAAATTAACCTAAGACCTTTCTAAATAGGAAGTTTTTTCAAGCAACTCTAAAGTTTAGTGGCAAATCCGCTGTGAGCGACGATGGTGTAAAACAGGAGTGATTCTGGATTCACACCCGATGAGTGAGAGTGGTGTGATGTTGGTCATTTAAAGCAAATTATTCGATTTCATTGAAAACCAGTAACATAAAAATGTCAGAATAAACCACTAGTAATTTATAAAATCAGGGTGTTAGTTACACACCCACATTTAATTCTCTCTGCTTGTGAAAATTCAGCATGAGATGGTCTTTGTTTTGCATCTGCTGTATCATGGGATATTTTGGTCTGGGGAAATATGTGTTGGGGTCGCATGCAGTTTAATATGCCAGGAATTTCTACACTAAAAGCACGTGCAATTCATTGTAGCAAGGTGCATCAGACAGGATACTGTGTAATGTGCCTGAGAACTTTATGGAAACAACTGGGCTTTATTACTTGTGACTTCGATGTGTGAGTGGCGAGATATACTTGTGATTGCAATGACCTTCTGAGACCTTTCAATGATTTTGGACATGTATCTCTTGCCACATTCCTGTGGGTAGATTCTTAGCGTTTGGTGTTGCATAGAAGAGGAATTCCAGGGGAAAGGCCAGAAACAAAAACACCTTGCTTTTAACAGGTTTCCTGAATACCCACTTGAGCCATGTAATCAGCCATGCCCAGAAATGAGGATGAATACTTTTACTTGAACAAATGCATTCACAACGGCTTAGGTCCGGCCAATGTTCCTTTATGAAAATCTCTGCTGAGTGTGGAAATTCAGATTAGTGTTTGTCTGCATCCATTCAAGTCATGTGAGACACACATTTGAGGGTATAACATAGCAGCATTTAATAGCTGTACATTTGCATGACATTACAGGAAACATGCTACCATAACAGTAATGTTTAGTCCATATTCAGCATTCCAAAACCACATCACATGACATATTTTGCACCAGATAAGGTCTATTCCAAAGGATTAGCTGTGTTAGTGTAGTTCAGGAGAACAAACAAGGAGTCCTGTGACACTTCTAAAGACTAACAAATTTATTTATCATTTGAACATTGAGGGAGAAAAACCCCACTTTGTCAGATACTTGAGAACAAAAAACTAGTTATTTAGATTTGCAAATCTCTCAAGCTCTCCACTTTCTCATATGCTGTTCCACTCCGTGTCAAAGTGAAAAACTTATTTGATTTGCTGAAATAGTCTGACTTGAACCAGCCTGTTGCTCATATTTCACTGGATCTGTTTTACCCTCTGCTACTGTAAGTTCTCTATTTTCAAATGTCTGATAGAGGGAGATTTTTCCCTCAAAAGCTGATGCAATACATAATTCAATGCATTAGTCTTTAGAAGTGTCACAGAACTTATTTGTTCCAACAAGACAGTCACACTGTAAGGGTGAAGCTGAACAATACACAAATCACTCCAAAAGATACTGTATATCACAGTATATTTAACACACCGGTCACTAGAAGATGCACACGATGGCTGTAAGAAACCTATTGAGTTGCTTAAATCTATAATAAATGATTAATCTTGAATTAAAAACCCCAATTCATTAACCTCTCACACCTTATAAATGAAGCCTTGATATCAACCTGACTCCTTCACTTTTATTATTACACCTTGGCCTTATTTCATGTCTCATTTGTACCAGCTTCTTCTCGCTAACCATGTTAGTAAATAAGAATCATCATCCAACAATAGGGGTTTCTTTTTTATTTAATTGCAAAAATGGGAGCCATGACAGTACACAGGAGCCCATTCGGAATGGCATATGGCATCCTCTGCAACGCCACAAAAATTGACGATCCTGCCTCCAAAAGCCACTCTGGGAGGCTTCTTTTGGGGCCAGCTGGGTCCCGGGGGTCCCTGCCATGCCCATGCCCCTGGCATGCTGTGGAAAGAAGCCACGTAGAGCGGCTGCCAAAGGAGTCATTACAGGCAGCTTCTTTCCGTGGCATGCCTAGGATGTGCCCTCCCCTCAACTTTAGCTGTGGCCACTGCCGAATTTGCAGGTGGCTGCCACTTTTTGTCAGCTGAGGGGGCCACTGGCACCAGCTGACAGTTAGGGAGGAGGGGTCAGCACAGGGGCTGGTGAAGGCTGCTGAACCCTGTTCTAGATTAAAGAGGCTAAATATATAATTATCCATCTCTTCCCCAAACCAAGATACAGCTTTCTTCATACAGAAGCTCAAGGAGAGCCATGAACACACAGGGTGATGGCCTCCACAGTGTTTAGCAACTGCTCATTTGCTTGGTTTGCTGAAAAAATCTGAACTGACCTTGTGATTCACCTTCCTCTGCATTTATATATCTTCTCCTACATTGTAGTTTCCACTTCATGTGTCTGATGAAGTGGGACTTTACCCATAAAAGTTTATGCAATAAATAAATTTGTTAGTTTTTAAAAGCACCACAGGATTCCTTGTTTGTTTTGCTCCATCTATGTTTCTAAATCCCTTGCTGCACATGTCAGTTGTGGAGGATTTGCACCCTTTTTGTGGACACCTGCAATATGGCCATCACTTGGAAGCATCCTGTAAAGGATTTGGCCCACGCTTTTACATGTAGATGTAGAGATGAACAGCAGGAAAGTCACAAATTAATCTACAATCATCACTAATGCATGTGTCTAACAAAACACCTTTCTAGCAAGAAGATGCCTGTGATCTGCTCATCTGTTTACGGAGATCGAGAAATGTAGCTTTACAACTTCAACTTTGTGTCTAAATGTTTAGACTAGTTTATATATTCATTTATAATAGTCATATCCCTAATTGTACTGAAAGAGTTATCAAGCTTTACCACCATATCATGCATTGCTTCTCTTTACTGTAAACTTCACTGACTTTCTGTTAGTGGTTAGCAGACAAAAAGAGGTGTTTATGAGCTGTTGAGTTACATGGGATTTTTATTAATTTAAACTCTAAAGTGCCGTGTCTAGTGGTGAAGACTGAGGAAAGGTTGACTCATGTAGAAGATGGGGTGCATATAGGAGCAGGACAGCCAGCGTCCTTGTCAATTTTCCACAGCTGCTTCCACCCAGAGGGTAGCAGCCACAGGAAGCTTAGGGTCAAATCTGCTGTCAGCAACATAGTCTAGAAACTGGAATAATTCTGGACTTACATTCATCTAAGTGAGAACAGAGTCTAGCATTTGGAAGCGCATTGGCAAAATTCCCACTGTGTAAGCACATCAGGCGATATTGAGCAGATGTACATTTCTACAGCATCTTGCACCGTGAAAAAATGTAAAGCTCTTTATGTACTATTAAGTGAGTGTCTTGACATGCTGGAGTAGGAAATCTCTGTCCTTTGCAGGGGATGCAGCATAGAGTCCCCAAGGGTATTTGGCTGTGCTCCTGCAGTCCATCACTAGCAAGAGGGCTAAACTTTCTTACTTCTTGCATATTGGGAGGCAAAGTGACTTCTCTAGTGCTACCCAGCAGCCCAATGAGTGAACTGGAAAGTCATCCCAGGTCTGTGGCATACTGCTCCAGTGCTTTATCCACAAAGTCCGTCTATCTTTCTGGGTTCACCTACACTGAAAAGATTTTTTTTGTGATGAGGAGGCTTATCCCAAAAAAACTTTTCCATATCTGGGGAACTGTTTTGTTTTTTTTTGAAAAAAAGCAGTCCAGCATTTTTGAAACAGAGGGGCACTTTTTTTGAAAAAGCTAAATCTGGTTGTATTTTGAAAAATGCACCTTTTTTTTCAGGACACAGAGACTCTTTCCCCCCCCCCCAACCCCCCAAATAACACATTTTCTAAAAAAGGTTAATTTGAAATACTTAATTGGAAAAAAGGTAATTCAAATTAATTATTTTGAGATAAATTTGAAATGGTTTTTCGAAAGACCTTTTTTTGAAAAATGTTTTGCAGTGTAGACATAGCCTATGACACTGAGATTATTTCAGTTTTAATGAGATGATTTCATGGCTTGCAGTGATTTTGACATGGTTTTTCTCTAATAGCCAGTTCCCTGATCCATTATATTTCAATCCAGTGAGACTTTAATATCTTTCAGCACCTAATTTTTGACAGAAATAGGCTCAGCTCTATTCTTACAAAGTCAGTGACCTGAAGAAAAACCCTGTCTAGCTCAGGCAGCTTGTTTCTTTCACCAACAGAAAATGGGCCAATAAAAGATTTCACTTTGCACTGTTTGTCTCCTTAGGTCAGTGGAAATTCATCCTTTGGCTGCAGTGGGATCATGTTGAAGATGAGTTTGAGTCACAAACACTTTTTACCACCTTTCACCCAGAAGGATCACAAAGCTGTGTAGAAACTGTGGGGCTAGTCTTCAAATGTGAGAAACTCCCTTAATTCTCATTGGCTCCAATTGGAGGTGTCTGATGTGCACCTGTAAAGATGAAGCCACATCTTAGGGTAGGAAATAGTAGAAAGCCTTTGCCGTCATAGCTATACCATTGGAACCTTCTGAAGGATATGCAACTTATACCAGGATAAGGAGATCTTTTACCGGTATAGATAAACCTCTTCCCAAAATGATAGACACTATATTGTCCAAAGGACTCTCTTGCTGATATATTTATATCTGCACATTTTTCCTAGCTCAGCTATGTCTGTTGGAGTGTGTATTTTTCACACCTCTTTCTGGAATAGCTGTGCCAATGAAGCTTTGTAGTGTACACATTTGCATATGGGTCTGGCAACTCAGTTCATGTCAAGTCTGAGTTCATTTTAGTCTATAATGAGGTGATATGTGGAAATTGTCTTATCTCCATATTTCATGTTTGTATCTGTTCGGATGTGTTGTGAGAACAATGTATAGGGCTAAAATAACTGAAATATTAGTTGTGTTTTATTTCCAGAGCTAATGAGTAAAAGGTGGGCTTATAAAATAGTATACATTTTATATTAGAGAGAACCAATCAATAAAAAAAGAAACCACAAAAAATTCTCCATGAGGAAGGGGTAGAGCAAACACTCATCAAATATTTAAACAAAGTTGCTCATCGAGCCCTTCTAATATTGCCCGGATTCAGAATGTGTGAAATCTATATATACTTGTTTCCAGGCTCTCTGCCTAAGAGTCATATAAATGTTACTGTCTGGTATCTCCAATAGTATGCCTCACATGAGATTTTGTACTCCTATGACTTCAACCAGTGACTGAATATCTCTTTAATGCATGTGGCTAAGATACATCTCCCCAGCAGTAAAATGTCTGTGATCTCCCCATCGCTAAAAATTTATACTCCTATTAACTATGAAAGACTGTTATAAAAGTTCAAGGGATTTCTGAGTTATGTAGAATATTTGGGAGAATTTTCTAATAGTAAATGTGAGTTTAGAAATGTACAAACTGTTTGGTCAAAAGGCAAAGGCTATGTCTACATTTGCAAATTAGTCCAGACTAAGGAAGCTTAGTCCAGACTAATTTAGCCCATGGCTATATTAGGCTTTGCCTAGTCTGAACTAAGAAACTTCTTCAAAGTAGGCAAAGCTTAGTCTGAATTAGTAAGATCTGGCTGGCACTAGTCTGAACTTCTGTGCTTAGTTTGAACTTTAGTTTGAACTAGGCGTGGGCAGGCCCTAGACTAAGCTTAGTGCAAACTTCAGAAGTTCAAACTAAACCATTAGTTTGAACTAACTGCATGTTCTAGCTTGAGCTAAGTGTTAGTTTGAACTAGAACGTGCAGTTAGTTCAAACTAAAAAGTCTGCGGTTAGTTTGAATTAGCCCAAGGTTAGTTTGGACTAATCTCAGACTTTTTAGCTCAGACTAGCAAGTCTGAACTAATTTGCCCTGATGTAGACATAGCCAAAGATGACAACAGTATTCATGCAAGAAGAACGATATGAGACACAAAATAGTGGGTTGAGTCACACCCCTGAATCGTACTGACAAGAGTTACCACCGTACCAGGCTTTGCATCTGGAATCATTGATTTGAAAAAGTCAAGTTGTAACTCAACACTTCAAAAACACACCATTTTTGTGAACTGTCATCATCTTATTTCTAGAAGGCATTATTTAGTGGTATAAGACTGAAGAAAGATTGACTTATCTACAAGATGGCATCTTCACTTTTTAAAACAAAAGAAGGGATTTCAAATCTGACAAGAGTATTTTTATGAAACTCAATAACACATCAGAACAACAGAAAACAGCTTTGAATTATTTGGCCAGGCCAGTGGGTTGGAGACAGTTTTCTGACTGTCTCCATGATCTTTGGACTTCTGAATCCAAATTGTGTATTCCAGACAGAGCTGAAATTAAATTACCAGGCCTCACTCAAGGCATACAATCTGAGCTTTCTACTCCACCATGTCCATGAAAACTTCCTGTGTCTCCGAATATGTCTGGGGATCCATATTCGATTGTCATTTCTATAAGCACTGAGTTTCCGGGTTCAGCCATGTTTCCTGATTGGCAGAACAAATCACCAGAAGCTGAGGTAAAGAGCAACCACAGGTCAGTGCTGAACCTTGATCCCCTGCAGAAATGGCCACCTTTTCCTCAAGGTCACTGTTGTGGGTTAGGCCCACCCTGTTGTCCCCTGAGGCGTGTGTTTGGGGGGATTCAAAGTGATTGTGAGGGAAACAGGCACCTCCGCATCTTCTATTAATCACCTCAGTCTCTCATGGGATGACCTACCAGCTGTGCAACCCAGTTATTTGTCCCTTGGGGTCAGGACAGCATGGCCAAGTGGCCAGAGTCAGTAAAGGGTCCTGGGTTACAGGACAGAACAGCCTAGCTGCCGGAGTCACTATCAGTGGACACTCTCTTTGGGGCATGGTAGCGGACTCAGGCCATCCCACTCCACTGACTCCCATCCCACAATCCTAGCAGTGTAGTGGGGAGGGTTGGGTCTAGCACTTGGTGAGAAGGATCCATCCACAGCACTCTGACCCTTGATCTGCACCTCCTCCCATTACACCATTCAGGCCCACTGGGCTGCTTCCTATCTGGTCATTCATGGGGTCATCTCAAAGGTCTCTGGAGTGAATTACTGGCTGTTCGGCTCGGAGAGGTGGAAGAAGGGTGGCTATGCACTGGTAAGGGCTCTCAGGTTCTGGTTTCCTGGTGTCTGCAGCTCTGAGACTCCAGTACACATCCTCCTCCTCATTGGTCTACCCTGAATGAGCTGGGCTGCTCCCTTTTATAGGGCAGCAGGTGGAGCATGCCCAGCAGGGTCTAGGGGTGAGACTTCCACCATCCATAGATATGGACTGAACTCCCAGCACGCTGGCTAAGCTCGCTCCATCACAGTCAATGTCACCCCTACTCATACTGTGCCCTGACATGTTCATCACAGTCTCCCATAATGTCTTCCACAGCCACCTGTCCTGTGGCACTTTTAAAGACTAACAAATTTATTTATTGCATGAGCTTTCATGGGAGAAAATGCAAGAAGACACCTTGTTTGTATGGAGTTAGTTTCTGTATCTATTTCAGCATTGTAGCTTCTCTTTTTGGAGTCTAGGCATCTCACAAAATAAAACTGAAATCATTTCCACAGAAAAAGCCACTCCATCCGCTGCTGGGCTTCCGGTATTCCCCACTGCACCAGCAGGCCAGTTAGCAGGGATCAGAACAGTCACCCTCGGGCCAGACTTGCTTCTCTGCCCCCATCACTCACCCAGTCGCTCTGGCTAAAAGACAGGTTTTGCTGCATGTTTGGCAGGTTAACAAATGCAGACTGGGTGGAAGAAGATGGCAACGTATACCAATATGCGTGCCTCTTGTGGAGGGTACTATGCCGGCCACCACTAGTTCAAGCACCTCCAATGATCTCTCTCTCCTCTAGGTTCTTCTCTTGCTGCCATTACCCTTTGTCTCTTAGTGCCTGCAACTCTGGAAGCATCTCGCAGGGAAAGAGGCCACCTCTCAGGGTTTGTCTTTTTTCCTGCCCACACTCTATTTTAAGCATTAGGAAAACTTTTAAAAGAAAAGATTGGGATAAAGGCCCCAGTCTAAGTGAACTGTATGGTAGTTGCTCTTCTTTTCACCAAGGATGGCTGAATCAGAGTGTGTATCTAATTTACAGGGTCTGTCCATTTCATGTCCTATGTTCAGTTGAAAGGAAAGACATAGCTGTGAGGCTTCCAAAAGATGCCACAACAAGACAACCTGCCAGGTTCCACCAGTGCAGGCTCTGATCCATCATGTTCTCCCTGAGTGGCATCCCAGGGCTGGAAGCCATGGAGCTCTGGATCTCCATCCTCTTCTTCTTCACTGTGGCTATTCTAGGAAACTTCACTTTCTTGTATGTTATCAAGACAGAGTCCATCATCAACAAGCACATGTTTTATTTCCTCACAATGCTGGCCTTCAGCAAAACTGGTTTTAGCTACAACCACCATGCTGAAACTACTGAGCATTTTCTGGTTTAATTCCAGGGATATCAGCTTTATTGCCTATCTTGTGCAGATGTTTTTCCTTCACTTGTTCACCATGATGGAATCTGTGGAGCTGGTGGCCATGGCCTTCAACAGGTATGTGGCCACCTGTGACCCCCTCTTGTACACCTCCATTCTGACTAATTCAATGATAGCCAAGACTTAGTTGACAGCTTTGGCCTGGGCTGTTTTCATAATGGTCCCTCTGCTCTTCTTCCTCAGGAGGCTGCGCTTCTGTCAGTCCCACATCATCTCTCAAAGCTACTGCAGGCACATGGCTGTGGTAAAGCAGGCCTGTGCCAACACCAGAATCAATAACATCTATGGGATCTTCTCAACTTTCTACATCATGGGGAGGGATCTGATGTTCATTGCACTGTTGTATCTCAACATCCTAAGGACTGTGTTATGCCTGGCACCCAAGGAAAAGCACCTAAAAGCTTTGGGCACTTGTGTTTCCCACTTTTGTGTCATGTTAATGGTTTATATTCCAGGAGTTCTAACCACAATAATTCACAGGTTTGACCACATACATGCCCCTGAAACACATATCCTGATGGCCCATTTATACTTAATCTTCCCTGCCATGATGAACCCCATCCTGAATGGGGTGAGAATCAAACAGGTTTGTGACAAAGTGGTCGCCAGTTTCAATGGAAAAAATTGTAGGCTGAACATAGTGAGGAGTCTACTACTTGGAAATCCATCAGCACATTCCCTACCACTCTAAACATGGCAGTGGTGTTAGTGCAGACATATCTTTCTGTAGCATCCTGCATTATGGACAGTTTAAAAGCTTTTCACATACTCAGTGAAGAGTCTGGGCACCCTGAACCTGGAACTCCATCTCCTTCGCTAGGGGTGTAGCTCAGAGCCTCTGGGCTCTCCCTGATATGTGCTGGCCCATGTGGAAGTTATACTTGGCTGTGGTCTGTTCAGGGTCCCACCTCCTGTAGCTCTTGTTAATAGAGATAGAAGCCCAAAGTCCAGCAGCAGGCAATACAATAGGTTTATTTGGGTTGACAAGCCTTTTCCCAGCCTTCACACCAGTGATTCCCTTTTTCTTTTTCCCCTGCTTCCTATTAGACTTCAGGTTTTATATTGTATTTTTTAACCACTCCCTTTTTTTTACAAGTATTACCAGATAATTCTATATCCAATCCTACCATATTGTAATATAATCCTCCACCCACTCATACCCCATCAACTTAACTGATTACAACTAATACAAGACAGATGAGACAATAAAGGATGCAGACAGAAGGCACCAGAGCAATAGATACTAGGATGACTCAACAGTACAAAATGTAGATTTTATCACGAGCGTGATGCTTTTGAGGCATTGGCTGCTTCTGATATGATCTGTTTGGAAAGGGGGGTTATGTCTCTGGGGCTTTTGCCTTTGCTTAGCTCAAGTACCAGGCCACAGCCAGTCAAGCTGATTCTTTGATTTGCTACCATTCTAGGTAGCTATTTATACAACATCTACTATACAGCTTCGCTATGTGCGTGTGTGAGTGTTTGATGTGATGTGAAGTGGACCATGTGAAAGGCCATTGTGATGTCAGAGGTGACTCAGCCAATTGTTCCCAAGGATAGCTCCCAAGGAGGGACTAAGGAATAATTGGTTGAGTCACCTCTGACATCAGAATAGCCTGTCACACGCTACATCCATCCACCCCTTCTCTGCCCTCATCTCCTGCCTGTTCCCCCCTTCACCACCCCCACCTCCTGCCCCAGGTCCCCACCTCCTGCCACCACCCTCCCTTTGTCAAACTAAAAACAGTTGAACCCAACTTGAGTGCAGTATCACAGCTAACAGTTTATTACAGATAAGTAAAAGAAAACACCGGAGGGGAGAGCAGTAGGTGCTGGTCTCCACCCCTATGCTGCTTTACAGAATCTTTTATAGCTTATCAGCAACTTAAGATATATGCATATACATAAGGTAACAGTAATAAGATCTAACATTTTCTTATTGGTGCAGGCTAACATTATTCCATAAAAGGGACCAAAGTCAGAGGAAAAAAAGAATCTCACGTAACAAGCTGATAGCAACAGGACTGAACAGTTTTTACGGTATGATGGCAACAGGACTGAGATAGCTTGTACTGGTATGATGGCAGGATGGCATGTATCAAGGATGCTTAGTGTTTGGAACAAAGGGGGGGGGTACAGAGAGGCACCAGTTAAAATCCCTTAGGTTTGTACTTTATCACAGCACTCTTTCACATCTTCTTTGCCCCCATCTGCTGCTCACGGCCCCCTTCTCCAGCCGTCCACTTCACTGCCCCAACTCCTGCCCTGCCCCCAGCCACCCCTTCAACACACCCACCTCCTGCCTCTGCTCCATCATTTCTCATCCCTCCCTCATCCTCTGCCCTCAGCCTATGCCCTCAGCCTTTCCCCCATGTCCCCACCCTGCACCCCTCACCTTCACTTCTGCCACGCTCCCTACCCCATCCTTCCTTATTCCTCCAATGCATATGGTACTGACAACTGGTCGCACCCCACCTCCTGCCTCCACCTGCCCCTTCTCTGCCCACATCTGCTGACCCTGCCCTCTTTACTAGCCCAGCTCCTGCCCCCATGCCCTCCTTCACTTCCCCCATCTCCTGTCCATGTCCCCGTTCACCATACTCAGCTCCTAACCCTACCCTCCACCTCCTGCCACCACCCACCCCTACTCTGACCTCATCTGCTGGCAATGGCTCCCTGCACCACCCTGGCACATCTTGGCTCCAGACCTCCTCTTCACTGCCCCCATCTCCTTCCTCACCCTCAGCCATGTCTTCAACACCCCCAACTTCTGCCCCTTCTCCATTGTTCCTCATACTTCCCTCCACATCCCACACCCTCATCCTCCCCCCTATACCTCTGCCCCATATCCCTCACCTCCACTTCTGTCATGCTCCTTACCCCATCCTTCCTTATTCCTCCAACGCATATGGTACTGACGAGTGGTTGTACCATACCTCTTGCCCCCACCTGGTCCTTTTCTGCCCCCATCTGCTGACCCTGCCTCTCTTCACAGCTTTCAGTTGTTTCCAATATTTCATGCTGACTTGTCAAAGAACAGTATGTGGTGCTCACTCAGGAAAGAAACCATTATTTTCCCCCATCATTTTTGGTGAGTTACATCTAGTATTAAAAAAAAGAAAAATAAAAATAAAAATCATAGGCTTTATAGGCAGGCCTAAATCTCTGTAGTCTGACATAGTCCTGCCTCATTTGTCAATCTCTAGCATGAGGGCCAGACTTACTCATTTTCCAAAAGGGTGGACTTACTCACTCACATGGGGAGGTGAAGTGAATCGACTAATGTCAACCAGCAGCCCAGTGACTGAAATACAATGGATCCCAGTCTATGGCATTCCAGTCCAGAGCTCCATTCACAAAGCCTTGCAATTTCCGTGACAATACGATTATTTCAGTCTTAATTAGATAATGGCATGGCTTGTGATGTGTTTGACATGGTGTTCCTGTAATAGCCAGTTCCCTGCACCATTCTGTTTCAATCCAACATAACTTCAGTACCCAATGTTTGACAGAAAAAAAGCCAGCTCAGTTCTTACAAAGTCAGTGACCTGAAGAAGAACTCTGTCTTGCTCAACAGCTTGTGTCTTTCTTTGAGAGACATTGGACCAATAAAAAATATTGCCTCCCACAGCTTGTCTTTCCAGGATAGGGGAAGTTCATTTGATGACTACAATGGGACCCTGCTGGTGAGGAGTATGGGTGGATTTGGGAGGGAGTGTATCCCACAGTAACAGCATCCCATGGAGTGGACTTTTCCAGAAGAAGCCTCTATCTTAAAGGAGAGGCCAGTTTGGGCATCTCCAGTAATGTTTCCATTCTTTAGGCTCTTGTCATGCTGCCATCATCATGCTATTTTAGTGCATCAGTGGCAGCATCTTGCAGAGAAAGAGGCCACCTCTCAGGATTTATCTCCACAATAGCAAGGAATAGCCCTGTGGCAGCAAGTCACTGAGCCCAGGTCAACAGACTCAAGGTTACAATACTGCACTGAAAACTGCTGTGTGGATGTTGTGGTTCAGTTTCTGAAGCCTAGGGACAAGGGTGGATCTTAGAAACAGTAGCAGAAGCAGCAGTTCTGCAGAAAAAGACTTTGGGGTTACAGTGGCCAAGAAACTGGCCATGAGTCAACAGTGTGCCTTTATTGCCAGGAAGGCTAATAGTATATTGGGCTGCGTTAGTAGGAGCATTGCCAGCAGATGGTGAGACATGATTATTTCCCTCTATTCAGCACTGGTGAGACCATATTTAAAGTGTTATCTCCAGTTTTGGGCCCCCAATACAGGACGGACGTGGTCAAATCAGAAAGAGTCCAGCAGAGGAAATGGAAATGATGAGGAGGCCTCAGCACATGATTTACGAGGAAAGGCTGAGAGAAGTGGGCTTGTTAAGTCTGCAGAAGGGAAGAGTGAGGGGGTTGGTGGCAGCCTTCAATTACCTGCAGGGGGATTCCAGGGAGGATGGGGCTAGTGTTGGCAGATGACAAAACCAGGTGCAATGGTCTCAAGTTGCATGGGACAGGCCTAGGTTGGATATTAGGGAAAAGATTTTCCATAGGATGCTGGTGAAAAATTGGAACGGGTTACCTAAGTAGGAGGTGGAATCTGGAACCTTAGAGGTTTTTAAGGTCTGGCTTACAGACCCCTTGTGTGGGATGACTTACTTGGTGTTGGGCCTGCTTTGAGCAGGGAGTTGGACTATATGATGTCCTGAGATCCCTCCCAACCTACTTGTTCTATGATTCTATGATTTGGTCTCTGGAGTATATTTCATAATGAACAAAAGTACAGTCAAGTCATGGACAGTGCTGTTTATTATAATTCCTGAGAATTCAAATAATTATGTATACACATCACTGCAGAGATGCTATGGCACAATATCCCTGGAAAAGTTTTGTTTTCTGACACCCTCTGGGGCAGGGAAGTTGCTGGTATTGGGCACAAGGGGCACAAGTCCTCACTGTCCCAGCCCAGTGCCCCAAGTGCCACCAAGCCCCAGCAGCGCAGGCTCACAGAGCCTGCACAAGCCTGAGGCTGGCAGTGGCAGCTGGCCCCAGCCTGGCCGGGACCCACTCGTGGCTGGCATGCCAGCTCCGCGCCAACCTGGACGCAGGTGGCAGCAGGCTGGGACCTGAGGCTGGACCAGCAGGTAGTGGTGGCAGGCCTGGTGGGCAGAGGCAGGTGGCCCATCGGTTAGTGGCAGGCTAGCTCGAGGCTTTGGGTTGTGAGCTGGGAGCTGTAGGCCAGTTTGTGGCTGGTGGCAGCTCAGGCCTGTGAGCTGGTGAGCCAGCAGCGGCTTGGGTCCACAAGCAGGATCAGGCCCGGTGGGGTTGGGGGGCCTGTGTCCCAAACATTTTGTGGGGCAGCAATGCTTCTGCTCTGGGATAACGTAAAGACACAGGGTCCCTCTGAAATTCCTAACCTCGTTGCACAAGGGGCATGGGTCCTGAGTGTCCCAGCCCAGTGCTCCTTGCCACTTTGGGCTGGCAGTGGCTCAGGCCTGCGAGTTGGTGAGCCAGTAGCAGCTTGGGCCCACGAGCCGGATCAGGTTCAGGTCCAGATCAGGCCTGGTGGGGTTGTGGGACCAGCAAATGTCATGCTCTGGGGTAACATAAAGACAAGGGGTCACTCTGAACTTCATAACCTAGTTACACCATGGCTCCCCTCCAGGGCTTTCATCATAGTGCAAGGGGTCATGGGTGGAAATTGATGAGTACATGGGGCACATTGACCCCTCCGAAGTGTATACACTGATAGCGTAGGCATAATTTAAAAGTCCCTCGCCCCCCACTCACTCAAACTGCTCGACTCATGGCTTTCTTGGGAAAAAACCACTCTCACCTGTAGTTCCCTCTTACTGGCTCCAGTCTGTGAGACTGGGAAGCTGGAAGCAACACAGAATGCGATGCACAGAGCCGGCTGCCAGCCCCCTTCTGTCAGTGTGGTGGCTGTTGATGGTCCCCACTTAGGGCCCGAGTAGCCCAGCACCCCTGAAAAGTGACAGCAGTAAATCAAAGTTTTAAGGCAGTGGGCATGGAGAAAGGGATTGCCCTCAGATGCTGCAGCTTCTAGTGCGACAGGAGAAGGCTGTGGGGTCTGCATCTTTTCTCATTCTGTACTTTACACCCCACGGTCCATGGCTTTTGGGCCCCCTGCTGTATCCCAGGGATCGGCCACGAAGATGCTGCTGTATTCCTGCCTGGACAGCTCTGTGCTTGGGAGCATCCTAAGTAACAAACAAGCTTGTCTGAAGCACCAGCTTCTGCCCAGCACTGGTCCCTGTGCTCTTCCCTCCTTTCCAGGCAGGGGTGCATGTGGGGAGCCACAGGCACAGGGTGGATGATGGGGGGCATAGCTGCCAGCTCTTGGTCTGAGGGGTCAGCATGCCACTGAGATGGAGGGTACAGGCAAGGTTGCTGTGGGACCTGCCTGGTCCTTTTGCCATCTCGCTGGCCTCGTCCCTGCTGAGGCAGGGGGCCCCACGTGCCCCACAGGGCCCCCGTCCTTGACAGACACACAGTGACCAGAGGAGGCCAGGCTTCCTGCCTAATTTCCCATATGGGCAGCCCAAGGCTGCAACTGCTCCCCTGCCTAGTGGGCGAGGTGGAAGGGGACACTGGCAAACTGTGTGTGTTGATGGTGGTGGGGGCACATTTTAAAAGTATGCCCCCCCCAAACAGCTGAAGTCATGGCCTCTGTGGGCAGGCTGCCCACTTGCCCTCAGTCTACTTTTCCGGAAAGCAATGGTCCCTCCCTGCAGCACCCGACTGTTGCTCCTGTCTTTTCCCATGGGGGCAACTCTCAAGTTTTCCAGTTTCTGATGTCACTGGACTGGCCCAGCTCTGGCCAGCTGTTGTGTGGGGCAGGCTCTGGCAATGGCCTGTGACTGAGCGTGGAGAGTCCCTGAGTGAACAGGAAACCCACACATGGGATTGGGCCAGCCCCCACAGCCTCTGGAAGATGGGTGATTTTCAGCCATGGTTTCTAGCCCCCCTCATCCTGGCTGCAGATCTCTATCCATTTGTGAGCCTGTGGTCCAGGTTTATTCCACAGACCCTTGGGTCCCTAAGGAAGTCATGGACAAACACCACGGCAGGTGCCTGGCTCCACAGTCCAGCAATCACCCCATAGCTGGCTCAGTCCTGCAAACTTGGGGCAGCTGCAGAATTTGCCCTGCCATGCATGGTCCTGTTGGTGTGGCTTCAGCTTCCCTCCAAATACAGAAATCCAGCAATGGCTGTGAAAGGTGGCTCTTATTCCTACCCAAAGGGGAAAGGATAGAAGTGGCATTCCTATAGTGCTGCTGCTCATGTTCCACCCCAGAGCTGACGGCATGGCTGAAATGGGTGAGTGGTTCTCTCTGGAATGAGGTTTGTGGGATTCTTTTGGATAAAAGAGGCTGTATATGTAATTATCCATCTCTTCCCCAAAACAAGATTCAGTTAATATTTTAGTCCAAGAACAGCCATAAACATACAGGGTGACATTCTGATCAGTGGAGGGATGTTAATTCCCTTGTGCACACATCATCTGAGGGGATGGGGGGTTGCCCCCTTTTTGTGGGCACATGCAATATGGCCCAAACTTGCAGGTGCCTTATTGAGGGTTTGGCCCACACTTTGTGATGTATATATAGAGATCAACAGCCACACAGGAGGAAAGACATGGGTTAATCTATATTCACCACTTGTGACTCCCTAGGCTTCAAAGCAAATTTACTGCTTTAATGGCCCAAGTTTCTGAATTCCCATCAGGGGAGTTAAGTCTGCAGGTTTAGATGGTATAAATACTCTCAACCAGTTGATTCCAGTCAAGTGGAGAGTCATGCTGTTCGTGTAGGCTTGCAGCCTTTTCTGAGAGTGAAGAAGGCACAAGAGTTCAGGTGGGCTGGGGATGGTTTGTTTCCAAATTAACCAAAGATCTATTTAAATAGGAGATTTTTGAAGCAACTGGGGCTAAGTCTTCTGTCAGCCAAGCTGTTGTAAAACTGGAATGATTTTGGATTGACCGCTGCATTAATGAGAGCAGAGGGAGGTTGATTATTTAGCAGTGAACTGTTTAATTCCACCAAGAAACCCCAGAACAAATCTGTGCAAAGAAATCTCTGAGTCTGAAGAAAATCAGGGTTATTAGAGTTACACACCCAGCCTTGTGGCTTTTTAAAGACTGACAAATTTATTTCATGAGCTGTCTCCTGATGCAAACGTATTGTGAGAATCCTTTGGGTATCTTTGTCATTTGTGGGAGATTTCAGTCTAGAGAAATGTATGTTGGGATTCTCATACTGACACAAGTGAAAATTTGCTTTGCTAATATGAGACCTGGGACTATAAAACAATTTCAGCAGTGATTTGGAAGTCAATCTGAAATCTGTGCTATTAGTCTCTGGTGATGAATTTGGCAGAGTGGCAGATTATAACTAACACAGGGTAGGCCGATAGAGTGATCTCAATTACTTACTCAGCTGGGCTCGCTTGGACAGCCGGTTGCTGATTATAAAATATAAAGTCTTATTTGTAGGACCCTGGAATGTAAATCCCATTTACAGGATGGGCGATGATGTTTTAGAAAGCATTGACTGGAAAAAGAACTAGGGATCATATGGTGTGTAACCAAATGTACATGAGGTCCTGCTGGTGGTGAAGGGAGCAAATGCCCTCCAGCAGCATATAAATAGAGGAATATGGAGCTGAACTTGAGAGTAGTTCAGATCGGAGAGACAATGTTTTAGGTCTAATATCCACATTTCAGAAAGCTTGTTGACAAGTTGAAAGGGGTTGGGAAAAGAGCTTTGTGAATTATTTCAGATCTGGAAGACATAGGCAAAAGCCAGAGACATAGAAAGCTAAACCTATTTAGTTCATTGAAAAGAAAAATGTTACTTGATCAGTCTTTAAGTGCACACATGGCAAGGGATTTCTGGCTGTAGAAAGTTCTTTAATGTTGCAGACAAAAATAAAGTGAGAGCCGGTGCCTGGGAGCCCTGATTAGACAAATTCAGACTTGCAGGAAGGTACACGTTACTAGAGCATGAAGAACGAACACTGTATCAAGGGGTGTGGTTGGATCACCAACAAATGAGGCCTTTAAATGAAGACTAGGTGCTGGTCTGCATGATAGGTTCTAGGGCATAGAGAATTGTAGGCTTGATGCAGAAATCACTTGATGAAATTTTATGCCCTGTGGTATTCTCAGGGCCAGGCTATATGATCATATTAGTCCCTACTTGCCTTAAAGTATATGAATTTATAAATTTTTGCCTCACTGTTGGCTTCAAGATATCCCCATGACAGAGATTCTGCATCCTGCCTTGGAAATTTATTTCAGTGCTTAACTCTTCTGGTAGGAAGTTTTTCCTTATATCCAACCTAAACTATCCCTGCTGTATTTTAATAATCTCATTACTTCTTGTCTTAACCTCAGAGGTGAATGAGAAAAAATTACCTCCCTCTTGCTTTTAATAACTTTTTATGTACTTGAAAACTGTTCTCTTGTCCTTCCTAAGTCTTCCCCTCTGCATGTTAAACCAACCCCTTTTTTTTCACTCTTTCTTGATAGGTCACATTTTCTAGACCTTTAATCATTTTTGCTTCTCTTCTCAGCACTTTCTTTAATTTATTCACATCTTGCCTGAAATGTTGTGCTCAGAACTGGACATTGTCCTCCAGCTGAGTCCTAATCAGCGCAAAATAGAGTAGAAGAATTACTTCTTTTGTCTTGCTTACAACACTCCAGCTAGACAGCCCAGAATGATGTCTGTTACACTGTTGACTCATTTTTAGCTTGATCCCTTTCCATAGTACTCCTTCCTAGGCAGTCATTTTCCATTTTGTATGTGTGCAATTGAATATTTATTCTGCAGTGGATACTTGCATTTGTTCTTATTGAATTTCATTCTCTTTACTGCACACCTTTTCTTTAGTCTGTCCAGCTCATTTTCAGTTTTAAATCACTGATGAAGACTGATCCATATGAGACTGCACTTGATAAACTCTTACAACTTGACTGTGAACCAATGTTATGTTATATATATATAAAAAAAGTAAATAATACCTCCCTGTTCTCTTTCTCCACCTGATTTTTGATTATATTAATCTCTGTCATATCTCCCCCTACCTCCGGGTCTCTTTTCCAAGCTGAAAAGTCTTAGTCTTATTCATCTCAATATTATTAATTACCGAAAGGCTGTTTCTTTCGTAGCCTTAATATTTTTGTTGCACTTCTCTGTACCTTTTTCAGTTCTAATATATCTTTTTTGAAATGGGACAACCAGATCTGCACACAGTCATCAAGAAGTGGGAGAACAATAGATTTATACAGTGGAATTATACTATATACTGCCTTCTTATCTATGTCTTTCATATTGATTCCCAATATCCTATTAGCTTTTTTGAATGCAGGTGCAAATTGAGAGGAGGTTTTCAGACAACTGTCCACAATTACTCCAAGATCTTCTTGAGTGGTAGCAACTAATTTAGATCACATCATTTTGTATGTATAGCTGGGTTTATGTTTTCCTTTGAATTTAGTAACATGGATTTTCAAGGGAGGTTTAGGCTGGGCATTAGGAAAAGATCCCTAATTGTCAGAGTGGTTACCCACTGGAATAAGTTGCCTAGGGAGGTTGTGGAATCTCCATCATTGGAAGTTTTTAAGACCAGGTTAGACAAGCACCTGTCAGGGATGTTTTAAGAAGGTACTTGGTCCCGCCATGAGTTTAGGGGATTGGACTCAATGACCTCTTGTGGTCCCTTCTAGTTTCTATGGTTTTATGATTCTATGACTATCCAAGATAGATAAGTCCAAAGTAGACTATGAATAATATACTAATGGGACAAGATTTTCCTTTACAACAACAGGATTGGTTCTTCCCCAATTAACTGTGTTCATTTACGTGTCTGGTATTTTTTTCTTTATTATAGATACAACCCATTTGCCTGGTTCTGAAGTTAGACTTCCTGGCCTGTAGTTTCCAGGGTCTCTTTTGAAACCTTTTTGGAAAATTAGCATCACATAGCTATCTACCAGTCATCTGGTACCAAAGTTGATTTAAGTGGTAGGTTACATACCACAGATAGTGGTCCTGCAGTTTGGCGTTTGAGTACTTCAGAACTCTTGAGTCAATCCCATCCTGTCCTGGTGACCTATTTCTATTTAATTTCTCGAGTTGTTCCAAAACCTCCTGTTTTTACGCCTCAATATAGGACAATTTGTGAGAAGTGTAACTTGAAAAGAACAGCTCAGGTATACCAAAAGTCAGTGGGGAGCTCTCCCCTTAACTTCAGCGGGAGTGAGTTCATCCTTGTAGGCTCTTTAGGTATGTCTATGTGCTGAGCAGCAGCTAGTCTCTGCTTGGGTAGATTAAGACTTGCTAAATCAATTTGGAGATTGATTTAAGAAAACTGCCCTTTCAAATGGTGTCGATAGGAAAGCATTTCATGTCAGCACAGTGCAGTGAAGATGCCACACTGAAGGGGAGTTAGGAAGTCAATGGGAATAATGCAAGGTACTCTGCATAGCTTGCCTATGTCCAGTCGACTGCTGCTGGAGTTTACTGGTGGTGTAATCCTGGCCTACGAACAACTGTGCAGATGTTGCAGCTCAGGTTTTGTAGCTGGTTAGCTGGAGCTCGAGCTCAAGACACAGCAACTACTCAGTCAGTCTGAGCCTGATGCCCCAAGCTCTGTGACCTCTGAGACTCACTGCTGCAGGCTGCTGCTCATTGTGTAGCTGTGTCCTTGGTCTCATTCTCCCCATCACTGTTAGCAGGCATCTTGCTCAATGGAATACTTATGTCAAGGCTGCATACTCAGACTGTGCTGCCGAAGGCACCACGTATACTTTGCTATGCACAGCTTACCATGCCAGGGATTTCTAGGCTGAAAGCATGTGCTGTGTGGCTAGATATACAAGCAGAATGTACACTAAGTAATGTGGCATTCATCGTCTCATGGTGAGCCAGATAGGATACTGAGTAATGCACCTATCACCTCTGTAACCAGTTGGGATTCCTTATTTGTGATTTATAACATAATTCTAAAAACTTTAAATGATTTTACCCATAAAAATATGAGTGTCTCATTGCAGCATGGCTAGATGGACAATATTAAAGTTTCATTGCTGAACATCTTCAAAGGGCTAATAGATGTGATAAGCAGATTTCAGACACACGTCAGTAAGAGATGTCATAGATGGTTGTAAACAACCTATTGGTCTGTGCATGCTATAACAATTGATTTGATCATGTATGTATTAATCCCTTTCACACGTAAATGGAGCCTTAATATCAAGTGACACCCAATCACATATTACATCTTGGCCTTGATTAATTTCCCATTTATACCAGCTTCCTCAGACTAACTAAGACAGAGTGCAAGATTCATCACCCAACAGTTTGGGCTTTTATTTAACTGTGAAAAGGTAGCCCTTCTTTTGTCCAGTCTGGGCTAAACCAGCAACTTTGTCACCCTTTCGTGTTAATGCAGCTCACACAACTGTTATCCATGCTGGTCTTACTTTGAAAGTAGACTGCATTGCAATGAGCTCCGTGCAGGCCAATGTCTTTAGAACCACTTGGAAGCTTGTGCAAAAAGCAGATGCTCACTTGCAAAAGGGGATATACTACTGTGAGCTGATGACACAAGCTAGGATCAGCATTGGCTGCCCTATAGATTTCTAGACAGAGTGAAATTCTAGTGCAATTTATTCAGGTGCCTATATCATGCCCATCCCAGTCACATCTGACTATCTTTCAGAAACACATAAACCATATCAATGTTTCTGAGGTAAACTGAAGCACTTGAGCTATTAGCTAGAAATGAAGAAGGCTGGTGGAAAACTTGTTTCAGCAGGGGGCCTTTCTCCCAGCCCAATAGACTGATAATATCTCGGATGTGTTCTGCGTCAGGGAATTCTGCAAATCCCATCTTTCTTCCTTTGTGCCCTCTATTTTAACAAATAGCTAGTCTTCTAAAGGAAGAATTGGAGAAAGGGCCCTAGTCCAAGTCACCTCTTGGGTAGTTGCTTCCTCTTTCCTCCAGAACTGGCTGACCCCCAGTGTGTACATAATTTACAGGGTCTATTAATTCCACGTGTTGTGTTTTACTGAAAGGACAGACACTGCTGTGGGAATTCCATAAGATGTCACAAGAAGAAGACTTGTCAGGTTCCAACAGCTCAGTCTCTGAACCCTCAGTGTTCTTCCTGAGTGGCATCCCGGGGCTGGAAGCCATGCACCTCTGGATCTCCATCCCCTTCTTCTTAATGTTCATTGTGGCCCTTCTTGGGAACTGCACCCTCCTGTATGTTATCAAGACAGAGCCCTCCCTCCACAAACCCATGTTCTATTTCCTCGTCATGCTGGCTGTCATCAACCTGGTTTTATCCACAACCACCATGCCGAAATTACTGAGCATTTTCTGGTTTAATTCCAGGGAGATCAGCTTTACTGCCTGCCTGGTGCAGATGTTTTTCCTTCACTCATTTGCCATGATGGAGTCTGCAGTGCTGGTGGCCATGGCCTTCGACAGGCATGTGGCCATCTGCAACCCCCTGAGATACACCACCATCCTGACCAATTTTGTGATAGCAAAGATTGGGTTGGCAGCTTTGGCTCGGGGTTGTCTCGTAATAGCCCCGCTGATCTTCCTCCTCAGGAGGTTGCCATTCTGCCAGCCCCATGTCATCTCCCATTGCTACTGTGAGCACATGGCAGTACTGAAACTTGCCTGTGCTGACATCAGGATCAACAGCATCTATGGGATCATCGTTATTGTCTTCATCATGGGGCTAGACCTGACGTTCATTGCCCTGTCATATATTAAGATACTAAGGACCGTGTTAAGCCTGGTGACGAAGGAAGAGCAACTGAAGGCTTTTGGGACTTGTGTTTCCCACCTTTGTGCAATGTTCTTGATTTATACCCCCGTCGTTCTAACCTCAGTAATTTACAGGGTTGGCAGCTTTATCGCCCCTCACATACACATCCTGATGGCTAATTTATACTTCATCTTTCCTCCTATGATGAACCCCATCGTGTATGGGGTGAGAACCAAAGAGATTCGTGACAGAGTGCGTCTCATGTTCCAAAGAAAAAACTTCTAGGTTCAACGCTGTGTGGAGTGAAGTAAAGGGAAACCCAGCCTCAGGTTCTGACATCCCTAAACAGCTCAGGAGAATCAGTGCTGATGTACCTTTCTGCAACATCTTGCATTGTGACCAATTTTAAAACTCTTCACAGACTATGCAGGGAAGGGAGTGGGCCTTCTTAAATGGAACCTCTTTCTCCTTTGCAGGAAGTGCAATATCGAGTCCATGGGCTCGCCCTCAGCTGTGCTGGACAACATGGAAGTTGTACTTTGTTGTGGGCTTATCTCATTTGTCGATCACTAGAAAGAGAGCTGGGCTTGCTCACTCTTCGCATTTAGGGAAGTGAAGAGATTTGTCTAACATCACCCAGCAGCCTGGTGACTGAACAGGAAATTCATCCCCAGTCTGTGGTATCCCAGCCCAGTGCTCTATCCACTAAGACATACTGCCTTCATGAAATTGAGATTATTTCAGTCTTAATGAGATGATTTCATGGCTTGCAATGCATTTGACATGATGTTTCTCTAGTAGCCAGTTCCTTATCTCATTCTCTTTCAATCCAACAGAACATCAATACCCTTCATCACCTAGTTTTTTAGTGAAAGAGGACCCAGCTCAATTCTTATGAGGTCAGTGACCTGAAGAAGAACTCTGTCTTGGTGTAGAGCTCAGAAAACAGAAATTCGACCATTAAAAGATATTGCCTCCCACAGTTTGTCTTTCCAGGTTAGTGGTAGTCCATGCTTTGGCTGCATTGGGATTAAGCTCAGGTTTTAACTGAAGACCATATTGGGGTGAGGAAGGAATTTGCCCCCAGCGCAGATTGGCAAAGGCTCTTTTTTCCCCCCTTTCTCTATAGCATGGGCCTGACTCAGTTGTTGGTTCATCTGAGTACTTTAGTAGCTTAGTCATCGGTTTATTACAGGAGTAGTTTGAAGGCTCTGTGGCCTGCATTGTGCAGGACGTCAAAATTGAAGATTGTATTGTTCCATTCTGACCGTAGAGTCTATGTCAGTGATGTGTATGTATTAGGAAGACAGTTTAGCACCTTCCACCCAGAAGGATCACAAAACTAGGTAAGACCTGTGGGGCTAATCCTCAAATGGGATGAACTTGCACAATTTTTATCAATTGCAATGGTCCCTATCTAGTTCTCAGCCCTCAGGATGAGGCCGTATATTAGGGTAGGGCACACTGGACAGGCTTTGCTGGCATAAGTATACTGGCAGTACCTTCTAAAGGAAATGCCACTTATATCTGCATGAGAAGACATTTTGCTGGCTGAGGTAACCTGCCTCTCTAAATGACACATGCTATATTGTCAAAAAGACTCTTCTGCTGGCATAGTTGTGTCTGCACCTTTTTCCTGGAACAGCTGTGTCTGTTAGGGGTATGTGTTTTTCACATGTGTGACAGGAATAGCTGTGCAAACACAACTTTGTAACGTAGCCCTGGCGGATGCCATAGGGGTCTAGAGAATCAGTTCATTTCAAGTCTCGGTATATTTTAGGGGTATAGGGAGGGGATATGTGGAGAGTGTGTAATCTTCATATTTCAAACACTTATATTTAGTCATATTTTGGGAAGGGTGGACTCGAACTGCTCAATGAATCCACAGTAAAAGGTTAAAAACATGTAAGATCTGAGCTGTGTTTTATTACCAGAGCTAAAAAGTAAGATGTGGACTCGTAAAATGATTTGTATTTTGTATTAGAGGCAAATAATGAAGAAGAAAAACATCACAAGAAACGTCTCCATAAGGAAGGGTGATGGAAAACATTGATCGAATATTTAAACAAGCCATCTTATTGAACGGTGTTAAGATCACCCGGTATCTGAATGTTAGACATCTGAGTATGCTGGCTTCCAGGCCCTGTGCCTAGGAATAATATAAATGGTAGTGTCTGTCATCTCCAAGATTATACTTACATGTGATCTTGTACTCCTGTGACTTCAACCAGTGACTTAGTATCTTAATACGTGTGGCTAAGATACATCTCTCCAGCAATAAAATATCTGTGAGCTCCTCATCTATTTGCACAGATCCTGGAATGTAGTTTTACAACTTCTGCTTTGCTTCTAAACATTTGTACTACTTTTCTTTATATTAATTTTGAAGGACTGTTCATGTGATTTCTGCATTATGTAAAGTATTTGAAAAAAGTCTCTAGTTGTAAATGTGATTATTAAAAATTATTGGTTATAAATGTACAGACCAAGTGGTCAAAAGGCAAAGATGACAACAGTATTCATGTAAGGAGAACTACAGAGACCAAAAATAGTGAGTGGACTCACATTCCTGAATTGTACTGAATAAGTTGTAAAGAGTTCCCACCCTTTCAGGCTGTGCTTCTCTTTACTGCAAACTTTATTGATTTGATGAAGTCATTTTTGACTCAGCAGCATAAAAACACTCATTTTTTGCCTACCAAACACTGATACCAATTTAACTGTGGTGAACCAAACAAGCAAGGAGTCTTGTGGCACTTAAAAGACAAGCAAATAAATGTATTGCTTGAACTTTTGTGGATTTTTGTCAGATTTTCTTTCACAG
This sequence comes from Podocnemis expansa, assembly GCA_007922195.1. Taxonomy (NCBI): domain Eukaryota; kingdom Metazoa; phylum Chordata; order Testudines; family Podocnemididae; genus Podocnemis; species Podocnemis expansa. The sequence continues at coordinate 1,759,903 of ML682064.1, forward strand.
CAGCTCATGAAAGAGATATGATTGTCAGTCTTTAAATGCCACAGGACTTCTTGACTATGTCCACACCTAGAGTGTTAAATCGATTTAATTTAAATTGATCTAACTGAACTGATACAAAAATCACTAAATTGATTTAAGTTAAATTGATTTACGAGGTTCCCACTAGAAACCCAAATAGAATTAGCATGTCCGTGGACAGGACTTGCTAGTTTGATTTAGGAGAGGGGCACCGTGGGAGGTGTGGCGACATGGCCTCCAAGATGGGCCACACCACCCACCCAGGCCCCTGCCTGCCTCTTGCCTGGTGAGCCGAGTAGCGAAGGAAAGAATCCACCACACCTGTCTCTGAGCGCTCTGAGCCTGGTGTGGGCGAAGGCATCCCTTTGCCTGGCTGCAAGCCCAGGCAAACAGCCCGGTGCCAGGGAAAGGACCCTTGCGCCCGGCTCCTGGTGCGCCAGGAGCCAGGCGCAGGGGTTCCTTCCTCCGCCGCCTGGCCAGTGTGCCGGGAGCCTGGCAGGAGGTATCTTCCACCCCCCCCCATACCCCTGGTCACAGTGCTGAACCCTGGCCCTTCTTTCCAGGGTGCCATGCACCCTGTGAGGAAGGTCAAACCAGGGTCTACATAGATATAACTGTTAAATCGATATAATGCATCCACAAAGTGTTATATCAATATAACAGTTTTGATTTAACTGTCATATCAATATAAAACTATGTTTTGCTGTGAGCAAACATAGCATGGACATACCATTTTTTGAAATTGAAATAACTGGCATTATTTTGATTTAAAAACTGTGTGTGGACATATCCCTTGTTTATTTGTTTTACCGAAGAAGACTAACACAGCTGCCCCTTTGCATCTTAACTGTAGTGGGCAGTGTGTAGTGGTGCAAGACTGAGGAGAGGTGAAACAGGTACAGTATGGCTCTTCGGCTCTTCTCTCTCTCTCTCTCTCTTTTTTTTTTTTTTTAAGAAGGCTTTTCAGAACTGACGAAGGATTTTTTGTGAAACTTGGTAACATCATAAGAACATAACCCTATTCATAACCCTACTTTGAATTGTTCTGCAAGCCGGGTCAGTGGGTTGGAGATAATCTTCTGAGAGGATTCTGGCTAATTTAGTGCATTCCACACAACCATGTCCTCTGTATTTCTGACTTCAGACTGACCAGGAGTTAAATTGCTGGGCCTTAATGATAGCATGCAATCTAAACTTCTTATTCCATCATTTCCAGGCAAATTTCCTGCATCTCTGAACATGCCTGGGAATTCATATTCAACTGCAGTTCCCATAAGCCCTGGGCTTCCTGGTTCTGCTTTGGTTCCTCTGTTTCCTGGCTGACAGAGCCAATTGCCAGAAGCTGAAACAAAGAGCAATCACAGGCCAGGGCTGACCTTATCAGTACCCAGCAGAAATGGCTTTTTTTTCCTCTCAAGGTCACTGGCATTCTCATCACATGCTTCCCATGATAACCCTGTGTCATGAGGTTAGTTTCTATATGTATTTCAGTTTTATAGCTCCCCTTTTTGGATTGCATGTATCTCATGAGATCAAACTGCAACCATGTCTACAAGGCCACTCCATCACCTGCTGGATAGCCTGTACCACCCACACCAAGTGGCTGGTTACCAATGACAAAGACAATGAGACTCATGTCAAACATCCTTCGTTTGCCCCCCATCACTCACCCAGTCCCATGACTATAAGATGGGCGTTGCCATATGCTTGTCACATTAACCATTGCAGGCTGGGTAGCTCAAGGGAGGAAGCATGTACTGAAGTGGACTTCCTTCACAGAGGGGAGTCTGTTGGCAGTAGCCTCCATCTTAAAAGAGAGGCAATTTCAAGCATCTTCAATGATGTGTCTGTCTTCTACATTCTTGCCTTGCTGCCATCACCCTGGTGTCTTAGTACCTCTCAGGATTCGTCTCCACACTGAGCAATAGCCCCATGGCATCAAGTCTCACAGCCCAGGTCAACAGATTTGGGCTCACAGGATTGCAACAACAATGGCTGTGGCTCAGGTGGTGAAGCTTAGGTCATGGGGTCTCGTTGCTGTGAGCTGTGTAGACATACCCTCGGACAATCAAGTACCAGACCAAGATTCCAAATAGCAGATGGATCTAGGGTAGATCTGCCCCACCATGGATGAGTGTTTTTGGCTTCTCCCCTTAATGCCTCTCAGCCAAGGCCTATTCTAGAGCACTGATGGGGCATGTTCTTTTGACGATGCTCTGCCTAATCTGTGGGTGCATGTCATAGTGTAAGCACATGTCCCCAGTAGTACAAATGAGCATGCTGCAAGCCTGTTTCTAGGCCTAGTTGGCAATAACCTCTTCCCACCATTGCAACTTCCTGTGTGGCTGCAGCAGGAGCCCAGTGCCTAAATATTGCATCTCCAGCTTTCACTTATACTTGATACATTGCCTCAATCGTAAGACTCATATACTTCTTCCTGTCCTTTAGATTAGCTCCTCCTTACCCAGACTGAGCCTCAGTTAGCTCCCAGACTAGCCAGACACTGGCTCTTCCAGTCTGCTGAACTCACTGCAATGGGGGTCATGGAGTTGTAGAAGTGGGTGTCATCGGTTTATTGAACACTGCAAATTATGTCCCTCCTTCTAACGCAGCCAGCAATTTCATATGCACTTTAGCCAGGAAAAGGGACAAAACAGTCCCCCTATACTATGGGGAATGAGTGTTCCTGCAGGAAATTATCCCCTGGGACCTCCTGCAGAAGGAGGAATGATGTCTCACTCACTTTGCTAGGGAGAGGTGGTGGCCCAATAAAATTTTGTGGTCAGTGGCACAGAAGGTTCCTGACAGCAACACAAAAATCAGTAGGGATATTGGATGCTCTCCTAGAATGAGGATCAGAGTCTGCACCATGTATGGGGTGAAAATGGATTGTGGAGGCTCAGGGAAAGCTGAGGAATCATAAAGTGCTAGTGCTGGTGCTCCACTATGAAATTGCCTATGATCTTCCCCAAGGAGATAATGATGAATCATTGAATGACAGAAGATGGAGGTTGGGAGGGACCTCAGGCGGTTAATGTGACATTCCCCTCATGCAACTTGGACTGTTGTACATCTGTGTTATCCCAATTGTCCATTCCTGGGCCCTGACTTACCCTGCTTCTCTTTGTGAATTTCCACTCTTGGGTCAGCTCATACCCATCCTGCTGCATGTAATCAGTCCCTCACCCAGTGGCAGAGCATATTGGCTAGACACTCATGGGATACCCCACAGCAAACCCTCTACTGCCAGATGCAACTTCCTGAACTACTGTTTTGCATGCTTCAGTGCTGCCCACTGCACCCTGCCAGCTCATTTACACTTGTCCATCAATTTATCAAATAAATCGATTGCACCAGATCTGTCACTCCAAGTGAGGTCTCTGCACACACTCAATCCACATACACTGTTCTAGGTGAAATGCAGAAATAAATTTATTGACTACAACAAGATTTTAACCGATTATAAATCAGAACAGTATAAATCCAGAGATTAACAATGAGTCATGGAGTTTACCATGATTAATAGAAAGATAACTCATATAGAAAACTAAGATTAATATTCGAGTCTCTTTCTATGATACTGGCTTACCCCACAGGCTGGTTGAGTTGATTCTGCAACCAGACCCCCACTACCGATGGGTAGGTTCTCAGTTTTTAGTGTTGCTTAGAAGCTGGATTCCAGAGGAGAGCCCAGAGACAAGGTAGAAATTTCCAAAGGGGTAGCTGTGTTTGTCTGTGTACAGCAAGAAGTGCCAGCAATGTCCTTCTGCCATGTACATTGGCCAAACTGGACTATCCTTGCGCAAAAGGATAAATGGACACAAACTGGACATAAAAAAAGGCAACCTTCATAAATCAGTAGTGGAACACCTCAGCCTCCACAGACACTCAGGCGCAGACTCAAAAGTTGTCATACTTCCACAAAGAAATTTCAAAAACAGACTTCAGCATGAAACTGCAGAGTTGGAGCTGGCTTGCAAGCTTGATACAATCAGACTGGGTCTGAATAGAGATGTAGAATGGTTAACACATTACAAAAAGTAATTGGACTTATTTAGTCTGCAGAGGGAGAATGAAGGATGTCTGATATCCTCTTTCAACTATCTCATCGGACAGTCTAAGAAGGCTAGAGCTAGGATGTTTTTAGAGGTGGCAACAGAACTAGGAGCAATGGTCTCAAGTTCAGTGGGGAAGGTCTAGGTTCAATATCAGAAAAAAATTGCTATTGAAGCACTGGAATGGGTGACCTAGGGTGGTGGTGGGATCACCCTCCTCAGGGGCTTTTAATGTCCAACATGACAAAAACCTGGTCGGTTTGGCTTATTTGGGATTGGTCCTGCTTTGAACAAGGGGTTAAAGTATAAGGCCTTCTGAGGTCCCTTCCAGTGCTACTGTTTTATAATTCTATGATTTGGTCTCTTGAGTATGTTTCATAATAAACCAGAGTATGGTCAGTCAATGGACTATACAATTTGTTACAATGCCTTGGAGCCTGAATAACCACAGACATACATCACAGGAGAGATGCTATGTTCCATTTTTCATGGGAAAAAATTTCTTGCTGGCACCGTCTGATGTAGCATAAAGTGAAAGGATCCCTCAAAACTCCACGACCTAGGTCTGCTGTCACTCCACAGCAAGGCTGAGACCCTTTCCCCATAGTGCAAGTGGGAAAAGAGTAGAATTTGGGGGGCACAATTTAAAAGTCCCCCCCAACTCCTCAAGCCATGGACTTTTTTGGAGAAAACCTCTCACACTTGCAGGCCACTTCCCATTTGCTTTGATACGGGCAACTTGGGAGCAAGAATCAATGGGAAGTCTCATGTACAGAGCTGGCCACTGGCTCCCACTGCTAGCAGACTGGTCAATGTTGATGGTCCCCAGTTACGGCCTTTGGCGCCCAAACCCCTGAAGAGTGACAGAGGCAAAGCAGAGCCATCAGGCAGTGGGTGAAGAGAAGGGGCCTGCCTTGGGATGAGCCAGCTTCAAGGGTGGGTGGAGAAGCCTGGAGGGTATACAGGTTTTCCCACTCTGAATTGCTGCACTCCATGATTCAAGGCTGTTGCCCCCCCCCCCCCGGGTGTATCCCAGAATCAGAGTCTATGTCTATATTGGCAAGTTAGTCTGAACTAAGCAAGCTTAGTCCAGGCTAAATTTCATCCCTGTCCACACTAGGCTTTGCCTAGTTTGAACTTTAAAAAAAAAAAAAAAATCTAACCGTTAGTTCAAACTTGTAGCTGTGTTAGTTCAAAGTAACTGTCATTTCGCACTAAATCATGGTTTGACCTTCTTCCCCTCCATGTGCATGACACCAGGAAGGAAGGGCCTGCCTTGGCCAATGCCTCTCCCCATCCTGTCATCCACACCTGGCCAGGATAGCCTGCAGTGTGCAGCAAATTGCAGGGTGTCAGAGCCAGCTAGCAAAGACAGAGGCTTCAGGCTGGAGCAACGAAGAAGTCCTCACCCTCCTGGCTATCTGGGGGGATGAGGATATACTCTCCCAATCATGAAGCAGCCACCACAGGCAGGAGATATATTCAGACATTGCTGAGGCCCTAGCTGCTAAGGGCCACACCCGAAGCACCGAGCAGGTACGGATTAAAATAAAGCAGCTCTGCCGGGATACCATATGGTCTAGGAGCAGAGGCAATGCCAGGGGCAGCTCATGCTGTCAGTTGTCCCTATTATGATGAACTGGATACCTTCCTGGGCAGGGGGAGCACCAGCCTCCCAGCCCAGAGTGTTGACTCCAGCAAGCCCCCCTCTGGGGGTGATGACCAAGAGGAGGACTCACTGGACAAGGACATCGTCCTCGAGGAGCTGGCTGACACGAGCTGGCAGGAGAGCGCCCTGCAAGCCCCTAGCTCAGGAACAAGCACAGAGTTGTTCTCTGCTCCTGAGGAGGGCCCACCCATCCCGGAGGAGGAGCTGGAGGAGGAGGAGGAGGCCTCCCCACTGAGGAGGACCTGGCAGAGGGGATGTTTCATTGGAGATCCCCAGCACCTGCTGTTGAGTGCTTCCTTCATGTGGTCAGGGATGGGCATACCTGTGGGACAGGTACTGTGGGAGGACATGGTCTGGGGACAGGCAGGGTCCCGGGGATGGGGTGGGTGAGGAGGCTCTCCCATGGGGCAGGGGGGCCAGGGACTGTGTGGTAGGGGGACCCAGACCGGAGCAGGGTGGGGGCGTCTCAGCACAGGGGGTGGAAGGAACTACAGTGAGACCGTCGAGGGCAGACAGCATGCAAGTAGCGCTGCTGGCAAGTGGCCTCAGGAGACGCTGTGGGGGCCGGGCTGACTGTTGCTTGCCACTGTGGCTACTGCAGGTGACCTGGGCAGCACGGCACAGCCACACATACCTTGGGGGCCCTGTCCCACAGGACAGGGATCGGGAACTAGGGGACAGTCGGGGCACAGCTGCTTGCTGCTGTCAGACTGCATGCAGCACTAGCCAGCTAGCTAATGGAAGGAGCCTTCTTCACTCCTTCCCTCCTGCAGCTTGGGCGGCCAAGAAACATGCATCTCCAGGGAGCCCACAACCCATTGCCAGGAGGAGGAGGACCCATAGCACCCAGAATGAACACCTGGGGGACCTTGTCCACCTGGGGCAGGTGGCAGAAGAGCATCTCAAGGCTGGTGTGAGTACATCACCGTCCGCCAGAAGGCTGGCTGGGGGATGCTCTAGCGGATCATCAAGCTTGATGAGAGCTGGACTGTTGAATGGCTAGAGTCCCAGTTCTTCCCTCCACTGGCTGAGGGTGCCTCTCCCGCAGACTCCACCATCCCTCGCCACCAGAACCCCAGGACCCACAGTGGCCACGGGCAGGGCCGAGGGATGCTCCCTCAGGGCACTATAAGCGCCCCCACCCTGGCCTTCACACCCTAAACCCCCATCTCCCTCACTGCCCCCAACCCCCTTACTGCTCTCAAACTCCCTCACTTTCCCAACCCCCCCTGTAAATAAAGCCCGTTCAACTGTTAAATTTTGTCATGTTGTTTTTATTGCTTTGGGGTGGGGAGGGGATGGGTGTGATGGTGTGTGGGGAGGAGACATGGGCAGGTGGGGGAGGTGAGGGTGCCTGGTAGCAGGCCCAGCCCTCAGCGCTCCTCACTGAGAAAGTGGTTCTTCAGCACATCACTTATGATGACTGCTTGATGCTGGGCTTGCTGCATCTGGGGCATGGCCTCAGGCTGCTCGAACTGCCCAGCAAGGTGTTCAGCTCCCAGATGTGGGGGACCCTAACCCACTGCAGTTCACAGAGGTTGTGAAACACACAGCAGGCGCTGACAGTCTCTGGGATGGTGCACTTGGTGAGATGCAGGTGCATCAGGAGAGTCATCCACCATGCCTTGAGCCATCCAAAAGCGTGCTCCATGACCTGGTGGCACCTGTTCAGCGTTCGGTTGGAGAGCTCCCTACTGGCATCCGGGTTGGTGGTGTAGGGCTTTCTGAGCAAGGGGGATCAAGGGGTAGGCAGCATCCCCCATGATGCGGACGGACACATGCACGTCACTGACGATGATGCTGTGTGCAGGGAGAAGGTGTCTGCCTACATGTGCCTGTAGGGGGCAGAGTTCCTGAGGACATGCTGCACTTGGTCTTCCTCTTGCTTCTAATGTATTTGAAACATTTTTTTTTACCCTTTATGCCTTCAGCTAGTTTGGTCCCTATTTGTGCCTTGGACTTTCTGAGTTTTCTCCTACATAATTGTGTCATTTCTTCATAGTCATCCTTTGTGATTTGTCCTAGTTTCCACTTTTTGCAGGACTCTTACATCTATCTAGCTATCTAGCCATATATATAGCTATATCTATCTATATATACAGGCATATTTATAAATATAGGTGACTGGATAGTGTAGTGGTTAAGAGTGCCGTAGTGGTTAAAAGTGACGCCCTTTGATACAGGAGACCAGGGTTCAAATCCTGCTGGGTACCTACCTACCTTCCCAGTAGGGGTCCTTGGGCAAAAGACCCCCTAACACCTCACTTGCCTACCTCGAATATGAGAGTGACACGAACTAGGAGAGTCATGCTGGCTCGGACATTGCCTGGATTAACAAGGTCTGCGCCAGATGTTGGGGAACCCGGACAATCTGACGACAAGTGGGCTACTGGAACAAACCATGCATGGACGAGACAAGAGAACCTGGAATTGATGGAATGCTACTACAACAGCAAACTTAAAGAGAGGGGATATATGAAACGTATGAGGAGACTATGGATGGACAAAAGAGCTACATCCACACTAACTGAGAAACAGCTAGTTACCCAACGCTTCAACATAGTAAAGAGGCAGCTGCTCTCACAACTGGAGATAGACCAACTCCACATTAGCTCCTGGACTCAAGAAGAAGCCCCAGAAAAACAACTGGATGTGCAGCCGCCACCTGATGCTGGAACTTCACTGCCACCCCTTCCATTACAGAGCACAGCAGCTGATATCAGGCATAAGATAATGGATAAACTAGCTACAGTCAACCCTCGAGACCGATTACGAAGGCTCATTGGAGAAGTACCATCAGATAGTATGCTAGAAGATGCCAATAGAGCCCTAATGACAATTCCTACTACCACCATCACTGAAACCAATGAACTGGTATACGCTACAGCCTCTGTAATCCTGGAGATGCTTGGCTACACAATCAAGAAGAACACCAGTACATACCCCCCCTGGAAAATGAGGTTGGAGGATAAGATCAAGGCAACCCAGAGAGAAGTTAGCCAGCTGGTGGAACTACAGAAGGGTGTAGAGATTAAGGATAAGACTCGGCTACTGAAAAAATACAAGGGCCTGACCCCATCTGAAGCCCTAGAGACTGCTAAGCAAAGGCTCACAGCACTGGCCACCAGGCTAAGGAGATACACTAGAGAAGCAGAGGCCAAAAAGATAAATGCCCTGTTCTCCAAAGAACCATCCAAGGTGTACTCCCAACTGCAGTGCAACAACACAATAACATCAGAGCCACCAACAGCAGAAACTGAACAGTACTGGAAGAACATCTGGGAGAAAGAGAAGACTCATAACACCAGTGCAAAGTGGCTGCAGGACCTGAGAAGAGACCACAGCAATCTCCCAGAACAGGAACCAGTCACCATCACAGTAGCTGACATCCAACAGCGGGTCAAGAACATGAAGAGCTGGACAGCACGTGGCCCGGACATGATCCACACCTACTGGCTAAAGAAACTAACAGCAGTGCATGAATGCCTAGCAGCACAGATGAACCAGCTGCTAGCAGCAGGCTCCCACCCAGACTGGCTAACACAAGGAAGGACAGTGCTGATCATGAAAGACCCCCAAAAGGGAACAGCACCACCCAACTACCGGCCAATAACCTGCCTCCCCACAACATGGAAAGTCCTATCAGGCATCATAGCCGCCAAGCTACAGGACCACATGGGCCAGTACATGAGCACAGCTCAGAAGGGCATTGGGAACAACACCAGAGGCTCAAAACACCAGCTGCTCATAGATAGAGCAATCGCCCAAGACTCAAGGTCTAGACAGACCAATCTGTGCACAGCCTGGATTGACTACAGGAAAGCCTACGACTCAATGCCGCACACATGGATCTGTGAATGTCTGGCGCTATACAAAGTCAACAGGACACTAAGGACCTTCCTCAAGAACTCAATGGGACTGTGGAAGGCAACACTGGAAGTCAACTCAAGACAGCTTGCACAAGTGGCCATCAAGTGCGGCATATACCAAGGTGATGCGCTGTCCCCGCTGCTGTTCTGCATTGGCTTGAACCCCCTCAGCCAGATAATCACAAGGACTGGATATGGATACAAGTTCAAGAGTGGAACTACCATCAGCCACCTCCTCTACATGGATGACATCAAGCTGTATGCTAAGAATGAACGAGACATCGACTCGCTAATCCACCTGACACGGATCTACAGTGAGGATATTGGGATGTCATTCGGACTGGAGAAGTGTGGCCGGATGGTAGTAAAGAGAGGAAAGGTAGTGAAGACTGATGGGGTGGAACTACCAGCAGGCCACATAGCAGACATACAGACCAGCTACAAGTACCTTGGCATCCCACAGTCCCATGGGAACCACGATGAGGAGGCAAGGAAGACAGCAACATCCAAGTACCACCAAAGGATAAGACAGGTCCTGAAGAGCCAGCTCAATGGGAAGAACAAGATCCACGCCATCAACAGGTATGCCCTGCCAGTCATCAGATATCCTGCCGGTATAGTGAGCTGGCCAAAGGAGGACATGGAGGCTGCCGATGTGAAGACCCGGAAGCTCCTCACAATGTACGGAGGTTTCCACCCCAAGTCCAACACCCAGAGACTGTACGCCAGCCGGAAAGAAGGCGGACGGGGTTTGGTGAGTGTCAAAGCCACTGTCCTGGATGAAACCCAGAGCATCCAGGAGTACATCAGTAAGATGGCACCCAAAGATGAGCTGCTGAGAGAATGCCTGAGGCAGCAGCAGACATGGAAGGAAGATCAAGCAGAAGAAGTGCCATCGCAAGACAAGACCCTGCATGGAATGTACCATCGACAGATAGCTGAGGTGGCTGACATTGAGAAATCCTACCAGTGGCTGGAAAAGGCTGGACTAAAAGACAGCACTGAGGCACTGATCATAGCAGCACAAGAACAGGCACTGAGCACCAGATCCATTGAAGCAGGGGTCTACCACACCAGACAGGACCCGAGGTGCAGACTGTGCAGAGAGGCCTCAGAGACAGTCCAACACATAGTGGCAGGATGTAAGATGCAGGCAGGAACAGCATACACTGAACGGCACAACCAAGTAGCTGGCATTGTGTACAGGAACATCTGCACAGTGTATGGGCTAGACCCTCCCAAGACTAGATGGGAGATCCCACAGAAGGTCGTGGAGAATAACAGGGCTAAGATCCTGTGGGACTTCCAGATCCAGACAGACAGGCAAGTACTGGCCAATCAACCAGACATCGTGCTAATAGACAAGGACCAGAAGACAGCGGTGGTGATAGATGTAGCAGTGCCAAGTGACAGCAACATCAGGAAGAAGGAGTATGAGAAGCTGGAGAAGTACCAGGGCCTGAAAGAGGAACTAGAGCGGATGTGGAAAGTGAAGGCCAAAGTGGTCCCGGTGGTGGTAGGAGCACTCGGGGCTGTGACTCCTAAGCTGGGAGAGTGGCTCCAACAGATCCCAGGAACAACATCAGATCTCTCTGTCCAGAAGAGTGCAGTGCTAGGAACAGCTAGGATACTGCGCAGAACCCTCAAACTCCCAGGCCTCTGGTAGAGGACCCGAGGTTGAGGATGACACATACCACCCATAGGGGGTGAGAGAGGAATTTTTATATATATATATATATATATATAATTAGTATATAAATATTTTCAAGGACTCTTAAATATATCTTATATAGTCATATGACTCTGTATATGACCTTCTGAGGTTCCTTCTGGTGCTACTATTCTGTAATTTGGTCTTTGGAGTATGTTTCATAATGAACCAGAGTATGGTCAAGCAATGAACTATACAATGTACCACAACTCCTGAGAGTTTGAATAAACACACACATAAATCATTCCAGAGGTGCTATGACCCATTTTCCCTTGAATTTTTTTTCTTTCTGGCACTCTCTGGGGTAGCATAAAGACAAAGAATCCCTCATAACTCCATGACCTAGCCCTGCTTTGACACCACACAGGCTGATGTCCTTTTACCACTATACATAAAGGGCACTGGTAATATTTTGAGGGCACAATTTGGAGCCCCCGTCAGACAACTTGAGCCATCTCTTCTTCTGGAGAGAACCTCTTGCATTTGCAGTCCCCTTTCCACTGGCTTTGATATAGGCAATTGGGAAACTGGAAGCAACAAGGAGACTTGTGCCAAGAGCTGGTCTCTAGTCCCTCACCCACCCATCCACTGGCACTATGGTGGCTATTGATGGCCCCCATTTGGGGCCTGAGGAGCCCAGTGCCCCTGAAGAATGACAGAAGTAAAGCCAAACTGTAAGGTCTTGGCCACGGAGAAGGGCAATATCCTGAGATGTGATAGCTCCAAGGGTGGCTGGAGACAGCTGGAGGGTCTTCAGCTTTTCCCACTCCAAATTCCACACCCTGTGATCCATGGCTGTCAGCTTCCCTGGAGGATCCCAGGGGCCAGGATTTGGAGGTGCTTCTCCATTCCTACCTGGACAGCTCTGGGCTCGGAATTACCATTATTAAGACACAGGCTTTTCTCAAGCTTCAGTCTCTATTTGGCACTGGTGTCCCCCAAGCCTTCCCATATTCCAGTCCGGGTGCCTGTTTGGAACCCCAGTTGCTAGTTTGGTTACAGGGGCCAGGCTTCTGGCTGGTGGGCTGAGGGCTGTCAACAGACATTTGAGTCAGAGGATGTTGGTGCTCGCTGCTGTGGCAAGGAGCTATGCATATCCCCACAAGGGCCCATCCCAGATCGATGCATGGTGGTCTGGGGAGGCGAGGCTGCCTGCCTGATTTCTTATTTGGGAATCCTGAGGGGAAAATCGGTCTCCTGCCTGGAGTGCGAGGTGGAAGAAGGCACTAGCAAACAATGTGTGTTGATAGTGGGGGACACAGCTTAAAGGTATAGCTGCTCCCTGAAGAGCCAGAGTCACAGGTTCATTCCTCCTCCTGGAATACAATGGTCCCTCTTTTCCACACCTAGCTGTCATTGCTGCCTCTTCCCATGGGGAGCAGCTTGCAGCTCACTTGGATTCTGGAGATATCCAGGAGAACCGTGTGGTGAGGCTCTGAGTCAATAGGAAACCCAAGTGTAGAAGGGGGGTGGCCGCCCTTTTGTTCCTGGAAGCTGGGTGATTTCCAGTTGCAGTTTCAATGGCTCCCCTGACTGTAGATTCCTCGGCATTAGCCAGTCCCTAGCCCAGATTTATTCCCCCAGCTCCCCATGTCCCTAAGCCAGACATGAACAAATTGTGGAGTAGGTGTCCAGACTCACAGTCCATAAGTGAACTCAATGCAGGTCCAACCTGGAAGCCTTGGGCAGGTGCTGAACTTGCCCCTGTATCCGTGGTCCCACTGGAGCAGCTTAAACTGACCCCAAATATAAAATTCAAACTAGTCTTGTGAAGGCGGCCCTTATTCCTACCTAAGGGGGAAGTGGTAGCAGCGGCAGTTCAGTAGTGTTGTTGTTTATGTTCCACCCCAGAGCTGATGGCATGGGTGCATTGGGTGAGTGTTTGTCTCTGGAATGAGGTTTGGGTGATTCCTCTGAATAAAAGAGACTATATGTGTTATTATCAGTTTCTTCCCTGAATAAGTGTTCAGTTGCCTTGATATTCAGGCCAAGCAGGGCCATAAACACACAAAGTGACATTCTGCATAGTGTACATGATCGGTTAAGGTGTGTAAATCCTCTGTCACACACATCATTTGGCAGGAATTTTCACCCTTTTTGTGAACTTGTGCTATGTGGCCCAGACGAGCATGTGGCCCCCTCTTGAGGGTTTGGGCAGCATGTTTTGATGTTGATCCAGAAACTGATAGCTACAGAGGAGAAAAGACATGGGTTAATCTCCCTTCATCAATTTCTGTGAGTCCCTAGGCTCCATCACTAACATATTATTATAATAACCTATGAGTCTGAATTCCCATCAGGGGAGTAAAGCCAGAAAGGTGTCATTACTGGGTATAAATACTCTTACCTGGTGCATCCCAGCCGAATGGAGAGACCTGCAGTTTGTGTGACTACAGCATTTACTGAGGGTGAAGAAGACACAAAGTTCAGGTGAGCTGGAGTAGTCCCTGTTCAAATTAATCAGAGCTACTTCTAAATAGGACATTCTTCTGGTAAATGGAAAGGTTAGGGCCAAGTCTGCTCTCAGCCACACTGGTGTAAACCTGGCACAATTCTGGATTTACAGCTGTGGAAGTGAGAGCATAGGTATGTGGGTTATTGAGAAGTGAACCATTTAATTCCAGCAAAACCCCCAAAACAAATCAGATCCAAGAAATCGCTAAGATTTCAGAAAATCAGGGGGTTAGAGTTACACATCCTGCCTTTGTGAAAATGTACTGTGAGGATTCCTTGTTTTGTATCTGTGGCATTGTGGGAGATTTCAATCTGGGGAAATATATGTTGGGATTCTCATGCTACCACTAGGGAAACTTTCTGCTGCTGATGTGAGGCCTGGGGCTACTCGACAATCTCATCAATGATTTGGAAGTCAATCTGAAACCTGTACTGATAATTTTTGGTAAAGAAATGGAGTGGGGCAGAGTGGCAAATCATGATTAGGATGGAGCAGTCCAATAGAGAGATCTTAATCTCTTGCTCAACTGGGCTCACTTGGACAAAGTACAGCTGATTATAACTAAATACAAAAACAAGAAAAGTCTTGTGGCATCTTAAAGATAAACAGATTTCCTTAGGGATAGGCTTCCATGGGCTGCAACCCACTTCATCAGATGTATCCCACAAAATATAGTGCCCCAAGAAATTTATAGAATATTTATATAGGTCAATTAGTATAGATATAGATAATATTTATATAGAAATTTATAGAAATTTTTAAGTTTGAAGGGGGTAGCTGTGTTAGCGTAGTTCGGCAAAATAAGGAATCTGGTAGCACTTTTAAAAACAAAAAAAAATATTTATATATAAATTTATTTATTAAATACATTTGTTGGTCTTTAGAAGTGCCACCAGACTCCTTGTTTGTTTTCATAGAAATTTTTAGAATAAGTAAATGTAAAGTCTAGAGCCCTAGAATGGAGATGTTTGCACTTTCTTCCCAGCTCTTGTATGCTGTTGACTCACATTTAGTTTGTGATCCAGCATTATCCCACATCCCTTTCCATTGTATTTCTGCCCAGGCAGTCATTTCTCATCTTGTATGTGTGCAGCACATTGTTCATTCTGATGTGGACTACTTAACATTTATCTGTATTAAATTTCATCCACACCATTGAATTCACAGTGCACCATTTTTTCCAGTTTGTCTAGATCCTTTTGAATTTTAATCTAAGCCTTCAAAGCACTTGCAACTGTTCTTAGGCTGGTATAATTGTCAAACTTTACAACTATACTTTGCCATTATCTAAATAATTGGTGAAGCCATTGAAAAGAACTGCACTCAGAACTGATTCTGCTGGGACCCCACTCAATAAGTGCTTCCAACTTGACTGTGAACCAAACTTGTTTCATGTGAAAGAGCGCATAATATTTCCTTGCTCCTTTTTCCACTCCATTTTGGATTCTATAAATCTCTGTCATAGCTCCTCCTTTATCTACTCTTTTCCAAGCTGAAAAGTCCCAGTCTTGTTAATCTCTCCCCAGACAGAAACTATTTCATAGCTCTCAAGGCTGTTTCCCCACCCTGGCACTTAGAGTACAGAAGATGGGGGCCTCTGAAAGGCCTTAAAAACCACTGCTCCTAAAGCCTTGTCTAAAAACTCTCTAAGGCTACCAATTTCTTGGCCTTGATGTGGTATTGCTGCCACCATCCAAATTCCAAAACTTCTTAAAAAACCCAAGAAGGCACATTTTGGAATTCCTTCCTGTGTGGTACTTTCTATCACTCTTCCTTCCTCAGGAAATCAATCAAACCACCAGCTATGATATCAATTGAAAGCGGGACAGAATCCCCTTTAGTAGTTGGCTGTGCAGTCTGAGGCCCATTCATACAAAACCTCTTCCCTTTTAGGACACGGCACCAGAGCTTATTTTAAAAGGGTGAATTCTTTAATTAAGAAGAACAGATAAGAAGCACTGAGAGTTTCCTCTTTGTTATTTAACTGTGATAGTCACCAGGTAGTGGGAAGGGGTACATGTGCTCAGCACAGAGGAATCCAAAAAAAAAAAAAAAGACCCAAAAAAAAGAAAGAAAGAAAAGAAATACCCTGACCGCATCTATTTAATATTCCCTGTTCCTGGCTAGTTACAGACTTGAGCCTACCTTAGGCATGGCTGTTGCTGGATCCTTCAGGCCTGTCTCCCTGGCCTCTTTCTGATCCTTCCTGGAGCTCCGCTGTCACCAAACAGGCCCCAGGCAGGACTGTTGCTCCAATTAAAAAACCTGACCTCTCATTCTATTTGCTGTCCTGGGACTTCTCGAGGACTCACTGTCTATGATGTTAACCCCTTCCTCCCCAATTATAATGTATGTTATCTTTGATCAGGAAACAAGATCTATACACAGTCATCAAAATGTGGGAGAACAATGGACGTATAAAGTGGCATTGGGACATTTACTGACTTATTTTCTATGCCTTTCATATTGATTCACAACATTCCTTTAGCTTTTTTGGCTGCAGCTGCACATTGGGAGGAAGTGTTCAGAAAACTGTCCACAATGAGTCCAAGATCTCTGTCTTGAGAGTAGTAGCAGCTAATTTACATACTATCATTTTATATGTGTAGCTGAAATGGTGTTTTCTTTTGCATTTATTAATGGTGATTTTCCCTGCTTTTATCAAGGTTGGTCCTTTTGTAGCTCTTTGTAGTTTATTTTGAATTTAACTATCTTGGGTAATTTTGTCTCATCTACAAATTTTGCCACATCACTGTTCACCCCTTTTTCATATGACTTCTGTAGAAAATAGTGACCCCAGAACAGATCCCTGGGCACCCAGCTAATAACCTCTCTCTGTCCTGAAAGCCAACCACTTAGGTCTACATTTTCTTTCCTGTGTTTTAAGGAGTTACTGACTCATGAAAGGACCTGGCCTCTTATGCCATGTCTGTTTAAGAACCTTTGGTGATGGACCTTGGCAAAGGCTTTCTTAAAGTCTAAATATACCCTGGTCATGCAATCACCCTCAGCCACATGTTTGTTGAACTTCTGAAAGCATTCCAGTAGATTGGTGGAACATGATTTCCCTTTATGAAAGCCAGGTTGATTCTTCTGCAACAAATCGGGTTCATTAATAGGTCTGGTAATTCTCTTCTATAGATTCAATCAATTTGCCTGGTTCTGAAGTTAGACTAACTGGCCTGTATTTTCCAGGATCTCTTCTGAAGCCTTTTTTTTTTTCAAAAATGACATCATATTAGCTATCGATAGTCATCTTGTAAAGAAGCTGCTATAAGTGGTAAATTGAGTACTACAGTTAGTAGTTCTTCAGTTTGATGTCTGAGTTCTTTTGGAACTCTTTTTCAATCTCTTCTGGTCCTGGTTACCTGGTACTGTTTAACTGATCTGTTTCTCCTAAAATCTCGTGCATCGACACCTCAGTCTGGGACAGAGCTTTAGATTTGTCTCCAAAAAATAACATCATATGTTCCCCAGAAGTCAGTGGGGAGCTTTCCCCTTGACTTCATTGGGGTAGGCATTTCACAGGTTTTTTGGGTATGTCTATGGTGAACAGCATCTAGTTTCAGAGTTTGGGTCAACAGAGTCAGGGTCAGGCTGCTCCAATAGCTGTGCAGATGTTGTAGCTCAGTCTATGAAATTGGTTGGCTGGAGCTTCAGCTCAAGGCACAACATCTGCACAGCCAGTCTGAGTGTGGTGCCTCAAACTCCATGGCCTCCGAGACTCACTGCCACAGGCTGCTACTCACTGTGTAGCTGTACCCTTGGTCTCACTCTCCCCATCATTGATATCATTCATGTTGCCAGATGGATCACATATGTCCAGGCTGAATACCCAGACTGTGTTCCTGAATGTCCCAGTGCAGCTTGCTACATGCACCTTAACATGCTACAATTTCTAGGCTGAAAGTATGTGCTCCATGGCTAGATATATGAGGAGAGAGCACATTAAATAATGTGCTATTCATCATACCAAGGAGCACCAGACACGATGCTACTTAATCTACCCAGAATCTTTGTAACAAATGGGTTTCATTGCTGGTGACTTGTATTGACATTCTAAAAGTATGATTTTGCCTGTAAAAATAAGGGTTTGTATAAATAGTGTTACTGCAACATGAGTAGATGGATGATATCAAAGTTCCATTCTAAACATTTTAAGGGTTAATGAGTATAATGAGCATATCTCAGAAACACATCAGAAAATGATGTTATAGGGGTCTGTAAGTGAACAGTTGATTTGCTGGACTCTATTACAATGGATTAATCATAAATGAAACACATCTATGGGTCAACCACTCACACTTAATAAATGGAACCTGAACATCAAGTAACACCCATTTGTTCTTATTATTTTATCTTGGCCTTGATTCATTTCTCATTTATATAATTTTCTTCCAGCTGTGACAGAATGCAAGACTCTTCACCAAACATTTTAGATTTCATTTATTTATTCACAAGAAAGGAACTGTGACAGGATTTTGATTAGCCAGTCTGTGTGAAAGGAGCAACTTGCTTCCTTTTCTTGCTGATACAAATCTCACTACAATTGTTCAACAGAACTGAGATAAAGGGAAGTACTTGATCTTGGTGAAGGAGGTTGGTGAGAAGTTGGTTTCTGAAGGAGGACTTCCCATTTGGAACTCCCATCCCTAGAGACCCAAAGTATCCCTGATACGTTGAGCTTCAGGGAATGCTGTAAGCTCCATCTCTTTTCCTCCCTTCTCTGTACATTTTAATCATTAGCATGCCTTCAAGTCACCAGAGCCTGATGATATGCACCCTAGAATATTGAAGGGACTGACCCAGGAGATATCTGAGCCATTGGTTATTATATTTGATAAATCAAGGAAGAGTGGAGAGATACCAGGGGACTGGAAAAGAGAAAATGTGGTGCCCATATATAAAAAGGAAAATAAGGACAACACAGGGAATTATAACAGTCAGTTTAATTTCTGTACCAGGAACAATAATGGAACAAATAATTAAATACAAATAATTAAGGAATCGAACATCTAGAAGAGAATTAGGTGATAACTGATAATCAGAACAGATTTGCCAAGAACAAATCATGTCAAATCAACTTGAAAGCTTTTTGTGATGGGATAGCAAGCCTTGTGGATAGAGAGGAAGTGGTGGATATGGTAGACTTTAGTAAGCCTTTTGATATGGTCTTGCATGACCTTCTCATTAACAAACTAGGAAAGTACAACCTAGATGGATTTCCTATAAGATGGGTGTAAAACTCATTGGATAACCCAGAGAGTAGGTATTAAAAGTTCACAGGCGTTCTGGAAAGATATAATGAATGGTGTACCACAGGGATAAGTTCTGGGGCTAGTTCTGTTCAATATTTTCATCAATGATTTAGATGATGGCTATGGAGAGTACACTTATAAAGTTTGCTGATGATACCAAACTGGGAGGGTTTGCAAGTGCTTTAGATGACAGGATCAAATTCAAAATGATTTGCAGAAACTGGTGAAATGGTCTGAGGTAAATAGAATGAAATTCAATAAAGACAAGTGACAAGTATGGTAGCTGGGACAGAACAATCCATTTCACATGTACAGAATGGGCAATGACTACCTAGCAAAGTGTACTGTGGAAAGGGATCTGGATGTCATAGTAGACCACAAGCTACGTATGAGTCAACAGTGTAACACTGCTGCAAAAAAAGCAAACACTGTTCTGGGATGTATTAACAGGACTAGTGTAAGTAAGACACGAGAATTGGTTCTTCAGCTCTACTCTGCCCTGATTAGGTCTCAGCTGGAGTATTGTGTCCAGTTGTGGGTGCCTCATTTCAGGAAAGATGTGGAGAAATTGGAGAAAGTCCAGAGAAGGGAAACATGAATGATTGAAGGTTTGGAATACTTGACTTATAAGGGAAGATTGAAAGAGTTGGGTTTGTTTAGTCTGTAACAGAGAAGACTGAAAGAGGACATAACAGTTTTCAAGGATCTAAAAGACTGTTATGAGGTGGTGGGAGGAGAAATTTTTCTGCTTAATTGGACAAGAAGCAATGGGCTTAAATTACAGCAAGGGAGGTTTAGGTTGGACATTAGGAAAAAAAAATCCTAACAGTCAGGGTGATTAACCACTGGAATAAGTTAAGTAGGCAGGCTGTAGAACCTCCATCACTGAAAATTTTAAAGAGGAAATTAGATTACTCCCTTTCAAGGATTGTTTAAGATGGTACTTGGTCCTGCCATGAGTGCAGGAGACTGGACTTGATGACCTCTCATCATCCCTTCCAGTTTCTATGATTAGCAAGTCTTCTGTAGGGAAGACTTGGAGTAAAAGACCCCAGTCCAAAATCTACTAAAGTCAAAGGAATTATTTACACTGATTTTAATGGACTTTCTATGAGATCAGCATAGTTTAGACAGATTTATCCCTAAGACTGTTTTACCCAAGATATTATCAGAGGCTGCTGATTAACTCAACCATAGGTCAAAACAAACAAGGAGTCTTGTGGCCCTTTTAAAGACTGACAGTGTTGTTTATGTCATGAACTCTTGTGAGCCCAATCCTACTTCATCAGATGTACAAAATCAAAAATGTAGCATGTTAGCTCTCTCTCTCTGTATATATACACATACAGAGAAGGGTTGCTCACAAGGTCAGTTCACAGAGTTCTAGAGGGATAGACTGCTAGCCTAGCTCTGTATAGTAAACAACTTTTCTGACAGATAAGAGTGGAAGAAGGAAAGTCATAGCTGGTAGCTAGAGCTGAGAAGGGTAATAGATGGGAAACCCCTTTTTGTAATTGCTTAGCCATTCAAGGGTTCTAGTTAAACACAGTATGAAGATATCCAGTTTGCATATGAATTCCAACTCTGCAGTTTCACATTCTTTATCTGTTTTTAAATTATTTTGGCTGAAGTACTGTAACTAACATGTTTTCTACAGAATGTCCCGGTAGATTGAAATGTTCCTCTACTGATTTTTGAATGTTGCCATTCTTGATATGTGATTTATCTTTTATGCAGAGACATTCCAGTTTGGCCAATATAGAATCATAGAATCATTGGGTTGGAAGGGACCCCATGAGGTCATCTAGTCCAACCCCCTGCCAA
>ML682064.1:1805761-1861688 GCA_007922195.1 Podocnemis expansa
TGAGCTCTAGGTTAGAGGGGATGGAGCCTGGTGGGAAACTTCTTCCAGAGGGGCTCCCTTGGTTTCTGGAACTCCCAGCCCTAGAGGTCCAATGTGTTGAGCTTTAGGGAATGCTGCCAACCCCATCTCTGTTCATTCCATGTTTTGTGTTGTATTGAAAGGAAAGGCACTGCTGTAAGACTTGCAAAGGATGCCACAACAAGACAGCCTGTCCAATGCTGCAGGCTCTGACCCATCAGTGTTCTTTCTGAGTGGCATCCCAGGGCTTGAAGCCATGCACGTCTGGATCTCCATCCCCTTTGCCTCCATGTTCACTGTGGCTCTTCTAGGAAACTGCATCCTCTTGTATGTAATCAAGACAGAGCCCTCTCTCCACCAGCCCATGTTCTATTTCCTCGCCATGCTGGCTGTCATCGACCTGGTTTTATCCACAACCAGCATGCCAAAAGCACTGAGCATCTTCTAGTTTAACTCAAGAGAGATCAACTTTACTGCCTGCTTGGTTCAGATGACTTTCCTTCAATTCTTCTCCATCATGGAATCTTCTGTGTTGATGGCCATGGCTTTTGACAGGTACGTGGCTATCTGCAGCCCCCTGAGGTACGCCAACATCCTGACTAATTTAGTGATAGCAAAGATTGGGCTGGCAAGTTTGGTCTGGGTTCTTTTCGTAGTGGTCCCTACACCCTTGCTCCTCAGGAGACTGCCCTTCTGCCAGTCCCACGTCATCTCCCATTGCTACTGCGAGCATATGGCAGTGGTGAAACTGGCCTGTGCCAACACCTGGCTCAATAACATTTTTGGGATCTTTGCAACTTTCTTTGTTGTGGGCCTGGATCTGATATTCATCACCTTTTCATATGTCAAGATCTTGGGTACTGTGTTAAGCCTGGCCTCCAAAGAAGAGCAGCTCAAAGCTTTCAGCACTTGTGTTTCCCACCTTTGTGCCATCTTAATCTCGTACACACCAGTGGTTCTAACCACAATAGTTCACAGGTTTGGACAGCAAGTTGCCCCTCACACACATGTTCTGATGGCCAATTGCTATCTGCTCTTCCCTCCCATGATGAACCCCATTGTATATGGAGTGAAAACTAAACAGATTCGCAACAAAGTGCTTCTCCTGTTCCGATGGAAAAGCTTCTAGTGTGGTATCTTCTATAGGGACAGCCATTAGGAAACTCCAGTCACCCCCAAACATGACAGCAACCTAACTGTATATGTACATTCCTGCACCATCTCACATCAGGACAATTTTATATTCACACAATGTGAACTGAGGATCTGGGGGTGCTCCAGTGGGAATTGGTCTGCCCTTACAGGGGATTCATCACATAATTTCTGGGCTCTCCCTGAGCTGTGCTGAGCAACATGGAAATTTTATTTGGATGTGCTCCTGCCTCATTTATCCATCCCTAGCATCAGAGGCAGCCTGGCTCACTCCTTGCAGGTGGGGAGGGGAAGTGAGTGGCCTAATGTCACCCAGCAGCCCAGTGCATGACCCAGGAAGTGAACCCATGGCTCTGATAACTGCTCTATCCATTGCAACAAAATTATCTGAGTTTTAAAGAGATGATTTCACTGCATTTTTTACAATGAATTTGACAATGTGTTTCTCTAATTGGCAGTTCCCTATCCCAGTCTTTTCCAATCAAACAGAACTCCAATACCCTTCAGCCCCTATTTTTTTTCAGAAATAGGACCCAGCCCAATTCTTACAAAGTAAATAACCTGCTGAAGAACTTTATCTAGCTGTCAAGTTCTTGTCTTCCATCAAAAGAAACTGGGACAATAAAACATACCGCTCCCCATATCTTGTATCTCAAGGTCAGTTGAAGTCCATTGTTTGACTCCCATGGGATCATAACAGTGATGAGAATGAATTAGGAACATGTTTTATCACTTTCCCCTCAGTAGGATCACAAAGGTGGGTAGGAACTGTGGAGGCAGTCATCAGATGTGACACATTTTCACTATTCTTATTGGCTCCAATGGGAAGTAACTGGTTCCCATCTGTGAGGATGAGGCCACATATTAAAGTAGGTTATACTGGAAAGCTTTTGGCAGCATAGTCATTCAAACAGATCTTTCTAGAGGAAATGCAGCCTATATAAGCATAAAAGGATCTTGCGTATGTAGAGGTAAACTATCCCCACAAATGATACAAGCACATATAGCTGTATCTACAAAGAAATAGCTGTGCCAAAAATATTTTGTAACATAAACCTGGAACATAGAATCAGGACTGGAGAATCAATTCATTTGAAATCTATGAGCAAATTTGCATGAAAAAGGCAAAGATTGAGAGTTTCCAATCTTCGTATTTAAAATATATGTATTTGTTCTCATGTATTTTGAAAGCGGCACTATTAATTGCTCAGGCATCCATGTAAGTATAACAACTGGTGACGAAGTGTATCTCTAATGAGTTTGGCAAATGTGTCACCTCTCTAGCAATAAGACATCTAGGATCTCCCCACCTGTTTACACAGATTCTGGAATTTAATATTGCACTTCTAATTTGTTTCTAAAATTTATACTACTTCTCTTTAGATTACGTCTGAAAGATAATTATAAATGTTCATGTGTATTTGAAAGAGGTCCCTGATCATAAATGTTATTATTAAGAATTGTAGGTAAGAATTGCATCAGAAGAAGTGTTGCCAGCAGATCGAGGGATGTGATCGTTCCCCTCTATTCTGCACTAGTGAGGCCACATCTGGAATACTGTGTCCAGTTTTGGGCTTCCCACTACAAAAAGGACTTAGACAAATTAGAGAGAGTCCAGAGGAGGGCAACAAAAATGATCAAAGGGCTGGAGCGCAAGCCCTATGAAGAAAGACTGAAGGAACTAAGCTTATTTAGCCTGCAGAAGAGAAGATTGAGGGGGGATTTGCTGGCAACCTTCAACTACTTGAAGGGTTGCTCCAAGGAGGATGGAGCTTGACTGTTCTTGGTAGTAACAGAGGGCAGAACGAGAAGCAATGGTTTCAAGTTACAGCTGGGGCGGTCCAGGCTGGATATTAGGAGAAACTTCCTTACTAGGTGAGTGGTGAAGCATTGGAATAAGCTGCCTAGGGAGGTGGTGGAATCTCTATCTTTGGAGATGTTCAAGGCCCAGCTGGACAAAACCCTGACTGGGATGATCTAATGGGAGTGGTCCTGCTTTTTTTTTTGGCAGGGGGTTGGACTAGATGACCTCGTGGGGTCCCTTCCAACCCTATGATTCTATGATTCTATGAAATGTACATGCCAATTAGTTCAATAGGCAAATACGACAAAAGTATTTATAGAATGAGAATCACCTGTAACTGAAAGAGTGAATGGAATCAAATGACTGAATTGTACTGGAAGAATTATCAAGAGTTACTACCTCCCAGTCTTTTCATCCCTTCATTGTGTACTCTGCTGATGAATTGTGCCTGAACAAACTCATTGCTTTCTATGAGAAGATGAGTGGATTTGTGGATGGGGGAATAGCCATTGACGTGATATACCCTGACTTTAGCAAGGCTTTTGATACGGTTTCCTACAGCATTCTCTTCGGCAAGTTAAGAAAGTATGGGTTGAATGAGTGGACCATCATGTGGACAGAAAACTGACTAGATGAACGGTTTCAGCAGGTAGGAATCAATGTCTCCATATCTAGTCGGCAACCAGTAACAAGTGGAGTGCCCTGGGAGTCAGTCCAGTTCTGTTCAACATTTTCATTTATGATCTGGATGATGGGGTAGACTGCACTAGAGCCCTGCAAATCCACAGGCATCCGCTGCAGATCCGCAGGTATCCACATCCACGGGTGGGGGTGCGGATAACCGCAGACCCATTGCTGCGGATCAACTCACGGATGCAGCTTCTCTTGTTACCTTATCACACTACGATCCATTGCTGAAACTGTTACTGGCAGCATGCAGGGAAAGCAAGAAGCACTCTGGCCAAACCTAGATTGTGATCTGCCAGCCAATCAGAATCTCAAGGTGGGACTTGGAGACTCACTGCTGGCCTTTGATTGGCTCATTCCCCTGCCCGCTTCTTCCTTTCCTTGCTTCCAGTTGACAAGCCATTGCTGTCAATCAGAGATTTCATGGGTGGGCAAAGAAATCTGATTGATAGCACAGCATGCGAACCACAAACAAGAAAGGAAAAAGTGGGTGGGACCCATATGGGGAATGAACCAATCAAAGTCTGAATAGTTGTATGTGAACCCAAGTTCGGTTGCAGCTGTGGTTACAGATGCAGCTAAATCCTGGCATGCGGATTTCGGATCGGATTAATGTTCTCACCGAGCGGATGCGGATCGGATGTGGTTCCACATTTTTGTATCCGCGCAGGGCTCTAGACTGCATGCTAAGTAAGTTTGCGGATGACACTAAGCTGAGGAAAATGGTAGACATGCTGGAGGGCAGGGACAGGATACAGGGAGACTTAGACAAATTGGAGAAGAGGGCAAAAAGAAACCTCATAAGGTTCACAGAGGACAAGTGCACTTAGGCCGGAAAAACCCTATGCACTGCTACAGACTGGGGAGCGATTGGCTAAGTAGCAGCACTGTAGAAAAAGACCTGGGGTTTAAGGTGGATGGGAAGCTATGTACGAGTCAACAGGATGCTCTTGTAGCCAAAAAGGCCAATGGCATATTGGGCTGCATCAGTAGGAGTGTTGCTAGCAGAGCAAGGGAAGTGATGATTCTCCTCTATTTGGCACCGGTGAGGCTGCATCTGGAATACTGTGCTCAGTTTTGGGTCCCCCACTATGGGAAGGATGTGGACAAATTAGAGTCCAGTAAAGGGCAACAAAAATGATTACGGGCGTGGGGCACATGATTAATGAGGAGAAACTGAAGGAACTAGGCTTATTTAGCCTTCAGAAGAGAAGAGTGTGTGTGTGGGGGGGATTTGATAGCAACCTTGAACTACTTGAAGGGGTGCTCCAAGGAAGAGTGAGCCAGGCTGTTCTCAGTAGTAACAGAGGACAGAACAAAGAGCAATGGTTTCAAGTTACGGCTGGGGAGGTTGAGGTTGGAAATTAGGAAAAACTTTCTCATTAGGAGAGTGGTGAAGCATTGGAATGGGTTACCTAGAGAGGGAGTGAAATCTCCATCTTTGGAAACATTTAAGGCCCGGCTGCACAAAACCCTGGTTGGGATGATTTAGTGGGAGCAGCCCTGCTTTTAGCAGGGGGTTGGACTAGATGACCTCACGAGGTCCCTTCCAATCCTATGATTCTGTGATCTATGACTTTGTTAACATCACTTCTGACTCAACAGGTTAAAACTCCCTTCTGTGTGTGTGTGTGTGTGTGTGTGTGTGTGTCCGCGCATGTGTGCGTGCCAACAAACACTGACTTAACTGAGAACAACTATCCTGAAGAGGTAGTTTCTAGTGGTGCAAGAACGAGGCAAGGCTGACATATCTACAGGATGGGTCTTCTCTTTTCAAAACCCAAGAAG
The DNA here is from genome assembly GCA_007922195.1 of Podocnemis expansa. Classification (NCBI taxonomy): domain Eukaryota; kingdom Metazoa; phylum Chordata; order Testudines; family Podocnemididae; genus Podocnemis; species Podocnemis expansa. Next base: position 1,811,211 of record ML682064.1, read on the forward strand.
GTGTTTCAGAACTAAGAAGGGTTATTATTAAACTTGGTAACATCTTAACAACACAGTACTGCTATGAATTCGTCTGTAGGCCAGGCCAGTGGGTTGGAAAAAATCTTCTGACAGGCTGATGGCTAATGTAATGCATTCCACACAACCCTCTTCTCTGGATTTCTGACATCCAAGGCATGTATTTCAAAGAGAAAAATAATTATATTTCTGCATCTCAATAAAGGCATGAAATATGAACTTTGTATTCCATCATGTTCAGGTGATCTTCTTGGGTCTCTGAATGTGCCTGGTTGTTCATATGCAATTGCCATTTCCATGACCGTTGGGTTTCCTCATTCATCTCCTGTTTCCATGTGTCTTGGAAGGCAGGGAAAATTACCAGAAACCGAAACAAAGAGCAGTCACAGGTCAGCAGCAACCCTGGATGATCCCAAGCAGAAATGGTTTCTTTTTCTCTTAAGTCCCCTGCCCACAATCTGCCCTGGCATGCTCACACCAGTCTTCCCATGAGATATCTGCCCTGTCATCCACCTGCAGTCATCACAGGGAGTTAATTTTATAGCTTCCCTTTTTTGATTCTAAGCTCCTCACAAAATAAAATTGAAACTGAGTCCACAGACAAAACCACTCTGTCACATGCTGAGCTGCCTGTATTCCCCTATAGCCTCTGATTTGTTACCAGCGATATGGACCATGACCCTCAAGTTAAACTTGCTTCATTCACCTCCATCTCCTGCCCAGTTGCCCAGGCTAAAATGACAGGACTTGCCACACACTTGGTGGGTTAAGAAACGCAGGCTGGGTGGATCGAGGGGATGTGACACTCCCTTCCTGCAATCTGGGTTGGTGTGTCTTAATGCCTCCCAATTCTCCATTCCAAGACCCCAACTTACCCTCCCTTGCTGTGTGAGCCTTGACTCCTTGATCAGTTCACACACAAACTCTGGTGGATAACCGGTCTCTCAGGCAGCGGAGGTGCACTCTTACTAGCCACTCACAGGATGGTACCCCAGTAAGCACCCCTCGTATCAGACACAGCTATGGGAACTAGTGTCCTGCAAGGTTCATTGCATGCCCACTGGCCCTTGCAAGCTCATTTACACCACTCTGTCAATTTAATAAGGGAATCGATATGAACCATCTTTTGCTTCCAGTCAGGCATGCACACATGCTCATCTAACATCACTATTCTAATTAAACCAGTGTAAGCTTTATTGATTAAAACATGATTTTAAGTGAGTACATTTCAATTCAATTCAATACCAAATCACATAATTAATCCATCAAGGAGATGATCACAATATATAAGAAAACTCACATTCTCAACTAAGACCACTATTATGGTTCCTATTTAGCTTACCCAGTGGTCAGGACTCAGTTCTTTGGTGGTACTTAAAGGATGGAAACAATGGCAAAAAGCCTTAACATGTTCAAAATGGGCCTTTTCCTCTTTTCAACTCTCTTCGGTTCCCTCTTTTTCAGTCAGTTGATTCTTCCAAGTCGATCCACAACACTTAGTCTGCATTATTTTTGTATGCATGCTTTCACTGGGTGTGTGAATCCAGCTCTGACTGCCTGTCCCCTCTTGAGCCTTGCAAAATATTCTCAGGGACATGGTTCAAATCTGTACGCATGCATAGCATGGCAGCACACATATTACCATAACATTAACGTGGAGCATGGCATGAGCAATCAAAAAACCAATTTCCATGACAACTTTTGCATTAGACCATAAAGTTAGATTGTAAGAGTGAACAAGAAAGGCAAACAGATCATGTCACAGAAGTTTTCTGGGGTGCAGCATGTCATTAGAGGGCAATTGTATACCAAAGTGTGCCTCAGTTTTCCATGTAAGTTGCACTGTACCCACTGGGATTAGAAAGGGACTGTTTGCAGGCTGAAGACACTGTGATGCTGTCTGGGTTTAGAGGACCATTTATGATAGTATTTCATATAAATATTTCCATAAATGCAATAATCCATATGAGCTACGACATGTTTGGTACCCATAGAAATGTTACATTTTGTTAGGTGTGTCTATGTGTAGGTGACATATCTATATTAGAAACTGCAAATATGTTTGTTATAGCTTCATTCCAATTTATTTGATTCTGGGAAACTCCTCAGAGTGGAAGTTTACAGCCACTGTCTCCTTAATGGCCTGTAATGGAGTACACGAAGACAGTGGGTCCAGGGAGAAACCTGTTGAGCCACTAGACTTGCACAAGTGAATCAACTCCATTTTGTTTCCAGAAGCACCAAACAGCATGGGGAAGGCCAGAGATGATAAGTGGCTACATCCAGGTCCATTTTGTCTTCAAGATGTTGACGAATATTCTGGTAGGAAAACTATGCATCAATTGTGTGCACAAACCACTTAAACTATGACACAGATGTCCCCTGACAACTTCTATGTGACGAGTGGCAAGAGAGGGTGCATGTGGTAGCTCCATGGGCTGGATAAGAGCCCTTGGCAGGCTGGATTCTGGCCTCTTAGCTGCAAGTTGGACAAGCCTGTCACGGGACTACCCAGTGGGGAATTACAGGCTAAACAGCTGTCCTGCAGAAAAGCACCTGGGGGTAGAGTGGACAAGAAGATGGCATCAGTCAACAATGTGTCCTTATTCCCAAAAACATCTAACAGCACACTAGGCTGCGTTAATAGGAACATTGCCTCTAGATCAAGGGAGGTGATTATTTCTTTCTATTTGGCACTGGTGAGGCCACCTCTGGAGTATTGTGTCCAGTTTTGGGACTTCCCCAGACAGGAAGGATGTGGACAAATTAGAGATAGTCCAGCATAAGGCAACAAGAATGATGAGGGGGCTGGAAAACGTGACTTATGGATAGCATGAGGAAACTTGGCTTGTTTAGTCTGCAGAAAAGAAGAGTGAGGGGGATTTGATAGAAGCCTTTAACTACCTGAAGAGGGGTTCCAAGGCGGATGGAGCTGGGCTGTCCTCAGTGATGGTGGATGTCACAACAAGAAGCAGTGGTCTAAAGTTGCAGTGGAGAAGTTCTAGGCTGGCTATTAGGAAAATCATTTTCACTAGGTGAGTGGTGTACCAGTGAAAGGGGTTACCAGTGGAGGTGGTGGAATCTCCATGCTTAGAGATTTTTAAGGTGCAACCTGACAAAACCGTGGATGTGACAACTTGTTTGGGGTTTGTCCTGTTCTGAGCGGTAGGTTGGAGTGTATGATCTCTTACTATCCTCCTAAGATTCCTTCCAACATGAATCTACTATGATTCTATGATTCGGTATCTTGACTATAATCAATGACAGGCCTGTGGCACGTTAAAGAGTAATAAATTTCTTGAGAATAAGGTTTTGTGGGCTGCAACCCACTTCATCAGATGCACAAAATGGAAACTGTAGCGAGGATGTATATATAGATGATATGTGATTTCCAGCTGTGGGTTACAAGGCTCCTCTGGCTGCAAAACCCATGCATAGACCACCTCATGCCCCTAATCAAATCCCTCCCATGACACATTTCACCACCATGTACACCCTTATAGTGCAATAATGTATCACTCTTGTTCACCCCTACAGTGTAACAGTGTACTGTTTAATGCAAAGTATACCACATAGAGAGATGTTGAGCCATTCAGAAAACGTAATTTGACTTCAGCCTTCCCAGGATTGAACCTAACAACTGCTCTGATTTACTGTTACTGTATGTTCTGATCCTATGTTTTACACTTCCTTGCATTTATTTTTCATTTCATTCTGTAAGTTTGCCCATCTTCGAAGCATCTGATGAAGTTGGATTTTCTCCCGTGAAAGCTCATGCAAAAAATAAATGTTAGTCTTTAAGTGCTATACGACGCCTTGGTTTTTTTTGATGGACTAGACTAATACTGCTACCTCCTTGGAAACATTCAAAATTTGCCTATTTATTTGATGTAGCACAATGCACGTGGTTTGGGTCTGTGTTAGAAACTCCATTTAAAGTGACAGAGCTAGTGATTAGCAATTTCTTTGATGAATTATGTTAAAACAGGGGTTGGCAAACTTTGCAGACCCCCATACTGACCCCCTCCTCACTGACCTTCAGCTGGTGCAGGCAGCCCCCTCTACCAAAAAAAGGCAGCCTAAACTTCAGCAGTGGTCACAGCTGGAGGGGGGCACTTCCCAGGCATGCTGCTGAAAGGAGCCACTTGCGGAAAGAAGCTGCCTGGAGCGGCTCCACTCAGGAGTTCCCAGCACACCACAGAAAGAAGCTGCCTGGACTAGCTCGTTTTAGGGGTGGCACACCATCTAGAGGAGCCACTTTGGGTGCTTTAGAGACACAGCATGCCTGGCATGGGCATGGCGGGGACCCCCATAAATCAGCTGCCCCCAAAAGAAGCTGCCTGGACTGACTTTGGGTGACAGGAGCGGCAACTTCTGTGGTGCCATGGGGCTGTTGGTGCCGATCTGAATGAGGTTGCATGCCACTATCAGCACGGGTGCTGGGGGTTGCCTCCCCCACCTCATGCCCACCGACCGTGGTAGTGGTAGCAGCTGCAGTTGTGTAGTGTTGATGCTTATGTTTCACACCAAAGCTGACTGCATGTCTGCAATGAGTGAGTGGGTCTGTCTGGAATGAGGCTTGGTGGGATTCCTGTGGATAAAAGAGTCCATATATATGTAAGATGTAATTATCCATCTCTTTCCTAGACCAATATACATTAGTCTTCACATACATGCCAAAAGGGAGCCCTAAAAACACGAGGTGATGTCCTGCACAGTGTCCATACACTTTTTCGATTCAGATATATAAATCCCCAGGCACATGCATCATTGGAGGAAGGATTTTCACCTTTCCCTGTAGACACATGCAATCTGGTCCACACTTACATGCTCCCAGCTGAGGGTTTGGCCCACACATTTTGATATAAATGTAGAGACTACAGCCACACAGGAAGAAAGACATGGGTTAATCTGTAATCAATACTTCCTGTGACTCCCCAGGGGCCAGAGCAAATTTACTGCTATAATGACCGATTTCTCAACTGACATTGGGGGAAAAAAGTCCACAAAATGTCATTAGAAGGTATAAATAATCTCTTTCAGTGGATCTGAAGCAAGTGGAGAGTCATGCAGTTTGTGAAGGACGGCAGAATTTGCTGAGGGTGAAGAGGGCCCAAAGTTTAGGTGAGCTGGGGAAGTTTATATTCAGCTTAATCAAGGAACCTTCTGGGTTGTAAATTTTTTTAAAGCAAATGAAAAGTTTAGGGCCAAGTCTGCTGTGAGGCACACTGGTATGAAGTTGGAAAAACATTGAATTTAAACCCATATAAAATGAATGAGATTTGGCATTTAAAGGGAGCTATTTAATTGCAACACAAAACCAAACGAAATCTGTTTCAAGAAACTGATGAGTATTCATAAAACCAGGAGTGTTAGAGTTACACACCAGCCTTACTTCTCTCCCCTTGTATAAAACCAACTTGAGAAGCTCTTTGTTTTATATGTGTGTTATCAGAAAAATTTTTGGTCTGCAGGAATATATGTTAGGGTGCTTCTGGTGCTACTAGTGGATCATTCTTCATTTAAGGGCAGAGGCTACTCAACAGTTTCATCAGTGATTAAGAGGAGAATTATTGCTGATCTTTGCTGATGATGCAGAGAGTGGAAGCGTAGCAACAAATGACTAGGCCAGGAAGGTGGAAAGGCTTGGAGAATAGGCCCTTTGTGATGTTAGTGGAATTATTTTCAAGTTTTCCACGGCCTCTGGATCAGATTCATCCCTAATATAAGGAGAGGCTCCTGATGAACTCAATGGGAGGTGTATTCCCTTCTAACACAACTGACTGACCCCTACTATGTGTCTTATTTACATGGTCTTTTCATTGCATGTGCCTTGTTTTTTATTGAAAGGAAAAGCATTCCTGTGAGAATTGCAAAAGATGCTACAAGACAACCTTTCAGATTTCAAGAGTGCAGGCTTTGATCCACCAGTGTTCTTCCTGAGTGGTATCCCAGGACTGGAAACCATGCACCTCTGGATCTCCACCCCCTTCTGCTCAGTGTTTACTGTGGCTCTTCTTGGGAACTGCACCCTCCTGTATGTTATCAAGACAGAGCCTTCCCTCCACAAGCCCATGTTCTATTTCCTTGCGATGCTGGCTGTCATTGACCTAGTTCTATCCACAACCACTGTGCCGAAATCACTGACCGTCTTCTGGTTTAATTCCAGGGAGATAAGCTTTACTGCCTGCTTGATGCAGATGTTTTTCCTTCATTCATTTGCCATCATGGAGTCTGCTGTGCTGCTGGCCATGGCCTTTGACAGATATGTGGCCATCTGCAACCCCCTGAGGTACACCACCATCCTGACCAATTCAATGATAGCAAAGATCGGGTTCGCGTCTTTGGCCCTGGCTGTTTTCCTTATGGTCCCTCTGCCCTTCCTCATCAGAAGGCTGCCCTTTTGCCGGTCCCACATCATCTCTCACTGCTACTGTGAGCACATGGCAGTGGTGAACCTGGCCTGTGCCAATACAAGGTTCAATAGCATATACGGCATCATTGTAACTCTCTTCATCGTGGGGATGGATCTGATGTTCATCACCCTGTCATATGTCAACATTCTGAGGGCTGTGTTAAGCCTGGCATCCAAGGAAGAGCAGCTGAAGGCTTTTGGCACCTGTATTTCCCATCTTTGTGCCATCTTAACATTTTATACTCCAGTGCTTCTTTCCTCAATAGTGCACAGGTTTGGTCATCAGGTCGCCCCTCACATACACATCCTGATGGCCAATTTCTACCTCCTCTTCCCTCCCATGATGAACCCCATCGTGTACGGGGTGAAAACCAAACAGATTCGTGGTCGGGTGTTTCTCTTGTTCCAGTGGAAAAATTTCTAGGCTGAACAAGAGGGGGTTGTTGAGTGATGAAGAAGCAGGGGCGGCTACAAGTGGTTTTGTGTTTGACTTGGCATGAAATCTTGTGGTGGCTTTGTGTATGCTGGGATGGGGACTCCATTTCTCAGGTAAAGGGAGGAATACAGTGTCCCTTACACTAGCTTAGCTCTGTTGGCCAGAAGGTGATGGTGGCTGTGACCTTGTCTTCACTATGTCCTCTGTGTATTGCTCTGATAACCAGGATGTGTAGGCAGGGTCTTTGCAGCCCTTCTTCCTCTGCTGTAATATCTGGCCTTCACTAATTCATGCACAAACCTATGTATATGAATGCTGCAGGAACAAATCCTTTACCAGCTCCTAAATGTCCAGGGGCCATCTAGGTAGTAGAATATGTGCTGAATTCTGAGCTCTCCTGGGCCAAACCTACCATGATGTAAACTCATAGGTGTTAACCTTTTGTTTTGGAAATCTGGTCTTAACTGTAGTGTCTGAGCACTGGAGAGTCCATGTATAGTTGTTTAACACCACCACACAGCAATAGAAAGCACAGGTTGAGCAAGGGGGCAAGGAAAATTGTGTCTGACTCAAACTGCACTTCGTATCTGAGACCACTCTGATAAGAACTGGGGAAGTTTAAAAGTATGTAAAGTTCAGTTTCTGATGCTGACAATAAATATATGAAAGAGAGTCCTGTCCCTCTCTCCGTGTATGTGTGGCAATAAAATATTTGCGAAAAAAAGCCTTGCTCTATTTGGCTATCACTTTTGCTGCTGGCTACCAATATATACAATAAATAGCATATAAATATTATTGATATGTATTATGTGCACCAGATATTCACTAATATGTGTTAGTTATCAATGTTAACCACAACTAGTGTAACTGTGCTGTAACTGAAACAGGCCTGTCCCATAGTCCTCTTCACTTATGTTAAGTAAGTAACAGCTTAAATTTGCTTAACTGAGCATTTGGCAGAAGCAGATAGGAAATGGGTCAAAATCAAGCTATATTCATTTCTGTGTCTTGTACTACTGAAGGTCCTTGACAGAGCAGTACCTGGAATGCTGGTGTCTGAAACAAAGATAAGGGAGGATCAGAACAAGCTAGGGATCTGGAATAATGGATGGATTTGATTTTAGCGACATGTAAAGAAATGTGTAACTTGTAACATCTTACAAAAATGCCAGCAGAAATTTGTAGTTAGGGATCAGTCCTTCTGTGTAAGGTGAATGTAATATTACTGTATGGGATTGCTCCTCAGAGACTATCATATCAACCCTTTTCCCTGCATCATATTTATAAGCCCATTTGACATTGGCTATTAGATTCTTTCAGCGAACTGATGGGCTGGATCCCTGGGAAGCTAATATAAGGGAGAAAGGAGTTCAAGAGAACTGGCTGAATTTTAAAGAAACCTTATTGAGGGTGAACGAATAGGCCATCCTGATGTGCAGAAAGAATAGCAAATATGGCAGGCGACCAGCTTGGCTTAACAAAGTAATCTTCTGAGAGCTTACCAGAAATGGAAGCTTGGGAAGATGACAGGGAGGAGTATGAAAATACTGCTCGAACATGCAGAGGTGAAATCAGGAAGGCCAAAATACAACTGGAGTTATAGTTAGCAAGGGACATAAGTGCAATAAGAAGGGTTTCTATGGATGTGTTAGCAACAAGAAGGTCAGGGAAAACTGTGGTCATGGTCAGCCCGAGGCAGGCACTCCTCTTTACCCTTGGTGTGTAAAACAGTGGCTCTTTCTTGCAGCACACGGTTGTGCTTCTTGCCTCTCACCATGGAGGGCAGCTTGCCCCGCATCTAAGGTCACTAGATTGGCTCTGCATTGACCAGCAGATTCCATGAAGGGATGGTCTGGTAGCACCATATGACCGAGTGTCGAGCAGTTCTGAATCAACAGCAAAGACGTGTGTGGGAGTTGGATGGTTTTGCCCCAGATCCTGGAGGTTGGGTGATTTCCAGTGAGGTTACAAAGACCACCCTGGCTGCAATCCCTTGTGCTATACCGTCCACATGGCTCTGGTTAAATCTTCCTGTTACACATTTCACACCAATGTGCACCCTTGTGGAGTGACTGTGGTACATCCATGTTCCCCTGTACAATGTAACTGTGCATTGTTTAATGCAAGGGATGCCCGGAAAGGTGTGTTTCAAATGCTGATGGCATTCTGAACATTATTGTTACTGTTGTCATATCATGGGCATGATTATAAGGCTTTACAATGCAACCTTCCTAAATATGTGTCTCGTGGCTTGAGGCACACCTAGACAAAACTCTGCAGAGCTGGAGGGCCATCCCAGGTTTTCTTCTTGTTTTTTATCTAAAACCATTCATGTGGATTGGGTGTGCGGTAGGAACTCCATTTAAAGTGAGAGAGAGCTGCGCATAGCAATGTCCCTGATGAATTATGAGATTGCAAGGTTCAGTGAGCAGCACTGATGAACACTGTAAGAAATTTCTAGTGTTGAATTTGGGACTGGGTGTGTTTGCAGAGCTCATTCTATCACAAAATCCTATAAAGGAGTGGCCAGAAAAAAATCATTCAGTGGGGTGCTGTCTGTTTGCCGGCAGGAGGCTAAGTGAGGGCTGACCGAAGAATGGAGGTTCACACAGCAAGGCAGAGCAAGAGGGGCTCCAGGAATGAGGGACTGGGGTTACAGAGTAATACACCACTCCAGACTGCAGAGGGGAATGAAATGCCCTCTTCCCTTTGAACTCTATACAAACTCTGAACCAACACAAAGGCTAGTGCCCAGTTCCATGGGAAAGGAGTGACCCCCATGGCAGGCCCAGTCCTGAAGACATTGGGCTAATGTGGCATTCCCCCAACTCCCATGTGACTGATTGGTACAATAAAAAGGTATAAATACTCTCACCCAGTGGCTCCTTGATGAGTGGATAGTCATGCAGTTTCTATGTCTACATGAGGAATAGTTAGTTTAAATTTATTAATTCAAACTGATAAGTTCAAGGTTAGTTCGAACTAAGCTCAAACTTAGTATGAATTAACAACGGGAACTAATTCAAACTAATGTTAGCTTGAATTAATTCACTTTGTTAATTCAAACTAACTGCCCTTAGTTCGAATTTATTAAGTTCAAACTAAGGGTTAATCCTTGTCTACATTACTGTTAGTTTCAAGCTAATGATCAAACTGAGGCCTTAGTTCAATCTACCTGGTAGGTCTTACTAGTTTGAACTAAGGTTTCATTAGTTTGAATTAAGGAATTCCATAGTTCAAAGTAATGAAAGCCTAGTGTAGAGAGGTACTAAGTTAGTTCGAATTAAGTCTCCTTAATTGAAACTAACTTGCAAGTGTAGACATACCTTGTGTGTATGATGGCAGCATTTGCTGAGGGTGAAGCAGACACAGAGTTCAGGTGAGCTGGGGTAATTTGCATTCAAATTAAGCAAGGAATGTTCTAAATTGGAAATTTTTAAAGTGTATGGAAATGAGGTTTTGGGAATTCATTTCCACTCTGAGCTACACAAGTTCTAGAAGTAATGAAGCTTAAATGAGGAGCAGAGGCCAGGGAAACTGAGGAAACTGTACACAGACATGCCTGAGAACAGAATCAGCAAGAAGCTACTGCAGGCAGGAAAGCTGAGGAGGCTGTACAATGGTGACCCCTGGAATTAAGGCAGCAAGAAGCTGAGAGGACCGTACCAGCAAGACTTGGAGGACAAGGAGTCGGAGAGAAAACACCAACTGGAGATGATGGACAAACATGGGAGGATCCCAGATCCTCTAACATCTCCCTCCGCTTGTAAATGCCCCAGCTGTGACAATGCTTAGTGTAGCGAATGGGACCTGAGGTTCCTTGAGGTGATAAAATCCACAGAGGCAGAGGAGGCCTGTTTATAAGCAACTTTATTCGAATAAAGGGAGCACACAGAGTGGGGGAGCCACTCAGTGAACTCAGCCAGTGTTTAGCCTAGCAGCTCTTTTATTTCCTAATACCAGCCGCAGGGTTCCCTCTCCCTTTTCCCATTGGCTAGGGTAGTCAGGAGGTACAGACTTTCCATTCCGCCTACTTCATGTTCTCCTTAACATGTGCCCCCCCGTTACATACATCGCATGTTGCACAAAGCAATAATTATGCCTCCCCTGGGTGTGCAAGTAAATATTCATAAGCTTATTAAGCCTGCGTACTCCTCCTGTGGGGGTCTTTTATACCTAGTTTGTTTACGGAAACTTGTGGTTTAACTGACAGACTGACTTAACAAGTTGTTTAGACTGAGAAGGGGGGGTGTTGTTTGTGGTTTGACAAAAACAGGTATTCAAGAGCAGAATTTCCTTCAATTCCCCCCTTTTCCTTTTACAAAGTTTCTTTTTGGCAAACCCTAGATACCATAAGGCTGACTTGGTCTACGCGAGGGGTGTTATCTCGGGGGACAAGCTGAAGCCGCATGATCTGATGAGGCTTTGAATCCTCAGTAATAGCCATCACCTGCATACTTTTTACCACACGAGTGATAAGCTTATGGAGGCAAGGAATAAAGCAGGGGATACAAACAAGGCCAGCCACTACACAGAGGCCCATAAACAACATGCGCTTGAGCCAGGGGCCCCCGGGTAACCAAGAAAAGAAATCAAATTCCCACCCCTTCCACTTTTGCACTGGCACATGTGCCAGTTTTCTAATTTTCTGAGTGATTTGCTTTACCACTTTTCCATTATCATCAATGTGCAGGCAGCAACTGGAATTATTTAATTTCCCACATACTCCTCCCTCCTCCGCTAGGAGGTAGTCCAAGACCACTCAATGTTGATAGATTGCAGTTCTCATTTGGGTTATTTGGTCAGCCAATAAATCTAGAGCCCGAGCAGTCTGGTTGGTAATGATTTCAACAACTGCTTGCAACCGGATAATTTGGTTTAAGTTATAAATTGATTCTCGTGCTCCATGTATTGGTTCATTGGGATTCCAAGTTGCAGGGCCATAGTGCTGGATGATTCTTTCCGGGGGCCACTCATCCTTTCCCCAAGCCTGGCCACTCCCCCCGGCTAGGGAGGTTTCAACTGATCTTTTGCTCTTCCCAAGGTTATCGTAAACCCTTACCCCTAACTGGTTTCCTTGAGAGTCCCCAAGTAAGAAAAACAGGGGTCTAATATACCCTATATAACAAATACCATTCCAGTTAGCCGGTAGCCACCTGTATGCCTTGTGCCCACAAATCCAGTAATGACCCTTGGCTGCCTTAGTGCCATTCGGGAAAGGACCAAACCCCCGCCAGGGGTTTTGTCCTGAACTGACAGGGAAATCAAAATAGAGAGTGGTATTTTTGCCAAGTGGGCTTACATTTACCGCTCCCTGGACAAAGCATTTGAAGGCCCCATTTGTTTTGGTGCTATTGGAGCACAAGGGATCCTTTCCATCGCTGGACCAAAAATACCGAAGTGCTGCCTTAGTTCCATTTGCATAAAACCATCCCCATAGCTCTTGGTTGTATGGTCCTTTGTATTCCCTTACCCTATTACTTAAGCTCCCACTCACTTTGTAGGGAGATAATGTGTAAATGCATTTGCTTTTGCCAACACTGACACCTGTTGCCACCGTTCGATTAAGACAAAAGTGACCCATCCCGGGATACTGCACGTGCCATGGAGAACCTGGAGAATCCCAGGCTGGGGACCGGACTGTTACCTCAGACCTACTACTTATCAGCCAACGGGGCTCCAGAGGATAAGCCACCCATGGCCATGCATCCCTTCCTCCTGGTCCCCCACACACCCAGCACTCAGTTAAGTTGAAGGCCTTAGCTATTGCTTCGGCCAAGGTGAAGTAGTTATTACCTCCGGGGTCTTACAGGATAGGGGTGGAGCCCGGGAGATAATGTTACTGCTATATTTGCTAAAATCATAGCCACTAACATTGTTTGAAAATTCTTACCCATTGGGAATCTTTTCAGGATGTTGGAGTTTCTACCACAGTTTTTCTTCCACAAACCAGAGACGCTCCTGGGACCCTGTTGTTATGACTATTCTTACAACAGAAACAACCCCAAATGAATGCCAAGATTATTGTTCCCACAATAAAAAGGTGGGGAAATAATTGTCCAGTCCCAACATTGTTTTCTGAGAATTATCTTTGTTCCTGTTTCCTTCTCCTTGAGCTCAGAGGTCCAGTGCTGAGGCTTCAGCACAGCTTTAGCTCGAGTGTGGTGAGTCCAACTGTGTTCTGCAGTCTTGACTGAGGTCTCAGTAGTCAACAGGACTTGGAAGGGGCTGCACCACTTAGCAGTCAGAGGAGAGTCCTTCCATTCCTTTATTAAGACCCAGTCTCCAGGCTGTATCCGGTGGACCGGAAAGTCGAGTGGTAGACGTTGAGTCAATTGAGCTTCCTGTCGAAGAGAAGTGACATGGGACAGTACTCTGGCCACATATTTGTGTATATAGTGGTCAGTTATTTCCACATTAACCTGAGGTCCAGTCTGCCCTGGGTAGGGGATTCCGAACAGGATTTCAAATGGGGATAAACCCAAACCTTCTCGGGGTTTAGCCCTTATTCTGGCTAAGGCTAAAGGCAGAAGTCGTGTCCAGGGCATCTTGGTTTCTATTACCAATTTTAGCAGATGATTTTTGATTTCCCGATTCATCCTTTCCACTTTCCCTGAACTTTGTGGGTGCCATGGGGTGTGTAGGTCCCACTGGATCCCCAGTGTGGACACCACCCCCTGTAAAAACTTTCCCAGTGAAATGTGTGCCTCGGTCAGAGTCAATAGCCTTAATCATACCATATCTGGGGATTAACTGATTATGACCAGGATATAGCGGAGGCGTCCAACCTGGGGCATTTCACTAAAGTCTATCTGGCACTGCTGGAAAGGCCTAGTGGCCCAGGGGCTTTTCCCCAGGTGGCGCTTTTTTTCATTACCTTTTTATTTACCTTTTGACATATAATACAACGGTTACAGGTTTGTTTTGCCACTGTATATATTCCAATACACCCGTAATGCCTTAAAACTGGTCACACAATGCTTGTGAACCCCAATGTGTTTGCCCATGTAATATTCCTAACACTTCCTTAGCTATTTGTTTATTTAACATTGGCCTTTTATTAGGTAACTTCCAATCCCCTTTTTCTGTTTTTACGCCCCCTAACTTTTGTATTTCTGCTTGTTCTTTAGGTGTGAAAATTAGAATTTTATTAACCAGTATGGGTTTAGGTATGAGAGACTACTGCTATATGTTTGAGCTTTTGTAAAGTTTCCAATACCTGAGTAATTAGATACTCATGTACCAACTCCTTTCCCCTAGAGTAAATTAATCCCCTCTCCTGCCTGATTTTTCCAAATATATACACAACTCCAAAGGCATATCTCGAATCGGTGTAAATTGTCCCCTCCTGGTCTTGTAATAACTGTAGTGCTTGTTTAAGAGCATATAGTTCACAACTTTGGGCAGACCAAGTACTAGGCAGCCTTCTTTTGTCCATTACACTATAAGTTTGTTCATCTATTACAGCATACCCACTATATTTCTTTCCATTTATACACCGGGAGGATCCATCTTTGTCCCAGAAGACTTGGATTTTGACAAGTAAAATTTTTTACATCTATTTGTAAACTCTCTAGTTCTGTCTGTCACTTGTTTTTTTTAAGAATCATTTCTGAGTCAGACTGCACTTCCTGTTTTCTCACTGGGGCAGTCGGCACTGCTATAGTTCCGTCTATTCCGCCTATCCTCCCTCCCGTATTGGAATCCTCCTGTACTCTCTCTCCCACAGCCCTCTGGTTGTTTCCTTCATCCTCTTCCTCGTTCCCCTGGTTCCGAGAATAAGGAGGAGGAGATAATTTAAAGGATCCCATTCCTGTCCCTGACTTTTACTAAGACACAGACTTACATTTTTTTCCCACCCACCAGGCAACACACTCAGTTTCCTCTGGGTTAAAAGGTCTCTTGTTGTTTACAGATGAGTGTAAATGTTGCCAAAGTCAGTCCTTAAAAGCCCCATATTTTGGCCACCAAATGGAACTCCGTGGAATCAACGGTTCCTTAGTCCATTCAATGACACAATATTGAATCATTTTCTTTTTCTTTTTCTTTTTTTTTCTTAGTTCTACTCATATTTCTCCAGTATTTAAGTATCAACTGTCAGGGGGTATACTCGGGATGTCCTTGACATCCTTCTCCTTTTTCCTAGGCACCAAATTTCCCATTTTCCCTATATCTGGAAGTCCAACTTCCTCTTTACTTAGGGAAATTTCCTCTTACTTGGGAGTCCAACTCCCTGTTACCTGGCAATCCAATTCCCTTTTCCCTTGGGAGTCCAACTCCCTTTTACCTGGGAATCCAATTCCCTTTTCCCTTCTTGAAATCATTTACATAAAAATTTAAAACCTGACATATGTAGACATTATCTGACCCTGTAGGGGGTCACCAAAATCCCTTATCCAGTTTATACCTTGGCCAGATAAAATAACACAAATTAGTCATGGTAGCCTTAGTAATTTCCTTGGGAATTCTCAATGAATTCCAAAACCTTAACATCCTACCCAATGGACTATCTGGGGGAATATCAGGGCTGCAGTCCCTGTTTTTCTTATCATCCCCTCTGGACGATTTTTCCTTTCCACATATATTTTCCCATGTTCCTTACCTCTTTATCCCAAGGTCTTCCCCCGTGACCAGGTGTTGCGGTACCGTCTTATTCCCTGCCTTCAGGTGGCCCCTTGCCACCTCCTACTCGTCTGCCTCTGTCTTAGTCTCGGGTGTCCAGTCTCCATTCGGATCTCCCCGCTGTTGAAGGGGGGTCGATCGCCCAAGTGGGCGAGGCGCGCCATCGACTCCTGTTCCCCAGCGAGACGTCCAAAGGGTGGAAGGATCCCGGACGAGCCCCCAATTGTAGCAAATGGGACCTGAGGTTCCTTGAGGTGATAAAATCCACAGAGGCAGAGGAGGCCTGTTTATAAGCAACTTTATTCGAATAAAGGGAGCACACAGAGTGGGGGAGCCACTCAGTGAACTCAGCCAGTGTTTAGCCTAGCAGCTCTTTTATTCCCTAATACCAGCCGCAGGGTTCCCTCTCCCTTTTCCCATTGGCTAGGGTAGTCAGGAGGTACAGACTTTCCATTCCGCCTACTTCATGTTCTCCTTAACATGTGCCCCCCCCGTTACATACATCGCATGTTGCACAAAGCAATAATTATGCCTCCCCTGGGTGTGCAAGTAAATATTCATAAGCTTATTAAGCCTGCGTACTCCTCCTGTGGGGGTCTTTTATACCTAGTTTGTTTACGGAAACTTGTGGTTTAACTGACAGACTGACTTAACAAGTTGTTTAGACTGAGAAGGGGGGGTGTTGTTTGTGGTTTGACAAAAACAGGTATTCAAGAGCAGAATTTCCTTCAATAGAAAGAAAAAAAATCTTCACTGAGGAGAACCTCAATCCTTCTGAAAAGTTCTGTGAGGTGTAGAAGATTTGTGAGGAGTAGCAAGTCTCCACCTTCATTGCAAAACTCTCTGGTAAAGCTTTATCTGTGTTTAACAAAATGCCAGTTGGGGAGGCTATAAGGGAGGCTGCATTTCACAGGGCTGTTTTTCAAAGTTTCCAGATTGCTGTTGAAGGCCACAGAATGAAATTTAGGAGTCGTTAAGAGGTCTACATGCATGACTCATAATGAATGTGCTTATCAAGTCTGTGACTTGTTAAAGGAATGGGTGAAGAAAAAGGGTGTGGAGCCCTCTAACCAATTCTTTGGCCTGATAGTATGAGAAGAGATTTTAAGCATGTGTGCATATGATGTGAGGAATGGTTTACAGGCTAAAGATTTGTATCTGTGCTGCAACGGCAGAGGCTTTTGAACAAGCACAGATATCTATGAGCCATAAGCATCAAAAGGAGGCTCATAAAACTAGTTTTAAAGGGGGATCCCAATTTACATCTGTGAAAAAGGGTGGTCCTAAAAGGTGTTAAAAGGTCAGCTCCACTGAGCATCTGAAAAATCAATGCCCAGGACTGACGAGAGGTGACTCCTTTCTCCAGGCCAAGTGAATGTAGTGTTCTAGGTTTGCAAGACCAGGAGACACCCACTGTTTACATGATTGGCTTTGTAGGTGTTGGTCTTGAAGTGGGAGATTGGGAATTTGTCAAAGATATCAAGATAAATGGCAAGGAGGCTATAGGGAAGGGAGACACAGGAATGCAATTTTCTCTAGTCAGGCCAGGGTGGGTGCTAGAGAATGACAGGTTGCCTGGTGTGATA
Source organism: Podocnemis expansa (assembly GCA_007922195.1). Classification (NCBI taxonomy): domain Eukaryota; kingdom Metazoa; phylum Chordata; order Testudines; family Podocnemididae; genus Podocnemis; species Podocnemis expansa. Next base: position 1,828,288 of record ML682064.1, read on the forward strand.
GGGTCTAACTGAAGGGTTTCCAGAGAGTTCTTGAAAGCCAAGCCAGTCTATTAGCCCCAGGCTCAGCATATCCCTTTTCCCCTTGTACTGAGCAGTGGTTACTCCAGCTTAGACCTGGAGCTAATTAAGACCCCACCCAAGGCTTGTTAAAAAGCCTTCCCTCCAGAGAAAGGGGTAGCTGGAGTGTGAGAGTGAGGAGAGCTACAGGAATGTGTGAGAGGAGGCAAGGTGAGGTTGGAAGGCAGACAGATCTGGGGGTAGAAGAGGAACTGTGTTACTGCTGGTGTCAGGGGAGGGATACATGACAGGATCAGACTGGAGGGCTTCCCAGGGAGATCTAGAAAGTCAATATATTAGCCCCAGACTCAGCATGCCCCTTTCCTCCCTTGAGTTATTATATGGGTGACACAGACACAGGGCGTAATAGACATTGCTAGAGAGATTTGGGTGGAAAGCCCAAACCCAGGGAGAAACATCACTGACCACATACCACAGATAAGAGCCCGACTAGTCCAAGTCACTCCCATTGTACGAGAACACTTGGAGAAGGTCAGAAGGCTCAACAGACCTACTAAAACTGCAAAGCAAAATTCAACAGTTCCAGGCTGGAGATTGAGTAATGGTATTGGTACCCATGGCTGAGAGCAAGCTCCTGGCTCAATGGCAGGGGACTTATGAAGTAGCTGAACCTGTGGAAGAGGTGAATTACAAGGTGCAACAACTGGGTCACCAGAAACAAGAGCAGATCTACCATGTCAACCTCTTAAGCTTGGTGAATTGATGAATCAATAATTATGAGTTGGCAGTGGACCGTACTGGACATTGCAAGACTGAAGTTCCTAGGGTTGAATCTGAGACTTGGTGTGTTTTCTTGGATCATTCTATTGTGCAATCCTGTGAGTAGGGGGATGGAAACACTCACTCACTGGATTGAGGGCTGTGCATGGGCTGACCTAGGTGTGGGAATTCAAACAGCAGAGCAGGGCAAGAGGGCTCCAAGAGTGAGAAATCGGGAATGGAACTGTTATCCACCAGTCCAGATTGCAAAATGGACTGTCACACCCTCTTCCCATGGGACTATATGTAAGCCCCAAACAAACACTGGGGAGATGCCCAGCCCTTTGGACAATGAGTGACACCAAGGCAGGCCCAGCCGTGCAAACCTGGAGCAGATGTGAAATCACTAGCCCACTGCCCATGCTTGGTCCCATTCTTGTGGATGGAGCTCCCTGCCCAAAAACAGAACTTGAACTATGTCTTTGAAGGGGAGCCCTTATTCCTAACCACAGAGGGAGTGACAGCAGCTGCAGCTCTGTGGTGTGACTATGTTCCACCCCAGAACTGCCAGCATTTCTGCGATGGGCGAGTAAGTCTATCTAGAATAAGATTCTGGGGAAGGACGGAGGGTTCTTCTAGATAAGAGAGGCCATATATATAATAAATGTAAGTATATATCTCTATCCCAGACCAATATCCAGTTAATTTCTAATTCAAGCTTAAACAGAGCCCTAAACAAACCAGATGACGTCCTACACAGTGTTCATGCACTTTTAGAGCTTTTCAATTCAGGTATGTAAATCCCCTGCTGCCCATGTCATTTCAGGGGGGGATTAGCATCTTCTTCTGCAGACATGTGCAATATGGCCCACATTTTCACATGCTGCGTTGAAGGTTTGGCCCACACTTTTTGATGTACATGTAGGGGTTAACAGCCATGTAGGAAGAATGGAAAAGGTGAATCTGCAATCATCAGTTGCTTTGACTCCCTAGGCTCCAAAACTAATTTTCTGAAATGAAGACCCAAGTTTCTGAACTCCCACCAGGAGACTAAAGCCAGTAAGGTGTCATCAGAAGGTATAAATACCCAGTGGATCCTGGACAAGAGAAGAGTAGTGTAGTTTGTGTATGTGCATTTGCTGAGGGTGAAGAAAAAATGGAGTTCAGGTGAGCTGGAGGAGCTTGTATTCATTGTGAATGCTTGGAAATTGGAAATTTTTAAAGAAAATCAAAAGTTGAGGGACGAATCTGCTGTGGCCCAAGCTGATGTGAAACTGGAATGATTCTGGATTTGTCCCCATATAAGACCAGAATGAGATTAGTCACTTTAAGGGCAGTCATTTAGTTCTTTAAAAAAAAAAAAGTGCCAAGAAAACACTGAATGTTCAAAATGTTAGGGGTATTACAGTTACACACCCAGCCTTAGCTCTCTCCCCTTGTACAAATGCTCATGAGAGGTGCTTTGCTGTGTATCTGTAACTGGGAAATTTCAGTCTTGATGAATATGTGGCGGGGGTGTCATTTTGCCACTAATGAAACATTGTTTTGTTGATACAAGGCTTTGGGCTATTCAGTAATCTCTTCAGCAGTTTGGAAGTGAATCTGAAATCCATGCTGATTATCTTTGCTGATGACACTGAAATTGGCAATGATCAATTAGGCCAGTGCAATTCTACAGAGCAATCTCTGTTACTTGCTAAACTGGGCTCACTTGCAAAACATGCAGCTGATTACAATTTACTACATCTAGGACCCTAGAATATAGCTTTGTTTTATAGGGCGTGGGACTATATTTTTCAAAGCACTGCATCAAAAAAGAGGTTGGGGTCATGTTGTATATCCTACTGTACATAAGGTGTCTGTGGTGAAGAGAATAAATGCCCTCCTGATATATATAAGTGAGGGAATATTGAGCCAAAAAAGAGAGGTGTTCAGCTGGGAGAGACCATTACTGGACCTTGTTTGTAAGTTCAGTGTACAAACTTCAACAAGGTTGCTAATGAATTGAAAAGGGATCTGAAAAGAGCTATAAGAATTATTTCAGACCTTAAAAATCCTGAATTATAGTGAAAGACTAAAGATGCTGTCAATTTAATTTACCCAAGAGAAACTTAAGGGTGATTTGATCACAGTCTTGAAATCCTCACATAGGAAGAGATTTCTGACTGCAGAAAGTGAAGGCTATTTGCTTTTCTCATTGAAAAGGTCTCACTTAAACAGAAGTTGTGGGTTTGATGCAGAAATAGCTTGGTGAAATTCTGTGATAAGTGGCATTCAAAAGGCCTGATTACATGATCATAATGGTCCTTTCTTGCCTTATAATCTGTGACTCTTCACTTAATTGATCACAACTTTTTCCCAGTTAATGGAATAATTAACAAATTTACTGTAACCTTAATTAAATCTGGGTTGTAACCTCTTGTATTCTTTTTTCCCCTTTGCTGCTGGAACTCAAGCTCTGCCTGTCTTTACTGATGCAGATAAAGGGCCAACCATGCATGTTCGACTAGCTTGGGTATAAATAGTAGTGTATGTGCTCAGACCCTCCTTATGTGAGCAGAATATAGGCATATCAGAACTGCAGGTTCTAAACCCTCCATAGCTTTCTGCACACAAAAGCATCTTCCATATCCATCATTTAGTGTCCTGCTGCCTCCCTGCAAATCAGAACTTCTCCTGACTCCAGCAAAAGGCTCCAGCCAGATTCCCTGCCAACAAAGCAATAATAATACCAGAATTTCTGTGATCATCAGGGGTACTTGAGCTCTAGGTTAGAGGGGATGGAGCCTGGTGGGAAACTTCTTCCAGAGGGGCTCCCTTGGTTTCTGGAACTCCCAGCCCTAGAGGTCCAATGTGTTGAGCTTTAGGGAATGCTGCCAACCCCATCTCTGTTCATTCCATGTTTTGTGTTGTATTGAAAGGAAAGGCACTGCTGTAAGACTTGCAAAGGATGCCACAACAAGACAACCTGTCCAATGCTGCAGGCTCTGACCCATCAGTGTTCTTCCTGAGTGGCATCCCAGGGCTTGAAGCCATGCACATCTGGATCTCCATCCCCTTTGCCTCCATGTTCACTGTGGCTCTTCTAGGAAACTGCATCCTCTTGTATGTAATCAAGACAGAGCCCTCTCTCCACCAGCCCATGTTCTATTTCCTCGCCATGTTGGCTGTCATCGACCTGGTTTTATCCACAACCAGCATGCCAAAAACACTGAGCATCTTCTGGTTTAACTCCAGAGAGATCAACTTTACTGCCTGCTTGGTTCAGATGACTTTCCTTCAATTCTTCTCCATCATGGAATCTTCTGTGTTGCTGGCCATGGCTTTTGACAGGTACGTGGCTATCTGTAATCCCCTGAGGTATGCCAACATCCTGACCAATTTAGTGATAGCAAAGATTGGGCTGGCAAGTTTGGTCAGGGTTCTTTTCCTAGTGGTCCCTACACCCTTGCTCCTCAGGAGACTACCCTTCTGCCAGTCCCACGTCATCTCCCATTGCTACTGCGAGCATATGGCAGTGGTGAAACTGGCCTGTGCCAACACCTGGCTCAATAACATTTTTGGGATCTTTGCAACTTTCTTTGTTGTGGGCCTGGATCTGATATTCATCACCTTTTCATATGTCAAGATCTTGGGTACTGTGTTAAGCCTGGCCTCCAAAGAAGAGCAGCTCAAAGCTTTCAGCACTTGTGTTTCCCACCTTTGTGCCATCTTAATATTATACACTCCAGTGGTTCTAACCACAATAGTTCACAGGTTTGGACAGCAAGTTGCCCCTCACACACATGTTCTGATGGCCAATTTCTATCTCCTCTTCCCTCCTATGATGAACCCCATTGTATATGGAGTGAAAACAAAACAGATTCGCAATAAAGTGCTTCTCCTATTCCGATGGAAAACCTTCTAGTGTGGTATCTACCAGAGGTAAAGTTAGCAAGTTACATTCACCTCCAAACATGACAGCAACCTAAGTTTATGTGTACATTCCTACAACATCTTGCATCTGTCAATTTTAAATTCACACACTATAGACACTGCTTCCCGCATCTTGTCTCTCTAGGTCAGTCAAAGTCCATTGTTTGACTCCGATGGGATCATAACACTGATGAGAATGAATTAGGAACATGTTTTACCTCTTTCCCCTCAGTAAGATCTCAAAGATGGGAAAGAACTGTGGGGCTGGTCTTCAGATGTGACTCATTCTCACTATTTTTACTGGCTCCAGTGGGAAGTAACTGGTCCCCATCTGTGAGGATGACGCCACCTATTAGAGGAGGCTACACTAGAAAGCTTTTGCTGGCATAACTGTACACAGAGCTTTCTAGAGGAAATGCATCTTATACCAGCCTAAAGAGATCTTGTGTAGGTAGAGGTGAACCATCTCCCTAAATGAGAAAAACTACATTGTCAAAAGGACATGTAGCTGTGTCTACACAGAAATAGCTGTGCCAAAAACATTTTGTAACATAAACGAAGAACATAGAATCGGGGTCTGGAGAATCAATTTATTTGAAATCTAAATGCAGATTAGGGGAATGAAAGGGGCAAAGGTTGAGAGTTTCCAATTTTCATATTTCAAATATTTGTATTTGTTTTCATGTATTTTGAAAATGGGGCTCTTAATTGCTCAGGCATCTAGGTAAGTATGACAACCAGTGACCAACTGTCTCTCTAATCAGTTTGGCTAATATGACATCTCTCTAGCAATAAAACATCAATCTCCCCATCTGTGTACAAAGGTCCTGGAATGTAGTATTGCACTTCTAATTTGTTTGTAAAGATTTATACTACTTCTCTTTAGGTAATGTCTGAAAGATAGTTATAAATGTCCATGTGTATTTGAAAGAAATCTTGGATCATAAATGTTGTTATTAATGATTATAGGCTACAAATGTACATGCCAATTAGGTCAAGGGCAAATATGATTAAAGTATTTAGAGAATGAGAACCACCTGTAACTAAAAGAATGAGTGGAATCAAATGCCTGAATTGGACTGAAGCAATTTTCAAGAATTACTACCCTACCAAGCTTTTCTTCTCTTCACTGTGAACTCTGTTGACTTTGGTAAAGTTGCTTCTGGCTCAGCAGTTTAAAAACACTCCTTTTTTTGCCAACAAACACTGACTCAACTGAGACCAACGTACCTACAGAAGTAGTTTCTAGTGGTGCAAGAATCAGGAAAGACTGACATATCTACAAGATGGGGTCTTCTCTTTTCAAAACCAAAGAAGGGGTTTCAGAACCGAGAAGGAGTATTATTAACCTTGGTAACATCATAACAACAGAGTACTTCTATGAATTTGTCTGCAGGCCAGGCCAGCAGGTTGGAGAAAATCTTCTGACAGGCTGATGGCTAATTTAATACATTCCACACAACTCTCTTCTCTAGATTTCTGAAATCCAAGTCATGTATTTCAGAGAGAAAAATAATTATATTTCTGCATCTCAATAAAGGCACGAAATATGAATTTCATATTCCATTATGTTCAGGAGAACTTCTTGGGTCTCTGAATGTACCTGGTTATTCATATGCAATTGCCATTTCCATGACTCTTGGGTTTTCTTATTCATCTCTTGTTGCCATGTGTGCTGGCAGGCAGAGGAAATCACCAGAAACAGAAACAAAGAGCAGTCACAGGTCAGCACCAACCTTGGATGATCCCAAGCAGAAATGGGTTTTTCTCCTGGTTAGCTACCCACAATATGCCCTGGCATGCTCACACCAGTCTTTCCATGAGATTTCCTGTGTCCACGCTGTCATCCATGTGCAGTCACCACAAGAAGTCGATTGTATAGTTCTCCTTTCTTTATTCTATGCACCTCACAAAATAAAATTGAAATTGATTCCACATACAAAACCACTCCGTCACATACTGAGATGTCTGTTTTCCCCTATACCATCTGGCTGGTTATCAGCTATACAGACTATGACCCTGAAGTAAAACTTGCTTCATTTACCCCCATCTCTTGCTCAGTTTCCCAGGCTAAATGATGGGATTTGCTGCACACTTGGCAAGATACTAAATGCAGGCTGGGTGGATCAAGGGGGTGTGATGTTTCCTTCCAAAATCTGGGCTGATGTGCCCTAGTGCCTCCCAATTCTCCATTCCAAGACCCCAAATTACCCTCCCTTGCTGTATAAGCCTTGACTCCTTGGTCAGTTCATACCCAGCTGCTGGTGCATAATTGGTCTGTCAGGCAATGGAGGTGTGCTCTTACTAGCCACTCACAGCATGGGCCCCCAGTGAGCACCCCTAGTCTCAGATGCAACTATGGGAACTTGTGTCTTGTAAGGTTCAGTGCATGTGCCTTAGCCCCTGCAAGCTCATTTACACCACTGTCAGTTTAACAAGGGAATTGATGTGCACCATCTTTTGCTTCCAGTAAGGCATGCACACACGCTCATCTAACATCCCTACTTCAGATAAAAACAGTGTAAGTTTATTGATTAAAACATGATTTTAAGTGAGTATGTATCAGTTCAATACCAAATCAGACAATGAATCAGGCAAGCAGATAATCACAATATATAAGATAACTCACTTTCTAAACTAAGACCACTAGTACAGTTCCTATCTAGCCTACCCACACACATTTGGCTCTGATGATTTTTAACCAGTCTCTGTTCCCCCTCCTGTGGTCAGAGTTCAGTTCTTTGGTGGTACGTAAAAGATGGAATCAATGGCAGAAAGTCTTAACATGTTCAAAATGTGCCTTTTTGTCTTTTCAACCCTCGTTGGTTCCCCTTTTTCCACTCAGTTGATTCTTCTGAGTCAGTCCATGACACTGAGTCTGCATTGTTTTTGTATGCATACTTTCACTGGGTGTGTGATTTCAGTTCTGACTCCCTGTCCGCTCTTGAGCCTTTCAAAATATTCTAGGGGATATGGTTCAAATCTGTACACATGCATGGCATGTCAGGACACATATTACCAAAATGGTAATGTGGAGCATGGGATGAGTAATGAAAAAAACACCTTACATGACAACCTTTGCATGAGACCATAAAGGTACATTGCAAGAGTGAACAAGAAAGACAAACAGATCATGTCACAGAGGTGTACAGGGTTGCAGCACGTCATTAGTGGGGGATTGTATACCAAAGCGTGCCTCAGTTTCCCTTGTAAGCTGCTCTGTACCCATTGGGGATAGAAAAGGACTGGCTTGTGGGCTGAAGACACTATCTGGATTTAGAGGACCATTTATGATTGCATTTCACATAAATATTTGCATCAATGCAATAATTCATATGAGCTATGCCATGTTTGGTTCCCATATAAATGTTATAATTTGTTAGGTGTGATTATGCTGTCTATGTTTAGGTGACATATCTGTATTGGAAACTGTAAATATGTTTGTTATATCCTCATTCCAACGTACATGATTTTGGGAAATTCCCCAGACTGGATGTCTACAGCCATTGTCTCCTTAATGGCAAGTTAAGGGAGTTCATAAGGACAGCGGGCCCAGGGAGGAGCCTGTTGAGCCACTAGGATTTGCCCATGTGAATCAACTAGATTTTGATTTCTGAAAACATCACACAACGTGGGAAAGGCCAGAGATGATAAAAGTGGCTACACCAAGTTCCGTTTTGTCTTCAAGGTGATGAGGAATAGTCTGGTAGGCAAAATATGCTTCCATTGGATGTTCAAGCCCCTTAATCAATGACACAGATGTTCCACAACAATTTCTTGGGTAAGGACCCATATTTGAATGATAAGGGAGGATCTAATCTAACCTATTTTTATAATGGTATAAAGGTGTAGACCCTGTTGTTAGTTTTGAAAAAAAGGATTTAAGACCTTAGGATCTGAAGATAGGGGAAGCTTCCAGATCTCAGTTTCCAGCTCAACTTTTCTTAAGAAAGTCATTACAGACCTGATTTGATTTTTCTTTAGCTATCTAGTTTTTGTTGTTTTAAGAAGTTAAAATATATCAGTTAGGGTTGCTAGCCTCTTCACTCCTCCTGTTAATTTAAGGGCATCAGACATCCTTCTTGCCTCCTGGCTCCAGAGTGTAAGTATAGCAAGTATAAATTTTAACAAGAAACATAGTCTATCAAATTCCAAACTGTATAAGATTTCCTAAAATGTATTCTGTATGTGTAAGTTAATAATTTCTGTACATTTATCAGCCAACCTTTTTCTCAATTCTAAGCTTTTTGTTTTTAGCGATAAAGAATCTATAAAAGGCCTTGAGGAGTCTCTATGATTGTTCCCTGGGGGTCCATGGTAACTTTGTATATCTTTGCTCAGATTCAGCAAGAATCCAGAATCACCTGAACAAACATAGAAAGATATCTTATTGGCAATCTCAGTCCATACCATATTTATACTAGCATGCCTTCAGTATCATACTATCAATCACAACTATTTTAACACTGATATACCCAGAACAGGCATATCCCATAATCCTGTTCATTTGTGTAGTGCATCCCATGAAACCTTGCACTTGCTTAACTGAACATTTGGCACAAGTGGATAAGAGAGCTGTTAAAATCAAGTTACATTTGTTTCTGTCTTCTTGTAGAAGTACGTTCAGAGGGCAGTTCCTGGAATATTTAAAAAAAAAAAAGGTGGTTAGGAAACTTGAAAAAAAAATAGAGGGCTGGATTGTAGCGACATGGAAAAATGTGTAATTTGTATTATCATATAAGTAACACTAGCTGAAATCTGTAGCAGGAGGAGCTTGCCTTCTGTGTAGGGTGAATGTGACATCTCTGCATGGAATGGCTCTTGAGAAACTGGTGTTATATCAAACCTTTGCCCTGTGTCACATTAATAAATTTGACAGACATTGCCTCTTTGATCTCTTGAGTCCAGTGCATAACAAAATAATGAACAAAAATGTAGCCAAGCCATTCACTATAGAAATAATAGACAGTTCCAGAAAGTCTGCACAACCACACACAGCTATTATTTTCCCTGGGGAACTTTTGATTTCTGGTGTCCTCTGCAGTAGTGTAAAGACAAAGGGTCCCTTGAACTTCACAACCGAGGTCTTCTGTGGCTCCTCCTCAACTCCCACTGAGACCCTTTCCTCATAGGGCAAGAGGGGAATGAGTGGAATTTGAGGGATCATGGGGTCATTTAAAGCTACAGCTACCCCACTGAAACTGTCAAGTCATGGCAGGCTCCCTGCTTTCTCTTGGCCTCCCCTTTTAAAGCAGCAGCCCCCTCCTTGCAGCACCCAGCTGTCATTTCTGCATCTCCCCATGGAGAATACCTCACAGCTTGTCCACCCTCTGAGGTAACTCTCCTATCTCAGAACCGGCCAGATGATGTTCAGACAAGGGGACAACAACATTGTGTGACTGATCGCAAGGCAGGTTGGAGTCAAGAGGAATCCCCACCCCAAGCCACTGGATGCTGGGTGGTATCCAGCCCTGGTTTCAAAGCTCCAACCCCTGAGCTGTGGACTCCTGTACATTAGGCAGCGAGTGGCCTTGGTTAAATTCCTCCAACCCCTGGGTTCCTAGTCAAGACTCGAACGAACGCTGTGACAGGTGCCATGTCACAGGACTCTCCTGGCACCCTAGGTATTATAACTGTCCTCTTCACTACTGAATTGTAATAGAGTGATTTAATGCAAAACATGCCATGCAAGGCTCCTTCTTTGAATATTCATAACATGCTCTGCGTTATTGTTATGGTATCATGTTTCCTACAGCATCATGTATGTGTACAGATGTGAAACATGTTGCCATGAATTTCACATGGTTCAGGGCTGTCTCCAAGCTTGTAAAGGGTCGGGGCAAACACACTTCAAAGAAAATAGGTTCTCTCTTTTCTTTTGTGTGAAGGTTTCATGATCTGTGTGCGCACATGCACCTCCACAGCTTAGCGGGAACATGGATTCAAACCTTAGGTTAGAATTCATATTTCTTTTTGTTTGACAGTGGTTAACTCCTGACCACTTCATTAATTGATATGCATTGATTTTCTATATACTTCCTGTTAGAGTTTGATGCACCTGACCTGCTGGGAAGGTACCTCCTGCTGTTAGGAGAGGGAATTAGCCTGGAGGCATCCCCCTTCTGGCAGTCAGCACTTTCTTTGGGGACAAATGAGTCAGTAGCCCTGGTCCCTAGGTGGGTGGGCAAACACCAGAGTCAGTAACCCCTTAACCTCTGGGTGAAGCGGAACAAGCACGGACTCAGGAGACCCTCAGCCTCCAGGTGAGGCTGGGCAAGCACCAGGGGGTTGTAGCACTCCAGGTGGCTGAGAAAAAGCCAAAAACGGGGGAGAGGGATGCAAGGCCTCCCAGCAACATTGCATCCAGCCCAGGGCCCTACCAGTGACTGGGATCACTCACTGGGTCAGTGGGGCTCTTGTTGCAACATGTTGACTCTTCTTCGAGCTGGCCTCTAGCTGCAGTGAGCTCAGCTTCCCCTGAGCCACTGCCTCCCACTCTGTACCTGGGTACCTGACTTCAGGGGTTTCCCTGGTTCCGGAGGGTAGATCCCCAGGGAAGTCCAACGAGCCTTTCGCTGTCCACAGGTGGCAGACTGGGGAAGGCTTCAGATCCATTAGCAGAGGGTAATTTCTCTAGGCTGCAGGGTCCCTCCATAACCTTTTGTCCTCCAGGCCACTGGGATCCCCAGCCAAGTGAAGCTCCTCTAAGTCACAGAGCCCAAGAAGGTCCTCATAGTCACTGGCTTCCTTGAGCTCCCCAGGGAGGGGTCACCCCCCAGGGATATAGGGGTTTCTAGGACACATGCCCAGTCCACCATCCAGGGGGTTCCTTCTCAGTCCTTAGACCCAGGCAAGCTGGGCAGGCCCTCAGGCCTCCTACCTGGAGAGGATGGGGTCTGCCAGGCAGTGGAGCCCTGGTCTTGCCTGGATAGCAGCTGTACCTAGAGAGCGTCCTTCCCCCAGGACAACTCAGCCCCAATTGATCTGATAGGCTGGCTTTTATACTTCCCATTTTTGTCTTAGCTCTGCCCCTCTTCTTCTGGGGCTTCAGTCTTATAATCCCTGGGTTTGGCCAGAGAAGGCGTTCCGGCCCTTCCTCAAGCCCAGCCTTCGAGGAAGGCCATAGCCCCTTGTTACGCTCCCTTAAAATCATGTTTTAATCAATAAACTAGTATCTGTTTTATCCAAAGACGTGTGAATTTTACAGAGTGTGAAGGAACAGGGCTGATTTCCTATCAGTTTATTTGTCAAAATAATGGACTGGTGTGTATGAGTTTGTAGTGATCTAGGAAGGGTGCTGATCCCTGCAGGACAGAAATTCGTTGTGTGGCATGTGGGGGTTGGGGGTACTCACTGGAGGATCATCCTCTGAGTGGCTAGAAAGTACCTATCTACCACCCCTGGGAGCAAATAGATGCAGGAGGCTGGAGTAAACTGACTAAGGAGTGGGCTTCCACTTAGCAACACAGGGCAAGTCAGGGGCCAGGAGAGGGTGATTGGGGAGGCACACAGGCACACCAGAACAAACACCTGTAAGGGAATGTTACACGTGGGCTCATAATCCAGTGGCAACCCTGCAGCAAACCCAGCTGTGAATATTCTGGACAAACATGGAATCTACCCCCCATGTGTCACCCCACTCATATGGCTAAAGCTGACTACAAATATAAAAGTCTAACTATGCCTGTGAAGGAGGCCCTTAATCCTTTAGGAGAAAGTAAAAGGTTAATATAGAAATGATGTATAGAAATGCCTAGGTGCTGTCCCTATGCCAAACAAATTAATCCAAAACATGAGCCCTAATGGAATGTACAGTGGGCCTGAACTAAAGGTACTGACAAGAGATAGGTTGGAAAAGTTCAACTTAACTGAAATTGGCAAGAAATAAGCGAAATTGCAAGAAAAACTGTGGTGAATGGAAAAGTATCTGAAAGGTGTTAGGTGTTGGATTGACCTAGTGCCAAGGAGATAAAGGTAATGCTTCAGTCAAACTTGACACGTTGATGGATGGAAATGTCCAGTGCTGAGTGGTCCTATCAAATTAACGGGTGGCAACAAAAATGGGATACATGTATCAGTCAAGGTAAATTTGGATCTAGAAGGAGGTTGAGTCAGTAAGTCCGAGTAGGGTATAAGGATAGAAGCCCTGGAGCCTAGACTTTGTGAATCTGAAGGGGGTGACGGTGCATCCTGCTGTCAGTTGAGTTGTTCTGTTGTTCTGAGAGCACCAATGCTGCCAACAAATCTGTTGATATAGATCAGAGGTCAGCAACCTTTGCTGACCCCTGTGCTGGTCCTTCCTCCCCAACCCTCAGCTGGTGCCGGCGGCCCTGTCTGCTGAAAAAATGTGATGGCTTTCTGAAAAAATGCAATGGCTTCCTGAACATTCAGTAGTGGTCACAGCAGAAGTGGGAGCACTTCCTAGGCATGCCACAGAAAGAAGCTACCCAGAGTGGCTCATCTTGGCGGTGTGTCCCAGGCATGCTGTGAAAAGAAGCAGCTCCTTTCAGGGGTTCCCAGGTATGCTGCATAAAAAAGCTGCCTGAAGTGGCTCTTTTGGGGGGCATCACACTACAGAGAGGAGCCACTCTGGGCAGCTTTCTTCTAGTGTCACATGGAAGCATAGGCATGGTGCAACCCCCTGTGTCCCAGCTGCACCTGAAAGAAGCCATCCCAAGTGGCTTTCAGTGGCAGGAGTGGCAACTTCCGTGGTACAACAGAAGGTGCCATGTGCCGCTCTGAATGGGCTCTGCTGCCTCTGTTGGCACATGTACCAGGGGTTGCCTACCCCTGATATAGATTGTTTGTCATAGTGCTATGTTGCAATAAAGCCTAGCCTGGCACCTTCAATTCAGCTGGGATCTGTGGTTGTGTTGGTTTCCTCAGTCATGAGTGTTGCCTCAGTTTATATCTTGGACACAGGATATGCCTAGGCTCCAAATTACTGACCCAGCTGAGTTCTCACTAAAGATTTGAACTAGAGGAAACCCCAGAGCACTGACTAAAGGAAAACATAGGCTCAGGATCATCAGGCTAACAGAGTTCCTGCTTAAGACCCAAGCCAGGCTCTAGATCACTGTGCTAATGGAGTTCCCACTTAGAGATCTGAGCCAGTGGTAGTCCTGAGGGAACACACTTTCATGCACACATTCAGACACGCAGCCAAATGATATTAATGCCAGACATAGAACAACACTGATAAGAACACATTGCACTTGATGTGTCAGGCCACACTCTGTCTGACATACCACAAACCCTATTCAAAGGGAATGTGATAGCAGTGGCAACTGTATGCACTGTACAATTTTACATTTTTTAAATTCAGGTATGAAAATCCCATGGAGCACATGTCATCGTGGTGGGAGAGATTTGCAACATTTTTTATAGACATGTGTAAATTTGCCTATACTAATATGCACTCTGTAGAAGGTTTGGTCCACACCTTATGATGTAGATGTAGAGATTAACAACCATGTAGGTGGAAACATATGGGTTAATCTACAGTCATCAGTTACTGTGACTCCCTTGGCTCCAAAGTTACTGTTCCTCTGTAGTGACTCAAGTTTCTGAAGTACCATCAAGGGAATAAAGTCAGCAAGGAGTCGTTGGAGGGTATAAATACTCACACCCAGTGGATCCCAGCCAAGTGCTGGGTTGTGCTGCTTGTGCATGACTGCAGCATTTGCTGAGGTGGGGGAGAAGACACAGAATTCAGGTGAGTTGGGTTCATCGTAATCAAACCTTTGAAAATTTTTGAAGAAAATGGGAGGTTTAGGGTTAAATCTCTTGTGAGCCACGCTGGATTAGCCCCTCTACAAGTGAGAGCAGAATCAGATGAGTCATTTAAAGGGAATTGCTTCATTCCATCAGAACAAAAAAATAAATCTGTGCCAAGAAACCACAGAATATTAAAAAAATCAGGAGAGTTAGAGTTACACACCAAGCCTTAGTTCCCTCTTTTTGTACAAATGCTTTGTGAGAGGGCAATTTCCTGTGCATGTGTGTTTTCATGCAAAATTTCAGTGTTAGGGAATATGTGGTGGAGTTGTCACCCCGCTGCTGGATAAACAGTGTTTTGTTGATATGAGGGCTGGGGCTGTTCAGTAATCTCATCAGTGATTTGGAAATCCATCTGAAATCTGTGCTGGTTATTTTTGGTTAGAACACAGAGACTGGCAAAGAATGATTAAGGACAGGGCGGGTTTATAGAGCAATCTCAATCACTTGATGAACTGCGCTCATTGGTAAAACATGCAGCTGATTAGAATTAAAAACAAGGTCATACGTCTAAGACCCTAGAATGGAGATCCCACTTATAGAATGGGAGACTATGTTTTACAAAGCAGTGACTTAAAAGAGAGCATGGAGTCATGATTGTTTCAAGTTACAGCTGGGGAGGTCGAGGTTGGATATTAGGAAAAACTTTCTTATTAGGAGGGTGGTGGAGCATTGGAATGGGTTACCTAAGGAGATGGTGGAATCTCCATCTTTGGAGATATTTAAGGCTTGCTTAGATGAAACCCTGGCTGGGATAATTTAGTGAGAGTGGTCCTGCTTTTTTACAGGGGGTTGGACTAGATGATCTCATGAGGTCCCTTCTATCCCTTTGATTCTATGATTCTATATATATCTTGCTGTACATGAGGTCCCCAAGGTGAAGAGAATAAATGCCCTCCTGAAATGTATAAGTGGAGGAATATTCCACTGAAATACAGAGGTTTTCAGCTGGAAGAGACCTTTACTGGACACTGTTTCTAAGTTCAGTGTCCACACTCCAAAAAGGTTGCTAATAAATTGAAAGGGGATCTGAAAGGAGCTGCAGGAATTATTTCAGACCTTTAAAATCCTGAGTTAAAGATTAAAGATGCTAAGTCAATTTAATTTACTCAAGAGAAAGTTAAGGGAGACGATCACAGTTGTGAAATCCACACATAGGAAGAGATTTCTGACTGCAGATAGGGAAGGTGCTATGCTTTTGTCAGTGAAAAGGTCTTGCTTAAGCAGAAGTTATGGGCTTGAAGGAGAAATCCCTTGGTGAAATTCTGTGATGTGTGGTATTCAAAAGGCCTGATTAGATGATCATAATGGACCTTTCTTGCCTTATAATCTGTGAAACTTCACTTATTCACATAAACTCTTCATACAGCAGAGTCATCGGTTAATTTAATTAAAATTAAATTAAAAATTAATTGAATTCAAAATGATTGTAAGAAAGGGAAGAGGGGGAAGGAAAAAAAGAAAAGGAAGAGAAAGAGAAGGAAAGAAAAAAAAGAAAGGAAAAAGAAGGAAAGAAGAAATGAAAGAGAGTCCATGCCACTTCTTACAAGTGGCAGGAACAGTCTCCAAGTGCAGCTCGGAGGTGACTCCTGCTGCTTGTAAGATGCAGCAGGAGCCCTCTCTCTCTTCCAGCCTCTTGCAAGAGGCTCGGAGCCAGAGATGGTCCGTGCCACTTTTATAGGTGGCAGAGGAGGCTCCAAACCTCTTACAAGAAGCTGGAAGAGGGAGAGGAGAGGGTTCCCCGCATCCATGGATACAACATGGCTATCCATGAGCCATTTCTTGTGGATGCCGGTCAGATATGGATCCAAGTATTTGTATCCATGCAGGGCTCTACTGATTAGATGATCATAGTGGACCTTTCTTGCCTTATAATCTGTGAAACTTCACTAATTTAATCATAACATTTTCCCAGCCAATGGAATAACTAACAAATTTACTGAAAACTTAGTTAAATCTGGGTTGTAGCATCTTGCACATTTTTTTCTTCTTTGCTCCTGGAACTGAACCTCTGTCTATCTTTATTTGTGTAGATAAAGCCGCCCTTGCACGCTCAGCTAGCCTGGTTATAAACAGCAGTGTAAGTGGTGAGACACTCCTTATGTGAGCAAAGAATAGCAATATCAGAACTGTAAACTTTAAACCCTCCATAGTTTTCTGTATGCCAAAGCATATCCCATGCCAACTATTTGGTGCCCTGCTGCATCCCTGCTGGCAGAGCTTTTCCTGATTCCAGCCTGATTACTTGCCAACAATGCATTAATGGTAGCAGAACTTCTGTGATCATCAGGGGTACTTGACCTCTGGGTTGGATGGGAAGGAGGCAAGTGGAAAGTTGGTTCTTGCAGGGGGGGTCTTGCCTTTTGGGATTTCCAGCAACATAAGCCCAAAATTTGTTGAACTTCAGGGAATTCTGCCCATACCGTCACTTCTTCCGCCCTCTTTCTGGTATAACAATTAGCCAGTCATTTAAAGGGAAGTCTTGAAGAAGAAAAGGACTCCAATACAGACCCTGCAGATGCCAGTGGAATTATTTCCTCAGTCTGTAATGGGCCTTGTATCAGACTCATCCCTGATGTAGGGAAGGGTCCTGATGAACTCAATGGGAAGTCCATCCCATTTTTCCTGTGCTGACTCTTTCTTACTATGTGTCTAATTTGCATGGTCTGTTCACTCCATCTGTTGTGTTTTATTTTGAAAGAAAAGAAACTGCAGTGAAATTTGCAAAAGATGGAACAACAAGATAACTTGTTAGCTTCCAACAACACAGGCTCTGATTCATCAGTGTTCTTCTTGACTGGCATCCCAGGGCTGGAAGCCATGCACATCTGGATCTCCATCCCCTTCACCTCAGTGTTCACAGTGGCTCTTCTAGGAAACTGCACCCTTTTGTATGTAATCAAGACAGAGCGCTCCCTCCACCAGCCCATGTTCTATTTCCTTGCCATGCTGGCTTTCATTGACCTGGTTTTATCCACAACCAGCATGCCAAAAGCACTGAGTATCTTCTGGTTTAATTCCAGGGAGATCACCTTTACTGCCTGCCTGGTGCAGATGTTTTTCCTCCATACCTTCTCCATCCTGGAATCTTCTGTGTTAATGGCCATGGCCTTTGATAGATACGTGGCCATTTGCAACCCCCTGAGGTACACCACTATCTTGACCAACTCAGTGATAGCAAAGATTGGCTTGGCAACTTTGGCCAGAGTTCTCATTGTGTTCCCTACACCTTTTCTTCTCACCAGGCTGCACTTCTGCCAGTCCCACGTGATCTCCCACTGCTTCTGTGAGTTCATGGCAGTGGTGAAGCTGGCCTGTAGCAACACCAGCTTTTATAACATCTTTGGGTTGTGTATAACTCTTTTCACTGTGGGGCTGGATCTCACTTGCATCATCTTGTCATATGTGAAGATCCTAAGGACAGTGTTAAGCCTAACTTCCAAGGAAAATCAGCTCAAGGCTTTCAGCACTTGTGTTTCCCACCTTTGTGCCATCTTAATGTTATACACCCCTGTGCTTCTAACCACATTAGTTCACAGGTTTGGCCACAAAGTTGCTCCTCATACACATGTTCTCATGGCCAATTTCTATCTCCTCTTTCCTCCCATGATGAACCCCATTGTATATGGGGTGAAAACAAAAGAGATTCGCAACAAAGTGCTTCTCCTTTTCCAAAGGAAAACCTTCTAGTGTTGTATATAGTACAGGGAAAGCCATTACCAAGTTCAAATCTCCCCCAAATACCAACAGCAGAGGTACTGCAGATGTACATTCCTGCAACATTGTGCATCAAGGGCAATTTAAAATTCTCATAATATGGACTGAAGGTCTAGGGATGCTGCAGTGAGCTCTGGCTGTCCTTTACATGGGGTTCAGCACATAATTCCTGGGCTCTCCCTCAGCTGTGCTGAGCAACATGGAAATTTTAGTTGGCCGTGCTCATGCCTCATTTATCCATCACCACCATCAGAGGCAGCCTGGCTCACTCCTTGCTTCCTTGGGGGGGAAGAGGAAATGAGTTCCCTAATGTCATCGAGCAGCCCAATGCATTAACTAGGATGGGGATCTGCAACACAGGCTCAGTGAGTCACTTGTGGCTCCTTGAGTGTCCCCTTCTGGCTCCTTGGCAATCTCCTCCAGGGATCCAGGTGTGCTCTGGGGACTCCTGGGTGGCCTCAGCATCAGGGCCAAAGAAGGGGGCTCCCAGCTGGTGCATACACCCCACTTTTGGAGCTCCAGGGGCGCCCCCACCCTCTTACCACAACCCCATGAACTGGAAGCAGCCCAGAGGCCGCGCCATAGCCCCTAGTGCTGGCAGGGGATGTGCAGGCGGCACGCGTTCCCTCTGTCCTTCCCTCTGCTGGTGACATGGAGCAGCGCTGCCCCATTTACCCTCAGCCAGTCATTCCTCCTAAGACTGGCTGGCGGACAGCTGCAGCTTTCAGAGGCAGGGCCCTGCAATGGCCCCTCTGAAGAGTTCAGGCCACTTTGACCCAGCCATCCTAGGGCTGAATGGGCCCGCCCAGGGTCTGGGGGTAAGGAGGTCTCTGTTCAGGCCTGAAGTGGCCAGGTCAAAGCAGTCTGAACTCCGTGGAGTGGGCCATTCCAAGGCCCTGCCTCTTCAAGCTGCAGCTCTCTGCCAGCCACTCTTGGGAGAGGTGGCCAGCTGGGGGTAGGTGCAACAGTGCTGCTCAGCCCCA
Organism: Podocnemis expansa; assembly: GCA_007922195.1. Taxonomy (NCBI): domain Eukaryota; kingdom Metazoa; phylum Chordata; order Testudines; family Podocnemididae; genus Podocnemis; species Podocnemis expansa. The sequence goes on from ML682064.1 coordinate 1,847,457, forward strand.
CCAGTGGAAGGAGGGATCGAGGGAGCGTGCGCTGCCTGCACACCTTCCGCCAGCACTAGGGGCTGCAGCATGGCCACTCGGCTGGCTATGACTCATGCGGATGTGTGGGAAGGTGTGGGAGACATGATTCTTCTCCCCTTTTGGGTTGCCGACCCCTGAAGTAGGAAGTGATCTCAGGTCTCTGACACCTCCTGCTGGTGCTCCATCCATTTCAATGAATTATCTGAGTTTTAAAGAGATGATTTGATTACTTGCCATGCGCAATTCTTTACCCCAGTCTCTTTCAATCTAACAGAACTTCAATACCCTTCAGTGCCTAATTTTTTTTAGAAATAGGATCCGCTTCAATTCTTACAAAGTAAATGAGCCACTGAATAACTTTGTCTTGCTGTCGAGGTCCTGTCTTTCACCAAGAGAAATTGGGACGAGAAAAGATACTGCTTCCCACATCTTGTTTTTCTAGGTCAGTGGGTGTCCATCCTTTGACTGCCATGGTATTATAACAGTGATGAGTATGATATAGAAGCATGTTTTACAACCTTTCCCTCAGAAGGATCACAAAGGTGGAGCTAGTCCCCAGACGTGACACATTATCACTATTCTTACTGGCTCCACTGGAAAGCAACTGGTCCCCATCTGTGAGTAGGCTACACCAGAAAGCTTTTGCTGGAATAGCTATATGAGAAGTAGTTTCTTGGTGGAATCCAGCATATACCAGCCTAAAGAAATCTTGTGCATGTAAAGTTAAATCACCTCCCCCAATGGTACAAGCTATATTGGCAAAAGGACATACAGCTTTGTCTACACAGGAACAGCTGTACCAAAAATATTTTGTAACATCAACCCGGAACATAGGGTAGGGGTCAGAGAATCAATTCATTCGAAATCTATGTGCACATTAAGGGAAGGGGGCTCAAAGGCTGATAGAGTCCAATCTTCATATTTCAAATATTGGTACTTGTTCTTATGTATTTTGTAATGGGCTTCTTAACAGCTCAGGCAACCTGGTGTGATCTGCAAACAGTGACTGAGTGGATCTCTAATGAGTTTGGCTAGTATGGCACCTCTCTAGTAATGAAGCATCTGTCTTCCTGTCTGTTTACACATTCCCTGGCATGTAATTTTACACTTCTTGTTTGTTTCTAAAGATTGGTACTACTTCTCTTTAGACTATGTATGAAAGACAGTTATAAATGTCCATGTGTATTTCAAAGAAGTGTCTAATCATAAATGTTATTTTTTTTAAAATTGTAGGTGAATATGTACAAATCAGTTTGTCAAAAGACAAATATGACAAAAGAATTTATATAACGAGAACCACCTGTATGTATAATACTGCGTTGGATCACATGCTTGAATTATACTGAAATAAATGTCAAGAATTACCAGCCTTCCAGGCTTTGCTGCTTTTTACTGAGAGCTATACTGACTTTGATAAAGTTGGTTTGGACTCAACAGCTTAAAATCACTTCCCCTTTGTCTCCCGTCTCCTCCCCCCCCCCAAAAAACAACATAATTGAGACCAAGTTTACTGTAGAGGGGTGTATCTAGCGGTGCAAGAATGAGGAAAGGCTGACTTATCTCCAAGATATGGTCTTCTCTTTTCAAAACACAATTAGAGATTTCAGAAATGAGAAGGGTTAATAAACTTGGTAACATCAGGAGAACACAAAACAGCTATGAATTTTTCTGCAGGCCAGCCCAGTGTGTTGGAGATAATTTTCTGAAAGCCTCATGGCTAATTTAATGCATTCCACACAACTCTCTTCTCTGGATTTCTGAAATCCAAGTCATGTATTTCAGAGAGAACAATAATTGTATTTCTGCCTCTCAGTAAAGGTATGCAATCTGAGCTTTGTATTCTAACATGTCTAGGTGAACTTCCTGTGTCTCTGAATGTGCTTGGGTGCTTGATTATTCATATGCAATTGTGATTTCCATTAACTCCTCGGTTCCTTGTTCAACTCTTGTTCCCATGTATCCTGGAAGGCAGAGGAAATTACCGGAAGCGGAAAGAAAAAGGAGCCACAGGTCAGCACCAACTTTGATGATCCCCAGCAGAAATGTTTTTCCTTTACTCTAAGACATTTACCCACAATATGTCCTGGCACACTCACCACAACCTCCTCATGATATCCACCATATCCATCCTGTCATCTACCTGCAGTCTCCATTTGTAGTTAGTTGCTATATTTATTGCAGTTTTGTAGCTTCCTTTTTCAGACTTCTGGCACTTCACAACGTAAAATTGAATCAACGTCCATAGACAAAATCACTCCAGCCTGTGCTGAGTTGTTTGCATCCTCCTTACACCAGCTGGTGGGTTACCAGCCATAAGGACAGTGACCCTCAAGTCAAACTTGCTTCATCTTTCCCCTTCACTTACCCAGTCGCCTAGGCTAAGTAATGGGCTTTGCTGCACACCTGATAGGTTAACAAATGGAGGCTGGGTGGATGAAGGGGGTGTGACTTTCCATTCCTGTAGTCTGGACTGGAGTGTTTTTGTGCCCCCCAAATCTCCACTCCAGGGACCTGGCTTACCCCACATTCTTGCATGAGCCCCCATTGCTAGGTCAGCTGATGCCAACCTCCAGAGTGCAATCTGTCTCTCAGCCAGTGGATGTGAGCTCTCACTAGCCACTCACGGGATAGTCCACCAGTGAGCACCCCCCAGCCCTCAGATGCAACTCCATAAACTTCTGTCTTGCAAGATTAAGAGCATGCCCACTGGTCTTGCAAGCTCATTTACACTAGTCCATCAATATGACAAAGAAATTGGTATGTACTGTCTTTTGACACAGTAAGGCCATTATACACATTCATCTAACATCACTACTTCAGATAAAACAAACATAAGCTATAGATTAAGACATGATTTTTAAGTGAGTGTATGTCAAATCTATACCAAATTAGATAATTAATAATTCAAGGAGATGATCACAGTCAAATAAATGATAACTCACATTCTATACAAAGACCAATGTTACAGTCCATGTCTAGTTTACCCAAATAGGTATGGCTGGGTTGATTTTTAGGCAGTTTTTTCCCCCTCTCCTGGGGGAGGGGTCAGTTCTTGCTGTTGCATAGAAGACAAAATCCATGGCAAAAAGCCTTAACCTGTTCAAAGTGTGGCTTTTTATCTTTTCAACCCCTGTTGCCCTCCCTGCTTGCAGATGCTTCTTCCCCGTTGATCCACAGCACTTAGTCCACATTGTTTTTGTATGCATACTTCATTGGGTGTATGAATCCAACTCTGACTGCCTGTTCCTTCTTGAGCCATGCAGAAGCCATCCAGTGACATTCTTCATATCTGTACACATGCATGATGTTGCAGGACACACACTGATATAATAGCAATGAGGAGCACGCCATGAGCAATCCAAAAACACCATATAGGATGAACTTTGCATTAGACCATCCAGTTACATTGCAAGGGTGAATAAGAAAGACAAACAGATCATACTACAGATGTATGCCAACATCCAGCATGTCAGGAGGGAGAAGCATACACCACAGTGATCGCCTCACATGGAGAGGACTCTGCCAGCAACAGCCTCTGTCTTGAAGGTGAATATTTCCAATGATGTATCTGTCCTTTAGATTCTTGCCTTGTTGCCATCACTGTGCTATCTTAGATTCTCCAGAATGAACAACAGCCTCATGGTAGCAAGTCTCCTATCACAGGCCAACAGACTTGGGCTCATAATAGTGCACTAAAAAACAGCTGTGTGTGTGTTGGGTCTTGGGCTCTAAAGCCTAAGGACAGAGTTGGGGCCTGGAGACTAAGACTGAATGTCCACACAGTCTTAGTTCAAGACTATATTCCCCCAGAGCCTGAATCTATTCATCTGAGCATGGGGGCTTGTTGCCATGAACTGTCCATTTATAGGTACAGGATCTTAACTCAGCACATGGAGCTGACCCTCAACCAGTGCAGATTCTGTACCATTTATAGAATCATAAAGGTTTAGGGTTTGAAGGGACCTCAGGAGGTCATTTAGTCTACTCCAACCCTCTGTTCAAAGCAAGAAGAACCCTATCTAAATCATTGAGGCCAGGTCTTTGTTAAGCCACATCTTAAAAGCCTCCAGGATGGCGGTTCCACTACTTCCTTAGGTAACCCATTCTATGGCTACACCAACATCCTAGTGAAAAAGATTTTCCTGACATTCAAGCTAGACTTTCCTCACTGCAACTTGACACCACTGATTTTAGTTCTGTCATCTGCCACCATGGAGAACTTTTTAGCTCCATCCACTTTGGAGTCCTCTTTCAGATAACTAGAGGCTGTTATCAAATCCCCCTGATTCTTCTCTTCTGAAGACTAAACAAACTCAGTTCACTCAGCCTCTCCTCAAAAATCATGAGCCCCAGCCCCTTAATCTTATTTGTTGCATTCCACTGTATTCTCTCCAAAATGTCCATAGCCTTTCTGTAGTGTGGGGCTCAAAACTGGACACAGTTATCCATACGTGGTCTCACCAGTGCCAAAGAGAGGGGAATAATCACTTCCCTCCATCTGCTCGCAATGTTCCTATTAAGGAAGCCCAATGTGCCTTTAGCCTTCTTGACGCAAACAACACACTGTTGACTCATATCTAGAGTCTTGTCCACTCTAACTCCAAGGGTTTTTATGCCCAAGTGTTATCTAGCCATTCTGAACCCTGTCTCTAGGAGTTCATTGGTTTCATCTATCCTAAGTTGGGGGACTTTGCACTTGTCTAGGTTGTAGTGTAGCCAGAGATTTTTGTCCCAAATTGTTTAAAACTGCTAACTAAAATGTGGGGGAAGAAACTAGTAGAAATCTTCAAACGGGGTTTAAAATTCCTGAAGGGTAGTAACTGATTCATATACCTGTTTGTAAGATGGTAATAGTATTCAGGCATCTTGTAATATTTAAAACAATAATTAGTGTTAAGATCAAGAGAAGAGTTAGTGATAAGGATATTGAGCAACTGGTAACTGAAAAAAAAATCTGATTTTGGCCCCCCCCCCCCATGGGTACCCTACCTGCTAAGTATGCAGTCCTTAGAGTGTCATCTCTCATCACCTCCACTTCCTAATGTTCCCCTACATGTCTCTTATATAGCCTTAGAATGTCATTCCTCCCCCCTTCCCCAATATCACCCTACGTCCTCATTATGTAGCCCTCAGAATATTGCCCTACTAAGGCCCCCAATGACACTATGGACACAACACTCCTGTATGTAGCTCTTTCTTTACTGGGTGATCTGAAGATGAATCCATGTTGTAGGTACTCTCCCTGCACTTGCTACAGTGTATAAATAGACAGCAGCTCGCATGCTGAGTTTGAACTGATGGGGATGTGCTAGTAGAAGGAAGAAGCTGGAAGAAGGAAAGGAGTAAGAAGAAATGCAAGGAAGCAAAGAAAGGAACAAGCAAGCTGAAGGCAGAACTGAGAATAAAGATCCCTTATTCTTGACTGTCGGGCTGACTGAGTCCCCGTTCTATGTCTGAACCTGAGGTTATCTTTGTGTCCATAGTGACAGAGCAGAAGGACCCTTACAGATGAACAAGAGGATAGCAGGGAAGCTTTGTAAGTTCCAATGCTGTATGTATAGGTATGCCTGAGAATGAAGCTGAATGTTTGTGCTAAGAGTGAAACCTTCCTCCCTTCAGTATCTGTTCATTAACCACCTGGTTAACACAGGCTGAATGTTATAGATTGTTAAGGATTTTTATAAGAGTTTGTTACGCTATATGCTGAAAACTATTAAGATTATTGTGTTAAGAGTAATGAGGTGGTAGTGATTTTATTGTTTAACTGTTTAACCTCAGAAAAAATATCATATATACCGTAATAGAGTTGCAGTTTTTGTAACTAGCACCCTGAGTGCCATAGTAATTGCACACCAAGTTAAATATGAAATATATCATTTTTTTCAGTTTTGCAATCTCACTGTATTGATAATTATTTTAAATAAATAATATATTTGTTTTCAGAGAGAATACTGATCTCAGTGTCAACTTTCAGTAATAAGGTTGCATCAGTGCTTCTTTTAGGTTAAAGAAAAACTATTAGCCAAGCAGACTACATAGGTTTCATGCCAGAGATTTCTTGGAAAGGTCTTGTTAGTGAACAATTTCTGTTTTCTGGGGTAACACAACCTTATCAGATTCCTTTTGGCCCAATCCTCCAATTTGCAAAATTGCCCATCAGCTTTAAGGCTGATTCAGATGGCCAAGAAAAGGAGAAGAATGAGAAACCAACAGTGGTGTTGCCCATTACAACCTTTGCATGTATTTTCCAGAGACACAAGCATTTGTGCAGGTCAGTAGTGAGTCTGCAAGGTTCTGGGTCTGCTGCAGAGATCTCATAAAAGCTTCCTTAAGGGTCACTGAAATGCAACCTCTCTCTCTTTGTTTCAACTTTACTAGAACCAGTGTCACTCTGCAGAAGTTCTTGACTGAGAGTATCAACCACAGAACAGACTGTCATATAAAAAGGCAGACACCCCAAACTGGGGTCTGTGTCCTATAATTAATTATGATATCAATAATGATATAATAATAATAATCCTATAGTGATAGCTTTCTATGATGTGGTCACAAGGCTTGTGGACAGAGGGGAAGCAGTAGATGTCATATATCTAGACTTTAGTATGGTATTTGATATGGTCTCATATCACATTCTTATTAATAAACTGGGGAGGTACAAACTAGATGGAGGTACTACCAGATGGATGAAAAACTGGTTGAGTAACCACTTCCAGAAGGTAGTTATCAGTGGTTCACATTCAGGCTGGAAGGACATAATGAACGGGGTACTGCAGGCATCTGTCCTAGGTCCGGTTTTGTTCAATATTTTTATCAATGACTTAGATGATGCAATAAAAAGTACACTTATAAAGTTTTGGATGATACCAAGCTGGGATGGTTTGTGAGTGCTTTGAAGGATAGGATCACAGTTCAAAATGGTTTGGACAAACTGGTGAAATGGTCAGAGATAAAAAGAATGTAATTCAATAGAGATAAGTACCAAGCATTCTACTTAGTGTTGAACAACCTATTGCATGCATACAAAAATGGGCAATGACTGCCTAGCAAGGAGTACAGTGGAAAGGGATCTGGGTGTAATAGTGGATCACAAGCTAAATATGAGTCAGCAGTGTAATACTCTTGCAAAAAAAAAAAAAAAAGCAAATGCCATTCTGGGATGTATAAACAGAAGTATTGTTCGTAAGATGCAAGAAGTAATTCTTCCACTCTACTCTGCAATGATTAGGCCTCAACTTGAGTACTGTGCCCAGTTTTGGCACCTCATTTCAAAATGGATATAGAGAAACTTGAGAAAGTCCAGAAAAGGGCAACAAAAGTAATTTGAGGTCTGGAATGTTTGACCTATGAGGGAAGGTTGAAAGGGCTGGGTTTGTTAAGTCTAGAAAAAAGGAGACTGAGAGAGGATATGATAACAGTTTTCAAATACCTAAAAGGTTGTTATTATGAGGAAGAAGGAGAAGAATTATTCTCCTTAATCACAGATGATAGGACAAGAAGGAATGGGCTTAAATTACAGCAAAGGAAGCTCAATCTAGACAATAGGAAAATAATTCCTAACTGTCAGAGTGATTAAACATTGGAAGAAATTGCCTCAGAAGGATGTGGAATCTCGTACATTGGAGTTTTTTAAGAGCAGCTTAGACAAACATCTGTCAGAGATGTTTTAATGGGGGTACTTGGTCCTGCTATGAGTGCAGGGAACTGGATTTGATGACCTGTCATGGTCCCTTTCACTTTCTGCAAACCTGTGATTCTATGAATTAGAATTCATCAATCAAGTAACAAATGTGAACTCCTTGATCACTGTGACATCTTACCATGAGAATAATTTATGGGCCAAAGCAAGAAAATATATACGTTTTAGTGCCTGACTGAAAAGGTGACAGAGATGTTGAGATAGTTTTACGACTTAATCCAGGTCACCCATAGAACTATCTTCTTTTTAATTTCTTAGCTCCAGAGCTTGTCCAAGAGCAGAGATGAAAATCTTCAAGGCAACTATTACAATTTCCCTCTTCCAGCACTCCAATCAATGGGGTAAGGCCTTCAATATGTACTTCTCCATGCATGGGTGGGGCAATTAACAAAGTTTTTGTCCTGTAACAGCCTACTTAATTTTTGTTGTTTGTCCTGGATAGGTGGGGCGGACTACTCTTCCCAGCTGTGTTCCGGACATGAGAGCAGCTATTTTGACAATTTAGAAAACACACATATTTTACCTTGTAGTGCGGAATACAGACTTTGGAGAGGAGATTAATGCAGGCAGCAATTTACAATCATTTCACAGAGTCTAAACTGAATAGGGACTTGGAATGGCTCTCTCATTACCACATGTAATTGTCCATCTTTACACATTCTTTCCTTTGAATCAACTGTTGCAAATGGGCCTCATCTACCCTAACTGACTTGAGTTTGTTAGCTCTTGCCCTCCTCATTGTAATGGTTCTCACCCATCCTTGCATGTGCATATATACCTCATAATTGCAGGGGTGTTGCTGGCACATGGGACACATGCCCTGAGTCCCAGTGCCAATGACCCAACTGCCCAGGGCTACCCCTGCCTCTCCCATCCCTGAGAAAGGAACCATGGCCAGGGTGCCTGTTGTGCTGCCCACCTTGACCGGCCATGTCCCCAATGTGGGGTCGGGGCTGGGCCACCTGCAGTGGTGCCTGCATCCTCTGGCGGCAGAGTGAGGCTGGGTTGCCTGCAGTGATGCCTGCCTTTTCCATCCCCATCCCTGGCCAAGGATCCAGGCCAGGCTGGTGGTGGCAGGAGCCCAACGCCAGATCAGGCCCAGGGAGCTGGATCATGGCCAGGGGCCAGGGTGCGGGTCCGGAGGGGAGAGGCCTATGCCCATGCCCCAGGTCCTTCCCTGGGGCAGTGAAGTTCCTGCCTAACTGTAGTTCCCAGTTTATGCATTTGACAAAGTGGGTTGCAGCCCATGAAAGTCTATGCCCGAAGAAATGTTAGCTTTCAGGTGGCACAGGACTCTTGTTGTTTCTACAGTTACAAAAGGAATTTTTAACCCAAACTTTTTCCCATAATTTCTAGCAACTGGGTGGGTTTATCCATATATAGTGAAATTATGCTACATACTTAATTGTACTTTTGAAAATACAAAGCCCATGCAAATAAGCTGCCCCCATTTCAGCTGACAGAACTGGTTAACATAGTTCCTGTTTTTCAGAAAGGGAACAAAAGTGATCTGGGTAAATACAGGCCTCATAGGCTATGTCCACACATACATCATTATTTCAAAATAAGTTATTTCAAAATGAGTTATTTCAAAATAAAGTCCTTATTTCAAAATAAGTTAATTTGAATTAAGAAAATGTTAATTCAAATTAAGGGAAAGCCTGCTATTGAAACGGCATTTATTTTGAAACAGTTATTTTGAAATAATGCTGTTTGGACATGTTGTTTCAAAACAGTTGTTTCAAAACAATGGTGTTGTTTTGAAACAACATGTCCAAATGGCGTTATTTCAAAATATCCTTTTCAAAATAACAGCCGTTTTGAAATGAATGAGGTTTAAGCTGTTTCAAAATGACGGTTCTTATTTCGAAATGACAGAGCCTCTCATTTCGAAATAAGAAAACATCATGTAGACCTAATCTCTTTTATTTCCAAATAACTGGTGTTATTTTGAAATAAAAGAGACGTGTGGACATACCCATAGTGGCTATGTCTACACGGAAAAAGCAAAGTCAACTTCATTAAGTCAACTTAGTCAAATCAACGTAAGGAGTCCCCACTGCAAATGCCTGGGGACTGCCCAAGTCCACTCTGGCAGTTGCTAGGGCGACCCTCCAGCAGAGCATTGTGGGTAGCTGGCCCCTTGATGTTCTGCTGAGTCACCCCCCTTCCTCAGCCACTCCTGTAAAACAGGAAGTGGCCAAAGCACCTTGCCACTGTGTCTGGGAAGAGGGAGCCTGCAGAGATCTACCATTCCTATGTGTTACAGCAATCTGCTGGCAGTCCACTGTATGGCAGCCCTGCATTAAGCATGCACCTGTGGTGGCAGAGAAGGTTCAAGAGGGTGACAGCTACAGCAGACGCTCAACCCAGGAGGCAAATCATGATGGCCAGTGTCGTGGCTGCAGCGCTCACGCTGCCTGCTGTATCTCAACACATCTGGACCTGGGTGACAAGCGCCGACTGGTGGGAGCGCGTCATTCTCCAGATGTGGGATGACAAGGGTTGGCTGCAAAACTTCTGGATGTGGAGGCCATGTTCCAGGAGCTTGTTAGCGAGCTGGCCTCAGCACTGCAGCGCATTGACAGACACCTGTGACCTGCCCTCACTGTGGACAAACGTGTAGCTGTTGCCATTTGGAAGCCTGCCATGCCAGATTATTACCAGTCTGTTGAGCAGCAGTTTGGCATAGGCAAGTCAACTGTGGGGGCCATCCTTTGGCAGGTCTGCTGGGCCATAAACCATGTCCTGCTCACTTGTGTCATCACTCCGGGGAACCTGGAGGACACCCTCGCAGCCTTTGCTGCTCAGGAGTTCTAAAACTGTGCAGGAGTCCTCGATGGGATTTAAATCCCAATCTGGGCCCCAGACCACTGGGCATGGGCCTACCTGAACTGGAAGGGATATCATTCCATCATGTTGCAGGGTCTCATGGACAACCAGGGACTGTTCATGAACACTTTCATTGGCTGCCCAGGGAAGGCGCACGCTGCATACGTCCTGAGGCAGTCTGGCCTCTACCAGTGCAGGCAGACGTGCACCTTCCTCCCAGAGCATGCCATCTCCTTTGGGGATGTAGAGGTGATCATCTACATCCTGGGAATGCTACATACCCCCTTCATGCTGTGGCTGATGAAGCCATATGGTGGGAACATTGCCACCACCAGTGAGCAGTTTAACCACCATCTCCACTGCTGCTGGTCCATTGTAGAGCGTGCCTTTGGACATCTGAAGGTGTGCTGGAGGGTGATTCTCACCCGCCTGCAGCTTGCAGAGACCACCCTGCCAGAGACTGTCAGTGCCATCTGTGTGCTGCACAATCTCTGTGAGCTGCGGGGCGAGAGGGTACCCCTGTATGGGACGCAGAGGCTGAATGGCTGGAGGCAGTCTTCCAACAGCCTGAAGACAGATTTGGTGAGCACAGCCTGGATTGACTACAGGAAAGCCTACGACTCAATGCCGCACACAAGGATCTGTGAATGTCTGGCGCTATACAAAGTCAACAGGACACTAAGGACCTTCCTCAAGAACTCAATGGCACTGTGGAAGACAACACTGGAAGTCAACTCAAGACAGCTTGCACAAGTGGCCATCAAGTGTGGCATATACCAAGGTGATGCGCTGTCCCCGCTGCTGTTCTGCATTGGCTTGAACCCCCTCAGCCAGATAATCACAAGGACTGAATATGGATACAAGTTCAAGAGTGGAACTACCATCAGCCACCTCCTCTACATGGATGACATCAAGCTGTATGCTAAGAATGAACGAGACATCGACTCGCTAATCCACCTGACACGGATCTACAGTGAGGATATTGGGATGTCATTCGGACTGGAGAAGTGTGGCCGGATGGTAGTAAAGAGAGGAAAGGTAGTCAAGACTGATGGGGTGGAACTACCAGCAGGCCACATAGCAGACATACAGACCAGCTACAAGTACCTTGGCATCCCACAGTCACATGGGACTCACGATGAGGAGGCAAGGAAGACAGCAACATCCAAGTACCACCAAAGGATAAGACAGGTCCTGAAGAGCCAGCTCAATGGGAAGAACAAGATTCACGCCATCAACAGGTACGCCCTGCCAGTCATCAGATACCCTGCCGGTATAGTGAGCTGGCCAAAGGAGGACGTGGAGGCTGCCGATGTGAAGACTCGGAAGCTCCTCACAATGTACGGAGGTTTCCACCCCAAGTCCAACACCCAGAGACTGTACGCCAGCCGGAAAGAAGGTGGGCGGGGTTTGGTCAGTGTCAAAGCCACAGTCCTGGATGAAACCCAGAGCATCCAGGAGTACATCAGTAAGATGGCACCCAAAGATGAGCTGCTGAGAGAATGCCTGAGGCAGCAGCAGCAGACATGGGAGGAAGATCAAGCAGAAGAAGTGCCATGGCAAGACAAGCCCCTGCATGGAATGTACCATCGACAGATAGCTGAGGTGGCTGACATTGGGAAATCCTACCAGTGGCTGGAAAAAGCTGGACTAAAAGACAGCACTGAGGCACTGATCATAGCAGCACAAGAACAGGCACTGAGCACCAGATCCATTGAAGCAGGGGTCTACCACACCAGACAGGACCCGAGGTGCAGACTGTGCAGAGAGGCCTCAGAGACAGTCCAACACATAGTGGCAGGATGTAAGATGCAGGCAGGAACAGCATACACTGAACGGCATAACCAAGTAGCTGGCATTGTGTACAGGAACATCTGCACAGTGTATGGGCTAGACCCTCCCAAGACCAGATGGGAGATCCCACAGAAGGTCGTGGAGAATAACAGGGCTAAGATCCTGTGGGACTTCCAGATCCAGACAGACAGGCAGGTACTGGCCAATCAACCAGACATCGTGCTAATAGACAAGGACCAGAAGACAGCGGTGGTGATAGATGTAGAAGTGCCAAGTGACAGTAACATCAGGAAGAAGGAGTATGAGAAGCTGGAGAAGTACCAGGGCCTGAAAGAGGAACTAGAGCGGATGTGGAAAGTGAAGGCCAAAGTGGTCCCGGTGGTGGTAGGAGCACTCGGGGCTGTGACTCCTAAGCTTGGAGAGTGGCTCCAACAGATCCCAGGAACAACATCAGAGCTCTCTGTCCAGAAGAGTGCAGTGCTAGGAACAGCTAAGATACTGCGCAGAACCCTCAAACTCTCAGGCCTCTGGTAGAGGACCCGAGGTTGAGGATGACACATACCACCCATAGGGGTGAGAGAGGAATTTTTTATATTTATTTCCTCCTCATAACAAACTTTTAGGTATTTGAAAACTGTTCTCATGTCTCCTCCCGGTCTCTTCTTTTCCAGATTAAACAAACCCAGCTCTTCTAATCTTCCTTCATAAGTCCAGACCTCTAATCATTCGTGTTTCTCTTCTCTGGACTTTCTCAAATTTGTCCTCGTCTTTCCTGAAATAAGGTGCCCAGAACTGGACACAGTACTCCAGTTGAGTCCTAATCAGTGTGGAGTAGACTGAAAGTATTATTTCTCATGACTTTCTTACAATACTCCTGTTAATACATCCCAGAATGGTGTTGTGATGCTATCTGGGTCTAGGGGACTGTTCACGGTTATCTTTCATATAAATATTTCATATTTGCAGTAATCCATATCTGATCTACCATGTTTGGTATCAATAGAAAAGTTGTAATCTTCTAGGAATGGTTATATGGTTTATATGTAGGTATCATATCTATGAAAGATATTATGAATGTATTTGTTTTATTTATACTCCAAGTTATTTGACTCCAAGCAATCCCAGACTAGGTGTCTGCAAAACTATTGTCATCCTAATGGCCCACTGATTAAGGGGACTCCCAGCTGCAGCGGGCCTACAAAGAAACCTGTTTGGGCAGTTAACCAGACTGACCGTGTAACTCAACTACATTTTTATTTGGCAAGGACTCTGAGGCTATGCCCACACATACATCATTATTTTGAAATAACCCATTTCGAAATGAGTTATTTTGAAATAAAGTCCTTATTTCGAAATAAGATAATTCAAATTAACAGTTTGTTAATTCGAATTAAGGGAAAGCCTGCTTTCGAAATAGCTGTTGTTTTGAAATGGTTATTTTGAAACAAGGCCATTCAGACATGTATCCAACGTTTATTTTGATTAGATGCAAGGTTTAATGGTTTCAAAATAATGGCCATTATTTTGAAACAACGGGTCCCGTTGTTTCAAAATAATGGTGCGTCATGTGGACATGCCGCTTCTTATTTTGAAACAGCCTCTCTTGTTTTAAAATAAGAAGCCTGTGTGGACATACCCTGAGAGCGTGGGAGAGCCAACAGGGACAAAAGGCAATAGCCGCTTAAATAGCAATCTTGCCTTTAGTCTACAGTCTGTTGGCAACCAATGCCCTCCTCTGGAATTATTCTTCTAGGACTGAACAAAGGACTGAGACCCACCCAGGTGCTGGGTGCATATCAGAGGAGTTGGGCTAACCTGCAAACTACAGATACTTCAAGGACTTGCTTTCATAGAATCATAGAATCATAGGGTTGGAAGGGACCCCACAA